>BPTQ01000009.1:164414367-164572720 GCA_019973895.1 Chrysanthemum seticuspe
GATCATGACATCTTTCCATCAGAGTAGCGGAAGCCTTACTGGTTCATGATATTTGCAGCAGCGAAGCAGAAGCATAGTATGAAATATCAGAGCCAGGTTATGTAGATATGCACCAGTCATGATTTCTTCAAATTAAGTGTGGATGCTGTGAGCATGCGGCTTTGGATTGACTCCTCAATTCTGATCAGCTGCAACCGTCCAAATGTACCTGCAAACAACAGTTAGCAATAAAGCGCACGGAGGTGTCTTTGATCACTTTCATTGAATTGAGGTACACGGCCCACGGTTCCCCGTTGATCAGTACAAGTACTGCCTGTGATCAGGTAGGATTCCTAAGAATATCCTTGACAGGGTTTCGCAGCTGTTCTAGCTGTTCTCAAACCGGAACGTCTCAAAGAAGACAACACAGAGTAAGTGAACCAGCGAATTGAGATTCACTGATTGATGAAAAATTGATTTGAAAACAATCGCGTATTGCTTAGAATAAAGAGTTTTGCAATACGACGAAGGTTTTATGAGAAAGATCAATTTTCAATCAAAACACTTTTTGTATTTGAAAATAGTACACAATCGACGTGCTAGCGAAAAAAAGAGATTCGCACATCGAACGGTTTTTCTAAAAGTATTTTTTTTTTCAATCAGAGATACTTTTTGTGTTTGAAAACATAAGTACACATTCGACGTGCTAGAGAAAAGAAGATTTGCACATCGAACGGTTTTTCCAAAAGTATTCGTCAATTCCATTCCTGGACCAAGGTTGATTCAAGAGTGAATCGCCCCATCGTTTTTATCCAGTTGTCACAAGTTTGATCTTTTGGAAAGATCTCACATGTCACCCACCAAGAGCTTGTTTGATGTTGGCTCTAGAAGGATTTCCATCTTCATCGTGAATACTTTTACATACCACTCAGATGTTCCGGCAATACCACAAGGATAATGCGTAGGACTCTTAATATAATCTTACTTTCCACATTGTGTGAAACAGCAAGTCTTCATTAATTTTGTGTCCTTATGAGATATTGTGGATGATCTCTTGGCTCTAGACTCAATAGTGCACATTTGGTTCCTATGCCGGAGACTAGGGAGAGGGTCTCCTTCTTCAATATCAACAATCTCTAAGAGAAAGTCGATAGATTATGTAGGTTCCCCGTGAGAATGAAACAAGCCCTTTTAAGACGAACTTGAGTAGTTTGGGAAGTTTAGTGCAATGCGTCACTGGGTCCATGACGTCTTGTCTTCAATACCAGTGTTACCTTGGTAACCACCAGTAGCATATGTATTGAACCCGGTTTCTGCCCTAAGGTTGAATTAATGGAGGGATATTTCTTTTCACCCTTTTCTCATTTCATTTCTTTTTCATTCTTCAACCCCTTCAATGCTTACCGAGACTTCATTACTAGAACCTTGTTGGGTTTATTCTAGTTCTAGCTCTATCTCAGTCGGCACTCTTCCCATATCTCACTTTTCTCCTTTTTTCAATATACCTAAGAACTCTACACTATCTAGTGGATTGTCCCTGGGTAGATCCCTCCGGTTCGGGCGGATCGTGGGAACAAATACCTAACCTCACCATCCTTATAACTCCATACATAAAGTAAAATGGTCGGTCTTTTGGTACAGTTCATTCTTCCTTGAAACCAATTGAAAAATCATTTGGAAAAACAATCAAGGTACTTGTGATACGGGATCAAAGTATTTTGTACCTTAATAGTTTTGATCATTTAGAAAACCTCCCCCTCAGCATGTGCATATGTTCTAGAAATTGTTAAGCACAAGGAGGCAAGAGGACTTTGAAATATTTTCTTTGATCACAATTTTCATAGAAAAAAGCCATTTGATTTTCTTGGTAAATTTCTCCCCCTCAATATGTGCATAGGATAAGTGAAGTCATTTTATCACATAGAGGCAAGAGTTCTTTTGAAGTACTTTTCACGATCACAAAAGCCATTAAGAAACCATTTGCTCCCCCTCAATATGTGCTTCGAGATTCGAAAGCGTTTAGCACATATGAGAGAGCAGCCTGCACCTTTTCATCAAATCAATCATCATTTATCAAATTTCATTATTAAATCACAAATTCTCCCCCGATCAAAAATATCAAACCCTTTGAGATTTTGGATCCCAAGTGATTTAATAAGGTTTATAAAGCATGGGAGAATATGTGGCCAGGTTTAAATACTCATCTTGTTTTTGGATAAATCCTCCTCCTCAACATGTGCATTGTGTATTTGAAATCGTTTGGCACATGGAGGCAGGAGTGCCTATAAAGGACTAAAACAGATTTGAGATTTAAATCACGATCTCTCCCCCGATCAAAAATATCAAACCATTTGAGATTTGTGATCCCATCTGATTTAAATCATTTAGAAAAGTTTGGGGAAATACGTGGCAAGATTTAATTTTGAAAAATGACAGATAAGGACCATTTTAAGACATTAAAGATTGTTAGTATCAGGTATGAAAGTTTTAAGAGATCAAATAAAACAATTTCACAATCAAACAAGAACATAAAAAATTTCATTTTACAAGATCTTTGAGTTTTAAAGAAAATCATACCATGACATAACATTAAATCTTTAGATCACCACTTTGTTTTGTACAAACGGACTTGATAGATGAAATAACGTTTGAAAATATTTTATTTTAAATCACTCTCCCCCTCAATCGATGACCGTAGTCGATGATTGAGTGACTTAGGTTTTGATAAAAAGAAGTCCGGTGATTTTCAAAATTTAGTCCAATTGATTTTCAAAACAATATTTTCCATTTTCAAAACAATTTAATCAAAATTTTTTTTTTCACAATTGTTTAAAAATGGTATCATCACAATTATCCTGCACAAAGATATGTTAGGTGGTTGAGAAGCTTCCGTTGTTGTTGCTGTAGGGTTCAGAAGAAAACCGTCTGCTGATGCAGTGAGACTTCTTTCGTTGCATTTTAATGCCAACTGAGGTCAAATTAAGCTCCGTTTCTTCAATCACTTAGAAGAAAACCATCTGCTGATGCAGTGACACCTCTTATGTTGCATTTATGCCAACTCTCCATTGAAGTCCAATTAAGCTCCGTTTCTTCATTTGTCAACCCAAGATATAGTTACCCTTTCCTTTCGGCATCCAATCGTCTTCAATTGTGGGATCCGGATCGGGAACATTCTTTTAAACCAATATACCTGCATACGTTAGTGAACACACATACAGATATATGGTGGTCGACATCACTCAAACAGCAATCGACTAATAAAAGTCAATACAACATATCAATCAGATCATTCAAATATATGGGAATAATGTGTTTATCAAACTCTAATCATCTAATCCTAGCAATCATATCCTAGGCACCTAGTCCTTCAACATAGGTTAACATCATTTTTAATTAAGCATATTAGGATAATTAAGAAAGCCCGTTAGATGATATAAATTTGAAAACATTCTCCCCCTCAATCAATGATTTATATTTCTGAAAAGTTTAAAAGCGCTGAAGTCATTGATTGAGTTTTCAATTATTATAAAAACTCTGATTCTGATTGATTTCTCAAGCAACTCATTTACCACCAATTTTTTAAAACAACAAATATTTTTCTGAAGAATTTTAGACGGAAAAACATTTATGTAGGAACAGCAGTCCTTCGACATACTTTCCTCATTTTGTTTTAGGATAAGTGCACGAAATTTGTGAAAATCGTTTAAGCGAAGCACTTTCCTTCCTTTTGAAGAGCGGGTTGCTATCTGAAATAATAGCAAACCATGGTTAAGCGTGGGTTACAGTCTGAAATAACTGCAAGCCATATTTAGAGACATGTTTTGAAAAAGAATATTTACACCTCCTGCTCGAACTTCATCTATGGTCCCGTGCCATTGTTGAATGACATTTCTAAGACCGCAGATGTTATCTATACCAGAAGACATGTCATAGAAAAACATATTTTTTGGCATTTTTGAAATTTTCTGATTTTTATGGGTTTTTGAAGGTTTTATAATTTTCTATTTTGTTTTGCTGGTTTTATATTTTTGTATTTGGTTTTCTGAAAAATATATATACAAAGATAGAGTAGATGATATAGTAAAAGAAGATGATGATACGAGTACCGGGATAAGGATATCAAGCAGCACGTCGTAGAAGATAGACTTCGTCATCTCTTAAACTTCCACCACCAAAGCTTTCGAGGCTCCTGAATGAGAAAAATTGAACCATCTGAAAGTGATACCTTGGCAGCTTCCCCCCAAACCGAAAATCCTTATGTTGAGCAGATTCGAAGCTCTATTTCAAGCTTGCTTTAGCCAGGTGCACAAAGAAGCACACCATTATCATAAACCCAGCTGCTCCTTTTAAGAATAATCACCGTGATTCTTCGTTCGAGGCTATATCATCCAATAGAACAACAGCAACTTATCATCCCACATTTAAATAATCTTCTCAAATTTCCTTTCCATTGAAGTCTAAAACGATCCATTCCAAAAGGTGTCAAGAGAACACTTCCCCCGTGTAGTTGAAATGATGCAGTCCGTCTCTTAGTATAATGCTCAAGAACTCTCCCGAATACACTTCATGAGGGGAATGAAGAACACCTTCCCATGTTCACATTTTTCTTCCCTGATGAACGTGTATGAAGCTCAAGAACCCGAAGTACACCAATATCCAAGAACTATCCCGAATACACATCATGCTCGGAGAGAAAACACATACCCAATGTTTGTGGTAAACAATGGCTTTCTTCCCTGATGATCGTGTATGAAGCTCAAGGACCCGAAGTACACACATTCCCCAAAGAGAGAACAACCGATAACATTGAAGAAGCAGGCCGAATCACTGATTATCTCTGCGGATGTCAACTCCGGAATAAGTGATTATATCTCTGAATCACTGATTAAGCCCTCAAGTGAGACAGCTGAGTGCCCCCAATGTACACAACTCTCTCTCCCCTAATGATTGCGATAACATCGAGATCATCACACACCAGTGTACCTCTTTTATCTTCAGAAACTTTCATTTACATCACTTCCCTCACGACGTTGGAATAAGAACACTAAACGCTTTGATGAGTAAAACCTTGAGTTTCTCTGCGGTCATGACATTTGTTTTCCCGGGATATCTTCAATCACTTAGAAGAGTTAAGTTCATCAAGTTTACTCGCCATGAGTCAAACCTTGAGTTTCTCTACGGTAATAACATTTGTCTTCCCGGGATATCTTCAATTACTTAGAAGTATTAAGCTCATCAAGTTTACTCGCGCTTTGTGTTTAGATGTGAGTCTCCTTCCCCCTTGCTGGTTTTGACACTTTAGAATCAGCAACATCTTATCCGCCCAAATACTTGAAATCTTTATGAGAAGAACACTTGAACTCTAGTGAGAATCAACTTGCTGAAGAATATGAGCAAGTCTAATTGGGGATTAAATTCGACATTTCACTCTCCCCCAATTAGTGCTCTCCCCTAAACCGACAATCTTTATGATGAATGCTTGAATTAAGAAGAAGTCTTTAGATCTTTAAATGCAACTCGTCTTTAGTCTTCTAACATGTAGCAGAAAATGTAGAACAGACTGTAGACTCGACCTTCTTCAAGATTGTCCAATTGGGGAGTAGAAAGTTAACATCTTCAACTCACCAAAAAATAAGAACATCACCAAAAAACATCCCAATTAACTTACATCTTGCAAGTCCCCTTAACTAAAATCTCTCCCAATCAAACAAGAACAGAAAGATGTTCATCAAGGAAATCAGCAATCAGGCCGCAACGAACACACAAGCTGGTAACACCAAACTACCAATCACATCAAACAAGAACAGAGAGATTGTTTGGAATCATCATGTTGATGTATACGTGAAGCATTAACCGGAAGCACTTTGTCGATTAACTCATCAGTCCGAGTGAAGATGTCAACTAACGGCTCTTAGAAGAAACATCATGTAACGATGACCCGAAAAGAAGAAGACCGGTTCTTACATGAGTTAGGAGCCGTATGACCATATATTCTCAGATATCGATCAATCATGCAGTAAGTTCACACTTTTTCTCCCCCTCAAGAATTGCATACGGAGATGCCATTCTTGATTAAACAAGTGATTATCATCTTAATGTATTCTATTCACACTTCTCCCCCGCAAAATTAGCACATGATGTCGCCATCGTCGTTATAGTTGACCAAGTGGAATAAGAAAACAATCAACAGTAGCCCGGTTCACTTGATGATTAAGCGCATGGAAAAAGCATGAAGCATGTTGATGAGAATGGTCATAATAGAGAAGATTTCTCTTCTTCAGAAGATAAAGCGCACTGAAGCGTACACTTTTCTTTTCTTTAGGTACGAGGCTTGAACTGTTGTGTTCAAACGTCATAATGTTGAAGTACGAGGCCTAAACTGATGTGAACAGACGTCATAAGAAGATTTCTCTTCTTTGGAAGATAATGCGCACTGAAATGTACACATTTCTTTTCTTTAGAGTACGAGGCATAAACTGATGTGTTCATACGTCATTAGAAGATTTCTCTTCTTCAGAAGATAAAGCGCACTAACACGTACACTTTTCTTTTCTTTAGAGAACGAGGCATGAACTGTTGTGTTCATACGTCATTATCTCTCTCTTTTCAACTCTCTTAGCAAAACATGTAATCATCACCATTATCATTCAGTAGGCTCTTTTTAGTGACAGCTGATGGAGATAACCCAATATGATGAATTTGACTCTGAAGTAAACTAACTCGAACTCGTGACTTAAACTTGAACATATGAAACAAAGAGCGGTGCCGATTTCCATTAGCATCTCTAAGTACTCTCTATGTACTCTATACTCTTCAACCAACCAACCATCAAGTATAAGACGTACATTACCTCTTGAAAATCCACAATTGAATGTGACACTGAGCACTACAACGTAACTCCTTAAAGTGATAGTTATTTTGTGGTGGTAAGAGCCCAATTCCCCCAAGTGGTAAAAGAAAAGGTAAAAGACACCCAACAATAACTAGATTTCCAAGTCTTCGTTTTTTATAATAAGCTCGAACAAGGATCTCGAAGAATCTTCATCCAACCATCCCCGATACCTTCAGATACTAAGTACACTCGCCCGTGATATTTCACTTCAACCTCAAATAAATAATACTGAATTAACGCCGTTGTCACATCTTCTGAACTGCTCAAATCTAGCCTTCTTTGACATTTAAATGAACTTTGATAATGGTTTCATCCCGACCATGGTTAAAAGCACGTAACCCCGTAAAACCTTGTAATAACCAAACTGCCATGAAGACAACCCAAACACACACCCAATTCATGAAGTACACCCTTTTATCCCTTCTTCAAAACAAAAAATGTAGCACCAGCATAAGATAAGATCTCGAAATACACTTTTCTTTTCTCCAGGATGGTTCCATCATTACGGGATTTTACAAGTCTATGGTTTAAACCGAAAAATAGATTCTTTCGCGGGATTTTACAAAACCAAGAATAAACCGTAAGATAGACCCGGAGATGCACTTTACAAGGATGTTTCCATTGTCACGGGATTTTACAAGTCTATGATTTAAACCGTGAAATAGATTCTTTAGCGGGATTTTACAAAATCAAGACAAAACCATAAACAATATCAGTTTGAATGTTTTATGACAACTTTAGTTTCGGTGAATATCTGTTTTTAGGGGAACATGCAGCGGTTCATCAACGGTTCATTATCCAACATCAACAACATCATCAACCAACTAATCAACACTTTGGTAAACACATCATTCACGCATTCTGTCGGCTATTGTAGTGACCACATGGAGAAGTAAACTCGATATACCAAACTTGAACATGAAGTGAACGTCCTCAGATTTGTTACTTAAACTTGTACTAATCCTTGTGAAGAAGAAACGGTGTACCCAATGTACAAAACCTCTTGACCTTCTCAACTGAGTGAGACACCGAAGTGATAGCAACATTGTGGGTCAAGCGGGAAAGAATCACAAACGTAACTAAATAGCCAAGTCTTTATCACACTCAATAAACGCCCAAACAAGTCATCTTCGCGGAAGGGTAGAAAGAAAGAAGACAAAATAAGTAGACGCGCCTGGAAATCTTCACTTCAAGTCCAAATAAGGAATACCGTACAAAACCCCGTAGTCAACTTTGTTCAACCATTAATTCAAGCTGTGACATAATATTCTCCGTGAAAATGTATAACCCAAAGTATCAAACCCTATAACACAACAAATCTCATCATCATACCCAATCTCATCATCAAATCTCATTATCACCAATAATCATCCAATCAAAAATCCATTAAGCCCAGTCCAATCCAAATCTAACATCGGCCCACTTGATTTATATTCAGTCTAGATAAATTAATTTTAAGCCCAAGTAAAATATAAACACAAGAGTCCCGTAATCAATATCCGTGCAAAAATCCCGACGCAATCTTTATCTCAAAACTAAGTGCAAGCCGTGATCTGAGGTATCTTTCCGGGATAGATTTTATTGTCATACCACTCATTCACGAGAATTATCAATTTTAATGTATCCGTATAACAAAAATCATCTCACGGCGAGAAAAATACACCACCACGATCCATGATAGTCGGCCCACGATCAATAGCCAAAGCATGTTTGTGAAGCTAAGGCCCAAGTCCATCTAATCCCATCCCAACGACCAAATAAAGATAATTGTGAAAACCGGATATATAAGTTGACATACCCTAATTATTCTCACACAAACCCTAAACATATTCTAACCACTGTCCGCCCCCATCTCTAGCATCACTCAACAATGACCAAAATAAATCTCACAAAATCCATCCGCCTCTTCAGCTTAATTCGAACCAGAACCTTTCACCAATTAAGTCTCGCCACAGGGTTGGTTGAGGCAGGACACGGTATCAACCTCTTAAGCCACATGGATGGTTAGTTGATTCCTTGGTGACATCCACGAGTTTAGACGCAACATAGCAAGGTAGGTTTGGTTGTTGTAGATTATTTGTGGTCGACTATCATATTAGTTTAAAGTGTCATTTTAACAAAATAAGAAACGTGTCTAACATCCTTGTTAGAAAACATTTCTTAAATGTTTCGGATATAATCACTATGTTTAGATATGACTCTTAAAACCATCACTTGATTATGAGTTTGCTTATATCGAACTAAGAAACAGAAATAACACAAGTTGTTATCTTCATATTCAATAGCTTCGAATATGATGTATTGAGACAAGATCTGTGAAGATGAATGGCGAGGGGTTTTTATAAAACCTGAGGTGAGATCTTGAAGGTCTTAGCCAAATGCTGAATTAATCTGAGATCATTAAATTAATTTTTCCTTTTGGTTCGAGTGTAGCAGTGGGTGGATTGAGATTTAGGATAGATGTGTTGGTTTGAAATTGGAATGGCAGTGATGTATTTACATTCTTCCCTGTTCTTCCTTAATTTTTTCTTTTTGTTCCAATCATGAACTGATGAAGGATTAGAAACTTTCTTGTCACCAAGTCGCTAACCAAGAGTCAAGTCGCTAGCATAACCTTTATAGTCTCAAGTCGCTTACTTTTTCAGTTTGACTCAAAAGTCAAACAACCCAAGTCGCTATAAAAGTTGAGTTAAGTCGCTAACCCATAGTGACAAGTCGCTACGACTTTTATTTGACTCAATAGTCAAATAACCCAACTCGCTATTACCTTTATAACCCAACTCGCTACTGTTTTCTTTCACAAATGACAAGTCGCTAAATGACCTGAAAATGTGGCAACTTGCATACCTAGGTCGCTATAACTTTTGACTCAAAAGTCAAAAGGAACAAAAAAAACACAACTCGCTGCATAATTGGAAACAACTCGCCATTGACCAGGTCAACCCATATTAACATGCCAAATCGCTAAGGATACAGGTACAAAGAATCTGAACGGTTTTGACAAGTCTCTACGAAGAACATAGAATCAGTTTAGACAAATTTATTTCGACCAAGTTGCAAAAACCCAGAAAAACTTGCATACAAATGCTTCAATAATACCCGTTTTTGACAACAAATAAACACCAAAAAGGACCACATTGACTAAACTGAAATATGTTAGACCACATATGAAGATGACTACAAATGAAGATGACCATTTTTGACAACCATAACAATTACAGATTTGGTACAAGCATCAATAACATAAAATACAAAGCTGTTTGGACAAAAAATTGACACAAGCTAGATGTATAAACCATTTTCTATACAGTACCAAAAAAACAGCATAAAACCATGTATCAAAACAACAAGCATCATCAAAACACAACAACCTTGGCTCTGGTACCAATTGTAGGATCGTTATATTTATTGTGTTTGATGATTCGGGTGGTCTTGGATGATCAAAATACATGTTAAACATTTTAGAGAGAGAAAGTAGAGAGAGAGAGAGGGTGTTCTTGCTAGAGGTTTAAACAAAGGAAAGGTTAGATTGAAATGAAGCACCACCCCTTCCATGGATGGAAGGGGTATTTATAGTTACACAATACACGACCTCCTATCGGCATGTGGATCAGGTATACAGTGAGTAAAGACCCGTCCTTCCTCCACGGTGTTGCACTACGCTAAACTAAACTAATAACTAACTAATAAACTGATAAATAACGTAACTTACGACAAATCTATGAGCTAACTTAAGCTAGATAATATTTGGGGTGACCGACTCTTCACTATGGAATTTTCTAATTCCTAACATTTAACACATGGGAACTAAGCAATTATTTAAGGGGTGTTTGGATTAGTGTATATTCTGGTCTTATGAGCTTATATGTATCTGAAAAACCTGATAAGGTCAGCTTCAACATGTTAATAGTAATCTTATCAATTTTTCAAAATTCTAATTAGTCACTAAGATGTCAAAATAAGCTAAAGTATACTCCCTTGCAACCTTACCAAAACATTAAGGGCTCTGGCATTATATTTGTGCGGTGTGTCTTCGCGCTTCTCGCATGAGACATAAATAACTTCCTTCTTCTTTCCCCCGTCCACCACCATGACATGCTTCTCGAGATTAAACCATCTTGTGTTGATAGCTTTATCGTCTAACTGTCGATCCACATACTGTAACGGAATCACCACCTTCCAAGAACATCATCCTTATTAGGCCCAACTCTATCTTCAACACTTAAAATCAAGGGCTCTTCAAATGGTTCTGCAGCAACAAACATCAGATTGTTGTTCCACATATATCCAAACACCAAAGAAAAAAAACAAAAATAACCAAAAACATAAAAACCAACCTGTTTCTTTAATTCCTCAGGTATTGTCCATTTGGATTGCTTTTCTCTTTGCTTCCCTGATAATGACATGCTTAAATGAAGATAAGCTAGGTTTTCCTCAGCTAAACCCGACACACCTGCAATCATTCCAACACGTGTTAAAACAATCACTTATGATTGGGCTTAGGTTTTCATCAGTTTCATTTCTCGTCAATCCAAGAGCAAAATCTTCATTTTTTTCACTAAAATTATCATTCTTTGTCTTGCATTGAGGCAAACCCGAATCACTCGCGTAACCATCACCTGAATCATACCCGTAACAAAACACAGGAGTCCATAGTTCTTTGAGTTCAACCCTGCTGCCATTTGCGTCTCACTTTGGCATACTTTAATAGAATGATGAACATAAGGCTCTGGTTTAATCTCATTCAACGTCTACAGGTTTCTTCTTGTAGCAGGATTATGTTTCCATCTCACTTAAACATCCTATGACATATTGGTGAACAGATGGCTTTGGCTACAAACAAATTGAGAATTAACAACTCCAATTAATGGCTACAAGTATACATATTGAATCTTTTCTGATACAAACTTACAAAGGTTTCTTTATCAGTTAAATAGTAATATATTTGTTTTATGCTATCTTTATAATAAATGAATGGTCAAACTTTAAATGTCTTTTTCTATTTGTGTACTATCCTAAACGATGAGCATGTTAGGCTCTTGACACAATGAATTTTCTTTGAGAAACAACCCATGATCATCCTAAAGTGATCAAGAACCATTTATCTGCTTGTGGTATCTGATTGACTTTTGACTTATGAGGCATCAATAAGATCATCTTAAAACATGACATGGTACCATGTCTTAATAGTTTATATAGCTGATACAAGTTTTGTATATTTCAGGGTCAAGCTAATAATCGCATACTTGTCTATTAGAATGGAATTGAACACCACAATATAAGATTGTAGTTGCATCATACAAAATAAATGATATATTGCTTACCTAATAATTCAGAGTCTGCCAACGGACGTCGATCAATTCACCAAACCACTGCAAGCATCCAACTCCACCGCTACTGATGTTTGGATTTGCATAGGCGGTGCACGAGCAGCCATCCTTGCAAGCTACCTCACATTCATGTAGGCTCATGCTGCTATCATACATAGCATTTTGTGTGTCTGACAATTTCATGCTTGCCAACTTTAGAAATCCCTCTCCATGCCCACAATCTAAGGCTCTACTCCGTCTACCTCCATTACTCTAATTATATATATTTAGTTTTTCTGAGGTTTTCGGTTCAAACCCTTTCAAGCACATACTATTAGGAAAAATGGCAGTATTACAACTTATGTATGGGCCACATATTCCGTAGTAGTCACAATAATCAATTGCAGGGTGAGATCTTGATTCCATTCATGGTTGAGCATATTTAGTTGCCATACCTCAACCGTGCCACCAGGAGTCATTACCAACTTTATTGAGGACGTGATGTTATTATAAGTCCACAATAATACATCACCTTATGATCGATAACAAAAACTACGTACATTTCACGTGTATAGTTTGGTAGCCCAGCAAACTTCATTCTGTCATAAGGCTTGATTCTTGTTTGAATAACTGAATTTTTCCGAATATGTACTTGTATAAATTTACCCTTTACCATTAAGAACCTTACTGTATACTTACTATATACTCACATGGGGAAGGATCATCTGCACTCCTCCATGATGTCACATATGTTTCTATTCCTGGAGATAGCCGAGGAAAAGATGAAATTAGGGTACCAAAAGAATGTGTGTCAATGAGCGCACCCTTGGTCACAACGACCAAAGTATTTATACTCTTGAGATGCACGTGCAAAGCCAGAAGAATGTATAACATAAGTTAAATCTGACACAGATTCGGTAACATTCATAATATATATAACGCTAAAAAAGAAAATGTTTATAAAAAAATGAACATTATTTGTGTACACGCAAGTAACCAGTTCGAACATTCGCGATAACCGGCTCAGCTGTAACACCACATCTACATTACATCTTTCAGCTGAACCAATAATAAAGAAAGGATAAAACATATTAGTTTGAAAAATACAGCGGCGACACTTGTATTATTCATGCTAAGCACATTAAGGCGGATAATACCTTCACATGTGTTGGACCTACGATCAATTATTGAGCGTGAGTATCACCGCTTGTTCCTTCGTCTCGTCGCTGTAAAAATTAAAAAAAGAGGACAAAGATTACTTCCAAACCTTGTAACCTAGTTTGATTCTTGGAACCTTTGCCATATTTTCCTACTGATCAAATGAACTTACAATCTCTTGAAAAGCAGATGTGAACTTGTTTGTACAGAAATATGTAGGTGTTGATTCCTTGGCATTCAGAACCTCGAATATGGCTCCAACCTGTGAATTACTGTCAACTGTTGCCAGCTGTAAAGCATTCTGGATCTGCAAAAGGTGCATCCGAATATCAATTAAATTAATAGTCTATTAAAGGTCTATATATCATAACTGAGATATTCTATATGAAAAAAATGCCATATTATACATGAGTTGTTGCAAAAACTGGACACCAGCCTTCTGCCACGAGGCAATTTTTTGTCACATCAAAAATGAGAGTATTCAAAGTGTGATAAATGGATTTTTCTTTCTTGACCTTCATAAGTTGGAATAGAAGTTGAGAAGAGAGAATTTCTAGTGATAAAGAAAATTTATAAACACTTGCCTCTCTTCAGAATAGTAGAGGTTAGCTTAAAGATGGGACTATCTAGGTTGTGTTTGATATCAAATGGGTTGAACATAGCCCTATTGCACAAAACCCACTTAATCATTATTTTTCAGAGAGTCAGATTATAATTACAAACATTTTTGTAATACAATTACAACCGTAACTATTTATGAATTGTTTTCATAAGGTAGATAAAAGAGTGTTATACAATCAAATAACCTCTGCAAATTTGATACGACATGTTTGATGCGAGATAATAAAGGTTTGTTGAACATGACGTGAACTTTCTCCTCCAAATGACAAATTTAGTAGTTAAGGACTTTCTCATTTGATTTGTTGTATAATACTATCACATCTAAGATTTCAAAGAGCGTCAAAATTAAAATATATCATTCCTAACCTCTATAGAATGAACAAACAGTCAATAGGCTCACAAAACCGGTCCCTAATAACATACTTCCAACACCCCATACATCACAAATACAATCCGACTTCAACCGATAACATTCTTTTCTGAAAACGGATTTCAATAGTATAAAAAATAGAAACAACTGTAACCTTGTATGGAGAGACTAATATCTACTTGCAATTTGACCACGTTGATTACAGTCTTGGTACTAAAATTGGATAGAAGTTTTAACTGGTTAATGAATTATAATAACTTTGTCAATCTGACCAATACACGACTTGTACATTAAGAATGTAAAAGAGTTCTTAAGTACCTAATATGAGGAATATACCAATAATGCTAAATTTGGATAACTGATATCTACGAGCAATAGTTCGTTTAACAATAACTTCATTCTACTATAATAACAAATAGGAAACTTAAAATACCATAAATCAGAATGAGAAAGATCAAAATAGCCTTTTGCAAAGCTAAAAGTTATCTGTAATGCATAGTATATTATTTAAGTTTTGTGTTTATATTCATAGGCAATAACCTTCGACATAACATGGGATGACCATATATGGATGATTGAGTAAATTTACCATGAATACATCCGTTTCCAAGCAAACTGCATCACTAAATTAATCTCGATATTTTTTTCATGAGTTCAAGAAGATAATCATTAGTTACCAATACCTTTCATAGTATATCTCCTAATAAATTATGATAATATGCTTAACATAGTTTCGTTGCTTCATTATTATAAGAGACTCGACAACAAAGTTTATTAGCATAAGCTATCAACAGGCCCACTATAAAGTTGTTTAAAATCCTGCTTTATGCAACCACATAATTTAGACCGTATATCGACCATATCAATACTCTTTCACAACCATTGAACCAAAGACAATACTCCACGTAAATATGCTATTTTAAAACAATTAAAAAACTGAGCCAAACTATTAAAATGGGTACAGGCTAAGATTATCAAAATAGGTAAGAATTGGGCCCAATACATCAAAAACCGGTAAAACCTTGTCCTATTCTATCAAAATGTGTAAGAACTATTAGTCAATATGCGTTAAAAATATATAAACCCATGATATCCCGTACTATCAATGTAGATGTCACTCTCAAATGAACTATAGAAAAGATAAACCAAGATATACTCCAACAGTCATGAGGTCAAATGAGGAGAATTGCTCACTTTTTAGAATGCTGAGAACTACAGTTACTCCGCTCTAAGCAGTCTTCCGTTCTTGATAAGTTATGAATAGTTCTAGTACATAAAACATAGAAAACCAATATTTAATATATAGATCCAAGTATTGTAAAAGATATAATAGGTAAAGAACCGTTTATCCTTCATTTTTTTAAAGCTATCAATTAAGCTAAGATTCAAGGACAGACACCCTTACTAATATATATAATACTTGATATGGAATTCAGAAGTCTATCAAATAAGCTAAGAATAGAAGACAAACACCGTCTTGCATGTATAATACTTGATTTTCATTTCTAACACTACATACTTTTAGAGAAAATCATTAGTAATATAAAGGGTATTTAGACATTTACAATCTAACAATCAAATAGTCCCGCTAAAGTAACCATAGAGTTAAGTGTGAAAATGTTTAAGAGGCATTGAAATAAATTCAAAGGATATAGATACAAGTAACAAACCTACTTTCCTATGCCAATACATAACTCATTGTCATAACGGCAATCGGTATAAAAGTAAAGTAAAGTAGCTCCCAATGCCGTCTTCCACGGGTTATGGGTACCCAATACCATTTCCGGTGTTTGGGGGAGGTTAAGATGTAGACAGCCTTACCCCTACCTAAGGTAGAGAGGCTGCTTCCAGTTCTACCAAAGGTAGAAAGGACCTCCGGCCTTTTGTAGGGAGTGAGGATCGAACCCCTGACCTCTCGGTTGAGAGGCAAGGGGTTTTCCAACTGATCCAAACCTACTTGTATACAATCCCATATAGTCCCTAATTTAGGATCATCTGATTACAATATGTATGGGAATGTACAATGTTGGATCAGGTCTTACCTCCACATAAACCACCATGGATGAATATTAGATCCCCTATATCAACACTTGCATGCCTACAACGCCTTGTCAATTCAACAACAACATCTCCAACAATAGCATGAGCACTGTTTCTACCTTCCATGGAGAGATCACAGTAGATTTCGTATCACACCACACTCTAGCAGACGTATTAAGACAAACTTAGAAAAATAATAAGTAAATGGCAGTGACTAAATACAATTCACATCTCCTTGTGACACAATAAATTATAAAAATTTACATAAATATAGTAATTTAATAACAAAAGCATGACAAATGAAACTATCATAATGACTATAGGACAACTGACCTGAAGTTGGGTTTTAAAAACCTAATCTTTAAAACACATGACACAAGCGAACCGAACCTGTTATAATGACAGGTTGTTAGGACTCAACATAATGGAAAATGTTATTAATATTAACATTTAATAACCATACCGGTGTTCACGTGGTTATGCAGACTATTTAAAGCGACATCCAAAAGACCATTGTCTTTGCTTTCAGCTTGCTCCTTGATACATTGTTCCTTCTGTACATGTAACTGTTCAGTGGCTATGCAGGTATCCGATAAACTATTACAGAAGACCTTAACTTATAAGTGTTCTTTTGTTAGTCCCGATCATTCATTTTTTTTTACTATAGTAAGCAGTTAGTTTCAAATAAATGCATAACATTATGAAGGTATTACTCCTCATTTTTTAAACTAACTGTTGTAATTTGAAAATATTTGATATAGCATCATATGTCATGCTCCTCATACTCCTATTTGTTTTTAAACTAACTGCTTACATGAGCATGAAATAGTTTAGATAAAAATGATGATATACTTACTTGTTATACTTCTGATTCAAGGTCATAATATCAACAGGCTCGTTAATCATTAACCAAATAGAAAGGGTGCTTAATTTGTACGGATTATAAAGGAACTGCCTCGCAAGTAACTCAACTTCTTTTGGCCACGTAGCACTCCAATACAAGGTTTGACGATCTGGTCGAATCTGCATGTATGTCACAGAACAACAAAGTTAGACTAAAATATATATCTTCCCTCTATGTTTTCTATATTGATGATGTTTACAAACTTGGCATGGTATTGGTTAGTAAAATACAAACATAATCAGGTGCACCTTGGCTCTTCCCGACACTTGTCAGCACACGTTTAACCAAACATCAAACGAATTAGATAAATAAAAGTATGAGGCTCAGATATTAAAATTGACTACAAATCAAAAAATGTTTAATAAATTAACAAAAAACTCAAGAATCTTACATTGCTTTTAAACGTTTGTTGTGTCTCGTCTACTCGCGATCAGAAGAGCAGATCCCTCATCATGCATTCCAAATCTCAGGAACCTTGCAGATTTCCCTGTCATGCTATATATCCCTTCCATATATAGCCTTATTGGCCATTAGTGGAATTAAACCCTTATTATTAACTGTTAGCATGCATGTTAATAACTAATGGCCAATGAGATTCTTAAAATAACAATTAATTGGAGAATTATATTACTGAGTAGGTTGGAAATCATACCTAGACAACATCATCGAGTTATCAATAATCATGGGCATGCATAGACTCACAAAACTAATTTAATAAACCGACCATGATTGAATCCCTACACATCTTGATTATCATATTAGTCATATTTGATTTCAATCCAATACCAATTCCTGCATAAAAAAACACGTTAATATAACTGTGCATGTGATTTCTTGTAGTTGTTTTCAAGAGATGTGATCTGAGGTTGCTTAGGGTTTCTGATTTGATTTTGGAATGGAAGATATCCGGGGTTTTTTTTTTAATTCGTGATCTTTATTACGATAAGTTTTAATTGCTTCCGGTTTATTAGTGCAAAATTGTAGGTGTGCAGTTAATGAAACGATTATCTAGATTTGCGTAAGAATATCAATTTAGGAATGCAATCATATATCACAAAAATTGACATGCTCTGGTGGTTAAAGCGCTTGTGTGTGAACATTAAAACCTATGTTCGAATCTAGCAATGGACAATTTTTTTACAATTTAATTAATCCAGAATTTTAGAACTTTAATCAATGGCTAGGTGGAATTAATTTACAAAAAGAATTATTTAAGTAATTATGACATGGCAACATGAAAAAAAAATGTATTGAATGATGACATGGAAATATGACGTGGCATTATGGGATGTCAAGTGGCATTATGACGTGGCATGCCTCCTCTTATATATAATGTATATATATATATATATATATATATATATATATATATATATATATATATATATATATATATATATATATATATATATATATATATATATATATATATATATATATATATATATATATATATATATATATATATATATATATATATATATATATATATAGAGTATGGATCCAGTGAGAAGTAAATTAAAATAAGAAGTGGTGAGAAGTGATCAAAACCACGCATTTGAGATGTAACAACTTGCATTAGATGCATTTCTATTCATATAGATGCAATATCTTGAGTTTCGAAAGTTAATTTGATGTATAGATGGTGCAAATTGATTTTCATGATTTTGGCACGTGCAGAGGAACAAAAAACAAGAGAAATCATTAAATGCATCTAATATACGTATATGCATCTGATTAAAAGCTAGAAAACACACTATGGTGCGTTATAATGCAACTAAGATTATAGGGATGCATCTAATTTAGGTCGGTGCATCTCGGATTAGTGGTTATTGTTCTTCTTATTCGTTCTTATTTTAAGTAATCTTCTTATTTGATCCTAACTCTCTCTCTCTCTCTCTCTATATTTATATATATATATATATATATATATATATATATATATATATATATATATATATATATATATATATATATATATATATATATATATATATATATATATAGAATCTAGATCAAATAAGATCAATCTTAAAGTTGTTAAAATGAGATCCAACTAAAATTTGACAAATGACACTCTCCTTACAACAAAAATAATTTTTTATTAGCTACAACTAAAATTGTTAAAGTTTCGATAAATTTCTTTTTAAATTTACGAAACCTAGGTGATACACTTTGATTAGAAGTGTAATGTGTATCAGGTTTTTGTATGTGTATCAGGTTTTGGAATATTTTTTAGTGTAATGTGTATCAGGTGTATCACTAATCCAAACTCATGTATCATTTGGTTATTAGTTGCAAAAATGTTAATTTGTATTAAAATATTATTTTTTTGTGTATTATTGCTAAAATTGTTATTTATAAATGTTTAGTGGTTTTTTAGACTTGATCTTATTTTAACAACTTTAAGTTTGATCTCACATTAACTCTCTCCTATATATATATATATATATATATATATATATATATATATATATATATATATATATAGAGAGAGAGAGAGAGAGAGAGAGAGAGAGAGAGAGCAATGTACTTTTTAAAGTGTCCTGTTTTGGTATGTGTACTTTTTTAAAGTTGTAAAATATCAATGTACTTTTTCAATGTGTTTCAATTTGGTACGTGTATTTTTTTTTAACTTTGTTTAAGTTGTAGAATAATAATGTACATTTCATAAGTGTTCTAATTTGTTACGTGGATGACGTACCAAATTGAAACACTTATGAAAAGTACATTTGTATTCTACAACTTAAACAAAGTTAAAAAAAAATACGCGTACTAAAACAGGACATTTTCCAAAAGTACATTTCTATTCTATAACTTAAAAAAATACACGTACTAAAACGTGACATTTTAAAAGATACATTGTTATTCTACGACTTAATCTCATGTATAAATTATCCAAGATCACAAACGCTGTCTAAATACATAGAATTACACACATTTTGATCTGTCCGTAAAAATGTCTTCGTATCATAAATGGCCATAACATGATTTTCATAAAACTCGATGCAACCTATCTATGATACTTTGAATATATTTATAACTATATTTTTTTAGACCACCAACTCATATTTTTTTAACAAATCATTTTGCTACACATTACTTATTATGTTAAATTTATATGGTTATAGATGTCCAGTTTCAAATTCTTCTTGATCCATGATCAACGTCATGCAGCCCAATAATATCCCATAATTGAACCAAACCAGGTTTGTACCATTTATAGCCCAAACATCTTCAGAATCTTGCATTCTTCTATAATTCTATTTAGGGGTGAGCGAAAAAACCGAAAAGACCGAATAAACCGAAAACTGAAATCAAACCAAACCGAGCTAATAACCGAACCGAATATGCTAAAACCGAACCGAACCGAACTACTAATTCGGTTCTCGGGTTGGTTATGGGTTTGGCAGTTTGAACCGAAAACCGAATTCATATAAATATATATTTTTTTTTATATATTTATATATATATTTATATATTTTTATGTATATTTATATATAAATAAATACTATTAAAAGGTTATCGTAATATAATAAAATACTTTTTATGCTTGAAATATATTTTTGTGCTAAATATTTATGTAATTATTAATTTTTTCTTAAAAAATAGTAAAATTCTGGTTATTCGGGTCAACCCAAGAACCGAACCGAATTAGAATTCAACCGAACCAAACCGAAAACCGAATTTGAATTTGGTTCGGTTCGGTTCTCGGGTTGACCTAATTTTTTTTTAATCGAATTAACCGAACCGAACAAATCAAACAAACCGATAACCAAACCGATCAACACCCCTAATTCTATTCTTAACCTTTCCATAAAACCGACCCATTTTCATCAGAACTTTACTTACAACAAATGAACCGATGACTTTGAGTCAAATTGCTGCTTCAGCAGCCATAACAAAAACGAATAAAGTTGTCCCTTTCAAAGTTTCAATTGACAACTGCAAAAAAGAATCAGAAAATGTTTCAAAACTGAGATTAACCGAAGGACTCTATTTCGACGTATAAAGCAGGGCGTTTGTTTAACCAGTTCCTGTTAGGAAAAGTATGATTTCACAGAAGAGCAAAAGAGTCCTCCGTCATAAGTGGCAGAGGGTACCTCCCCAGAGTTTTTTTTTTTTTTTTTTTTTTCAGCAAAAGAAAACTCGAATAAGGTCTCCTCACTTACGTTTATACTTATGCCGATCTCTAATCTCAAAAATAGATTTCGACCTAATCTCCTATTTCGTAAAGCATTTTATATTATGTTTAAATCTGTTAGGCAGTTTGATTCTGTGAGTTTTTTTTTTTTTTTTTTTTTTTTTTTTTTTTAGCATGAGAGAACCTTTTTTTACCTTATATAAAAATATTAAATTTGCAATAATAGGTAACTTAGCTTCATCAAGACTCTGGCATAAGAGATAGATCCTGCCAGTTCAACTGAGCGTGAATCTCATTTGTACTTGAACGGAAAAGCAGTTGCTTTGAAGGTTAAGAAACCTACTTCTTCAATGAAGAAACAATATCCGAATGAAGGAAATTCTTGCCCAAACGTAAAGAATACCGCATGATAAACTCTAGAGCAATTAATGTATAACAAGTTAAATACGTGTGAATGTCATTTATTATTTATGTGTGAATAACTATTTACTATTATGTATAATATGCATAATTTTTGACATTTCATGAGTATAAAAATAATTATCCTAACCATTTTTACACAAGACACAACTTTTGTAAAGTACTACATGTTTGAAACATTTTGTGTGTGTAAGTACATGCAAGGTTCAAAAATACATTTTCTTTTACTTAAATACTAATGTATTATTATAAACATTTCTCTTGTTTAGACAACCTATGGCCAACCAAGGTACGGGCATGTAATGATTTGTAAATCACGTTGAAATTTTGATGAAAGTGTTAAATATTTTGAGGTAACTTATTTTAACACTTAAACATTTGGAAAGATAATTGTGTAAGACAATATCTTTCAACATACATGGTCAATCAAATTAGTTTTCATTCCTAAGAAGGTTGCTAAAGCATTTTAAACTTGCAAGATGTCGAAAACAAATATGTAAGAAAAATGTTATATGCCTATATGCAATGCAAAAAAATTAATCAAATTAGTGCAAGAGATTTAGAATAGGTCTTACAAACGCATAAACCGTAAAACTAATAATAAACAAATAGCAAAAATGCATGAAAACACTTATGATTATAGACATTGTTAGCTCAACTAAAGATAACAATAAGCACTCAAAAATATTAAATAACAATGTTAAGACACAAAGAAAAAAAATAGTCATTTAGCATAACACACGAAAATACTTATTTTCATTTTGTGAATTAAATACAACAATGTATACTCAACGTAAGATGTTCTCTTTGCAATTTGACCAAATATTGCGCAATCGGCATAACCGAAAAAGGCTTTCTGTTACAAATCAAGGACTCTGGTGAATTTTATTTTAGAATAAATTCCTAAAAGTATTTTTAAATGAACATAGACTCAATTACGTTTAAAACGATAGGTGGCACGACTTCTACGGACTTGCGGTTGATTTTATACGAATTTCTAAATATGACCCAGTTCTGAAAAACAGACGAATGTACCGTTAAATTTAACGGTACCATCCGTATTTAATGGTACCATATGTGATATTTAACGGTACCGTGACCTGTTATTACAGTTTTGCCAAAACTAATTTTCTTTTTTTTCCAAACAGTAAATTTATTAAGGAAATAAGCCAAAAAACCAAAGTACAAGATATATCCAAAAATACATCATAACAATACCTACCAAATAACCAAAGACTACATAATAACTAATAGCTAAGATCAAAGTACTCTGAATCCATGAAATACTTTGAGACCAATCAAAGAATTCCAGTCCATCACCATACTATAGACCCCAACTAATAATTACAAGTAGCTATACAAAGCCCTTGATATAACAACAAAAATAACAACATAACAACTGCAGTTCAGCAAACCAAGTCACCACAGCAACTCCATCACAGAAGTAGCATCAGAACTTTCTTAACAGGACAATACCAAATCAACTTTGCCTCCTTAAAAACCTTACCTAAGTAGAAACCAAAGAGGGAAAAACCTATAGGAAGGAAAAAAGAGTGCAACAGCTTCTCAGATTCTTCAAACAGCAACAGATAATCCACAATCCAATCTTCAACATATAACACAAATGCACCAACAAGCACTCCATATAAGCAACATAATCTACACATCTAAGAAATAACAAGATCAAGTAAAGTTAGTATTCAAATCCTGCAATAACTGCTTATATTGCTCAGACTTGCACACTTGAAAGTTCCATATCTTAGCTGCTTTCATCACATCAACAGAGTACTTCATAGGTATCCCCATCAATTTAAGTCTAACAGAATCCACCACAATCTATAATAAGCACTCAACAGATCTATGAACCAACTGAACCCTCCTGATATTTCTCTCCTGCCATGTAAAATAAACAGCAACTCCAAGCACAAGCCTTTGAATAACACTCCAAACTTTATTTCTAGTTGGAAGATTCACAATACCAGATATTATAGATGGCCAGCTGTTACTAATACCCTCCATACATGCTAAAGGTTTTAATCTTTCCCACAATCTTTTAGAAAAAGGACAGTCAAAAAATAAATGGTTATGGGATTCATCATTAGCTCTACATAAAACACATAACTGATCCTGGATTACAAACCATTTAGATAACCTATCTTTGGTTTTCAATCTCCCTTTAATAGCAACCCACAAAACAAAAGCATGCCTTGGTATACACTGATTATACCAAACATGATCATACCAGATAACATTAGTATAATCCTCATTAATGGCCTTCCAAACCTCTTTAATACTGAACCTGGACTCTTTACCTTTTTTATCAATACAAACTGTTTTGTCCTTGCAACCATGTACCAAACAAGGAATAGGAATATCAAGATTAAACTGAACAACCCAATCAGTAGGCCAAGACCAAGAATTCCCACACATATCAGCAACACAGATATTATTACCAATCCCATAACTGTCCAAAATCCTCTTATCAATAACCTTATACAGAGGGCCCTGAGCACACCAGTTATCAAACCACATTCTACATGATCTACCATCACCAATTTTCACAGAAATAAACCTATGCACCTTATCCCTAAGATTAAGAATCTGTTTCCAACACCAGGAATAATTGTCATTCTTTTCCACACTCCAAATACTCTTACCTTTTAAAATATGAATATTAACCCACTTGACCCAACTAGAATCTTTATTACTCACTATATTCCATAAATGCCTAATCATAAGGGCTTCATTCCATAAATGCATATTTTTAAGTCCTAAACCCCCTTGACACTTAGGCTTACAAACTTCTTTCCAAGCAATACTAGCATAACCTTTAGAACACTCCCCAACAGTCCATAAAAAACCTTTACACAACTTTTCAGTTGTATCACAGATAGACATAGGTAACATGAACAAAGAAGCCCAATAGACTTGCATAGAAGAAAGGACAGAGGCAATTAACTGCAACCTACCAGCAAAAGAGAGATTTCTATTTTTCCAATCATTAATTCTCTGCATACACATATCTATAAGACCACAACAATCATTTTTAGATAATCTCTTAGAAGTCATAGGAACTCCTAAGTATCTAAAAGGCAAAGATCCCTCTCTAAATGGCATAACCATTTTAATATCATTCTTAACAGTATCAGGAATGTTGCCAAAATAACCATTGCTCTTACTAGTGTAACACCCCCAATTTTGTGATACGCAGCGGAATTCAAACTGGGTGTTACTTCATGGCACGACAGTCATAACAATAGAAAATGAACTCTAAAGGAGTCGTTTAAAAAGGATTTATCATTCAATTTATATAAATATCATAGTTTACAAAATGAGGTCCCAATTGGTTTCATGGTTTACAAATTACATTAAATGGGTTTTTGAATGATAATAAAATTTATAGCCTTCTTGAGTATCCGTGCTCCTCCGTGCCAGCCTCGTACAATATGGACCTAAAATACATGCTTAAAACTGTCAACACAAAGGTTGAGTGAAATTTATAGAGTTTGTTTGATGGTTGAACACATTATGTTAGTAGTGTGAGTTAATTAGACTCACACCAATGGTTTGAAAACAAAACAGTAATTATTTTTTGGTACGGCTGCCTTAAGTATATGATACTTGAGCCCGCTTTTGTTTGTTACGGCTGCCTCAAGTATGTGATACTTGAGCCCGCTTTTGTTTGATACGGCTGCCTCAAGTATATGATACTTAAGCCTACTTTTTCCTACCCGGTCAACACAAACGGGATTCGTCAATCCCAATAGACCTATTCACAATATTCGTGCTCACTCTCTCTAGTGATTAATGGTTCATGATTTAGGGACTTATGTTTGGCAAATGATGGTTACTTAGTGACAATATGACAATCAGATAAACATACAGTTTGAAAGCAATGTGTTTGATTTAAAATAAAGCATGTATCTCCCCCCAAGGGTTTATAAAACAATTAAGTAATAGAAAGTGGGGCTATGAACTCACCTCAAAGTAAATGATAGAAAATGTATAGTGAGGAAGATGGATATGCCGTGAGAACCTCTACGAGCAACCTAGAATATCGTTTCGTGTCTTATATTATGGAATAATGATGCGAAAGCATAAACGTGTCTATATATAACTCCTTATATTGATCATGATGTACTCCATGGTTGTTTGGGTATTGTTTATAGAACCGGTTTAGTATGTGAAAATGTTTTTAGTTTATATATCGTACTACCGTTCGGGCCATCACAATTCAGAGGTCATGTAGTAAACGTTCGAGGAGCTAGGACACTTTAATTCGTAAATCCAGCAACTCGTCGATCCATTTACCCAAATGAAACCCCTCACATGAAGCTCCCTAGTGTTGTAGTGCTCAATACGTAAAACATGTATTTTGATTACTTGATTACATGATATATTAAGAGTTTATAAATACAATACATAAACTAACAAAGTTTATAAGTATTTAAATAATTTTGAGTCTTATAAATACTTACCTTAATATAGAATGCTTGAGTATTATGGAAAAAGGAAATATAAGCGGAGCTTCGACGTGGAATTTGTAATCTTCGAAAACTCGAGGCAATTTGAAGATTATAACAACGCCTTCTTGAAAGCTCGAAGGAGAATATAAGATTATACCAACGTCTTTTTGGAGACTTGAATTTATTTGAAGATTATAACGACTCTTTCTTGAAAACTTAAAAGAATAAATATCAAAACCTAGTTTTTCTTCAAGAACACATGAAGGTTCTTACAAGATCTATAAGAAATGCCTTAGGTTTAGGACTTTAGATGTTAAGAAGGTGTGGTGCAAGAATTTATGAAGGTTCTAGGCTAGTATTTATAGGAGAAAGGATTTGGTTAACTATATATTAGGTTAGAATTTCACCATGGTTAAGTTTATAAGTGTAAAGATCTAAAGAATCAATGGTCATGATCAAGACACCATGCTTGATGACACATCAAAAATTCCACCTATGGCTAAAATGAGGAGGTTAAGAGTTTTGGACATTTATCTTACCTTTACGGAGTGAGTTTTGGTCCCGGTAATCGCTAACGGTAAGTATTTTAATCATGAAACGTAAAACCGGGTGTCATAAAAATATGAAACTTATAGGAATGATTAAAATCATCAATATACTCATTATTATCTGTAGGACCTTAAATATCTCAACCTTATCACTTTACCAAGCTAACCAAACACGTAAAACATGAACACAAACACCCACGTTATGCGTAGAAGAAACAAGAAACAAAGATGGAAAGATGAGAAAGATGGTGACTTGATATATATTATGCGTATATGTATGTAAAGAGAAGGATGAACAAGAGATGTTATATCAAAGGGAAAAACACACACACACTCTCAAGCACACCCCTCAAATAAGACTTTGAGGGGTATTTATAGTACAAGTAACATAATGCCCTAAGGCTTGGCCATGGGCCGTGAGATGGGCTTGGACATGGATTGGGTTACATGAACTTATACAAGGCTAGCTTAACTAAACGATTAACCATTTAGCTTAGCCCAATCCACGAGCCCGTTGACTATTCTAGCACGATATCTAACACACGTTACAAAGTTCCTAAACGTGAATGACCATCACTTCTAATAAAAATGTTACGGCTAAAATTCTCCCCCTAAGGGGTGGTCATTCAAAGATGCTCCACTAGGTTAGGTCTTTACTTTTCTCGAGCTTGAACTTTGTGTGTAGATCCAGAATAGTCTTGTTTCTTTGTTCCTTCATGCTTTGTGATCATTTAATGTGGTTGTCTGCCGTTTGTCAACTTCTTAGTTTAGGTGTCTCCACGTCATTCTCTACCATGCTCACACTTCTATTTGACTTTTAATTACTAATGATGTAGTTCTTGAGTCTTTATACTTTGTAGATTCTTTAACATTGACGAAGAATCATCTTTAACTTTGTGTTGCCTTTGATTTTGATGAGAACTTTCATGTGTTGATGGTATGAGCATGTGGAGAATCTGCACGATCTCTTCCTCCTGCGAGCATCCATAAGAGGAAAACATAAAACATGGGTTAGAAATAATCCAGCGGTTACAAGTTTGAATTTTGAGTGTGTTAACAGCATAGTGTGAAAAAATGTCTCTAATTCTCACAAAGGCCGTTCCTGAACTAGAGTCCCACAAGTGAGATAACGCGATGTACCGAAGTACACCTACAGTTCAGGTGAGTCGCTGAGGTACACCGAAGCATCACCCCACGATTGTAGACCGTTTGAGACACACTAAGCATAATCCACGGGGAGTTACCGAAGTGACCTGCTGTCAGGGCTGCTTGATGTTGACCCAGGCAGGAGTTTCCATTCAATCATTGAAGATCACAGATGTGAAACTTCTCATAAATGTTCTGGCAGATTGCTAAGATCTGCGTAGGAATCTAGAATATATCACTTGTATCCTTATTGATGAACAGCAAACGATGTCATGTCAAGTGTTCCTATGAGATATTTTAATGAATCTCGTGGCTCTAGACTCAATAGTGAATTTTGGTTTCCTAAGCGGATACTAGGGAGAGGGTCTCATTCTTCAATACCAACGATTTCTAAGAGAAAGCCGATAGTTTACGTAGGGTTCCTAGTGAGAATGAAACAAATCCTTTTAAGAGGAATTGAGTGGCTAGAAGGTTAGGTGCAGTGCGTCACTGGGTCCATGACGTCTTTGTCTTCAATACCAGTGTCATCTAAGTGACAACCAGTAGCATATGTATTGAACCCGGTTTCTGCCCTAAGGTTGATTATGGAGGGCTATTTCTTTTCACCCTTTTTCATTTCATTTCTTTTTAATTCTTCAAACCCTTCTTTCTCCTTTCTCACATTACTCATTTTTTCAATCATACCTAAGGACTTCTAGTACTAACTATGGGTATTGTCCTTGGGTAGATCCCTCTGGCTCTGGCGGATCATAGGACGGATTTTCCTATCCTTAGACACCTTATAACTCCATGACTGTCCCATGTTGCCATAAAACCATTTTTCTTGAAAATCTCTCAAAGTGATTATGATTGAAAACATGTTTGGAACGAGAGTTTTATATTTTCAGAAACACTCCCCCTTCACATGTGCTTATAAGTTTTAACAAAAATCTGCACAGTGAGGGTAGAGTTCGCACTTTTTGAATTGATCGGCTCATGATAAACAATTCCCCATGAGACACGGTTACGTAGCTTAGTTAAAGAGTTCCATTGTCAGTTTTTAGGTGACAACTATCTCTAATAACTACCTTGAAGTTGTAAACTCTTCTTGAAAAGAAGGTTAGACCCATGAAAGTGCATGTCTATCACGAGTTTCTCGAAATGGTACATTTACTGACTTTGATTCCTCGTCAATTCATTGGTTTCAACTGAGTCGAGCTCATTTTGAGATTCAAACAACGAACATTAAACTTTTTGATCACATTTTAATCACGTCTCCTCCCCCTCAAAAATAGCATTTTCGTGATATTTTTGATATCAACGGATTAAACAAAATTTTAGAATCTTTTGGGGAGACAAACGGATTAAGCATGAATTTGGAACATTTTGGTTTTTTACTCCCCCTTTAATAAAGCATAATCAATTAAAGGGTTTTAGAGGGAGTTATCTTGAGCACAAAATTTTTTTTTGGAAAGATTTTGAAAATCTTTTTGAACAATCTTGAAGCTCAAGATGATGATGATTTCTCACCAGTTTTAAATGTAGTGCATTGAAGCGTACACTTGATTTTTTTTAAAAGCACGAGTTTTGATTTGAAAATAATCAAAAGTCATCATTTTAGTCTGGGTTTCGTACTGAAGTATATGAAAGCCATTTTTGAAGAAATTTTTGAGAAACGACATGTTTTAGAAAACATTTAAAGAACTCTAGCTCAAGCATCTGTACATATTTGTATCATTGTTAAAAGATATTTTTAGAAACGTACAGAATATCGATTATACGAGAGACATGTCGTGAGAATAATATTTTTGGATTTTTGATTTTCTATTGTTTTTGTATTTTTTGAAAGTTTTATATTTTTATATTTTGCTTTTGTTGGTTTTTCAAATTTTGTATTTTGTTTTAAAAAAATATTTACAGCGAAGCTTTTTGGAAAATCATTTTCAAGAAGATTCGAGAAGACGTTCTAACTCCTCAGGGGTTAGGCTTCGCATTCCAATTCGTCGAACTAAATCGTCAAATCTTTCTTTTGGAAGGGCTTTTGTTAATAGATCGGCGAGTTGGTAATCAGTCTTCACGAAGAATAATTCAACAGTACCATTTTCGACGTACTCTTTGATGAAGTGATAGCGGACTCTGATATGCTTAGTCTTTGAGTGATGAACAGGATTGCATGATATGGCTATGGCACTTTTCGAGTCACAATACATAGGTATTTTATCGAAAGTAAAGCCATAATCTGTGAGTTGTGTTCTCATCCATAGAACTTGAGCACAACACGCAGATAGAGACACATACTCAGCTTCAGCGGTTGATAGTGCAGTGCAATCTTGTTTCTTTGAAGACCAGCTGACTAACTTTTCTCCCAAAAATTGTGCTCCTCCGGATGTACTTTTTGCTATAACTTGGTCACCTGCGTGGTCCGCATCTAAAAAGGCAATTAGATCAAATTCGGATTCCTTCGGATACCAAAGTCCCATGTGAATGGATGTCTTCAGGTACCGAAAGATCCTTTTAACCTCTTTGAGGTGCAGTTCGGTAGGCTTTGCCTGAAACCGTGCTAATAAGCAAACAGCAAAATGAATATCGGGTCGACTAGCAGTGAGGTACATGAGAGAACCAATCATGCTCCGATATTTCTCCAGATCGATAGATTTCCCAAACAAATCGGCTCCAATTTTTGGTGATGTTACCATTGGTGTACCGACCGAATCGCAATTATCCAAACCACGATTTTTCAAAATCTCAGTTGTATACTTGTATATTTAGCTTGATTGATAAAAATTCCACGTGGGGACTGATGTCTTTGTAAACCAAGAAAAAACTTTAGTTCCCCCATCATGGACATTTAAAATTTGCTTTCCATGAGATTTTCAAAATGTTTTGAAAGATTCGGATTAGTGGACCCAAAAATGATGTCATCCACGTAAATCTGAACAATCAAAATGTCGTTTTTGCATTTTTTTGTAAACAAGGTAGGATCACAGTTCCTTTGGTGAAATTGTTTAGAATCAGGAAATAGGACAGTTCGTCATACCATGCACGCGGAGCTTGTTTCAAACCATAGATTGCCTTTTTGAGTTTGTAGACGTAGTCTGGATGTTCCATGTCTATGAAGCCTTATGGCTGACTCACGTACACTTTTTCTTTCAGAGTTCCATTCAAGAATGCGGTCTTAATGTCCATCTGATAAACCGTGATGTTTTTGTGAGCGGCATAGGCTAAAAATATCCTGACTGCTTCTAGTCTAGCTACCGGCGCGAATGACTCTTCAAAGTCTATTCCTTCTTCCTGTCTGTATCCTTTGGCCACAAGACGAGCTTAATTGTGAATTACCGTCATCTCTTCATCCCTTTTGTTCTTCCATAACCATTTGAGATCAATGACTCGAATGTTAATTGGTCTTGGAACCATATCCCAAGAGTCATGTAGACGGTATTGGAGAAGTTCTTCCTGCATCGCTTCTATCCATGCGGGTTCTGCCATTGTAGGATCGATAATATTATTGTGTTGATGATTCGGGTGGTCTTGGATGTTCAAAATACATGTTAAACATTTTAGAGAGAGAAAGTAGAGAGAGGGAGAATTCTTGGTAGAGACTTGGTTCACAAAAGTTGTAAGGTTAGATTAAGAAAAGCTCCACCCCTTCCATGGATGGAAGGGGTATTTATACTTACAGACACAACGACCCCCTATCGGCCTGTGGATCAGGTATACAGTGGGTAAAGACCCTGTCCTTCCTCCACGATGTTACACTACGCTAAACTATGCTACTAACTAACAAATTAACTACTAAACAACGTAAATACCGACACGTCTACGAGCTAACATATGCTAGACCTTAATTGGGGTGACCGACACTTTAAATGCCTAACAATCTCCCCCTAAGGGAGGTCACCCCATGATTTACATTTTGAATCCTAGCATTCTATTCTTGACTTCGTTCTTGAGCTCGTAGACTTCAATTCTTCAAATCCGCAATCTTGTGCTTTAGCAGTGATACTTCAAAGTCCGCATAGTTTAGTACTTTCAGTGGAGGTCTTTGAACTGATCCACATCTTTGATGATCATCGAGCTTTCATTGAGATCATCAGCCACAGTAAATCTCTCTGGATCATCCATAGTAGTGTTGCCTTCATGTGATGTTGTGACTTTTGGACCGACATGCTCACACTTTCAGATCATGACATCTTTCCATCAGAGTAGCGGAAGCTTTACTGGTTCATGATATTTGCAGCAGCGTAACAGAAGCATAGTATAAAAATATCAGAACCAGGTTATGTAGATATGCACCAGTCATGATTTCTTCAATTAAGTGTGGATGCTGTGAGCATGCGGCTTTGGATTGACTCCTCAATTCTGATCAGCTGCACTCGTCGGGGTGTACCTGCACACGATAGTTAGCAATAAAGCGCACGGAAGTGTCTTTGATCACTTTCGTTGAATTGAGGTACACGGCCCACGGTTCCCCGTTGATCAGTACAAGTACTGCCTGTGATCAGGTATAATTCCGAAGAATCTCCTTGACAGGGTTTCGCAGCTGTTCTAGCTGTTCTCAAACCGGAACGTCTCAAAGAAGACAACACGGAGTGAGTGAACCAGCGAATTGAGATTCACTGATTGATGAAAAATGATTTGAAAACAATCGCGTATTGCTTAGAAGAAAGAGTTTTCCAATACGACGAAGGGTTTATGAGAAAGATCAATTTTCAATCAAAAATACTTTTTGTATTTGAAAAGAGTACACATTCGACCTGCTAGAGAAAAGAAGATTTGCACATCGAACGGTTTTTCCAAAAGTATTTTTTCAATCAGAGATACTTTTTGTGTTTGAAAACATAAGTACATATTCGACGTGCTAGAGAAAAGAAGGTTTGCACATCGAATGGTTTTTCCAAAATTATTCGTCAATTCATTTCCTGGACCAAGGTTGATTCATGAGTGAATCGCCCCATTGTTTCTATCCAGTTGTCACAAGCTTGATCTTTTGCAAGATTTCACATGTTACCCACCAAGAGCTTGTTTGATGTTGGCTCTAGAAGGATTTCCATCTTCATCGTGAATATGTTTGCATATCACTCAGATGTTCTGGCAATACCACAAGGATAATGCGTAGGACGCATAAGATATAATCTCTCATTCCACATTGTGTGAAACAGAGAGTCTTTATTGACTTTGTGTCCTAACCAGATATTGTGGATGGTCTCTTGGCTCTAGACTCAATTGTGCTCATTTGGTTTCCTATGCTGGAGACTAGGGAGAGGGTCTCCTTATTCAATATCAATAATCTCTAAGAGAAAGTCGATAGATTATGTCGGTTCCCCGTGAGAGTGAAACAAGCCCTTTTAAGAGGAACTTGAGTAGCTGGGAAGTTTTAGTGCAGTGCGTCACTGGGTCCATGACGTCTTGTCTTCAATGCCAGTGTTACCTTGGTAACAACCAGTAGCATATGTATTGAACCTGGTTACTGCCCTAAGGTTGAATTATTGGAGGGCAATTTATTTTTACCCTTTTTCACATTCATTTCTTTTTCATTCTTCAACCCCTTCAGTGCTTACCGAGACTTCATAACTAGAATCTTGTTGGGTTTATTCCAGTACTAGCTCTGTCTCAGTCCGCACTCTTCCCATATCTCACTTTTCTCCTTTTTTTCAATATACCTAAGGACTCTACACTATCTAGTGGATTGTCCCTGGGTAGATCCCTCTGGTTCTGGCGGATCATGGGAACGAATACCTAACCTCACCGTCCTTATAACTCCATACATAAAGTAAATTGGTCGGTCTTTTGGTACAGTTCATTCTTCCTTAAAACCAATTGAAAAATCATTTGGAAAAACAATCAAGGTACTTGTGATACGAGATCCAAGCATTTTGTACCTTAATAGTTTTGATCATTTTAGAAAACCTCCCCCTCAACATATGCAGATGATTTAGAAATTGTTTAGCTCATAGAGGCAAGAGGACTTTGAAATATTTTCTTTGATCACAATTTCGTACGAAAAATCCATTTGATTTTCTTTGGTAAATTCTCCCCCTCAATATGTGCATAAGATATTTGAAATCATTTTATCACATAGAGGCAAGAGTTCTTTTGAAGTACTTTTCACGATCACAAAAAGCCATTAAGAAACCATTTGCTCCCCCTCAATATGTGCTTCGAGATTCGAAAGCGTTTAGCACATATCAGAGAGCAGCCTGCACATTTTCATCAAATCGATCATCATTTATCAAATTTCATTATTAAATCACAAATTCTCCCCCGATCAAAAATATCAAACCCTTTGAGATTTTGGATCCCAAGTGATTTAATAAGGTTTATAAAACATTGGAGAATATGTCGCATTGTTTAAATACTCATCTTGTTTTTGGATAAATGCTCCTCCTCAACATGTGCATTGTATATTTGAAATCGTTTGGCACATGGAGGCAGGAGTGCCTATAAAGGACTAAAACCGATTCCATTAAAACAGATTTGAGATTTAAATCACGATCTCTCCCCCTATCAAAAATTTCAAACCTTTTGAGATTTGTGATCCCAATTGATTTAAATCATTTAGAAAATTTTAGGGAAAGACGTGGCAAGATTTAATTTTGAAAAATGACTGATAAGGGCCATTTTAAGACATTAAAGATTGTTAGTGTCAGGTATGATTGTTTTTAAGAGATCTTTAAGTAAAATAAAACAATTTCACAATCAAACAAGAACAGAAAAAATTTCATTTTGTAAGATATTGATTCTGAAGAAAAAATCATACCATGACATAACATTAAATCTTTAGATCACCACTTATTTTGTACAAAACGGACTTTTTGAAGATATATTGTTTGAAAATACTTTAAATTAAATCACTCTCCCCCTCAATCGATGACCGAAGTCGTTGATTGAGTGACTTAAGTTTTGATAAAATGAAGTCCGGTGATTTTCAAAGTTAAGTCCAATTAATTTTCAAAACAATATTTTCCATTTTCAAAACAATTTAATCAAATTTTTTTTCAAAATTGTTTAAAAATGGCATCCTGCACAAAGATACGTTAGGTGGTTGAGAAGCTTCCGTAGTTGCTGTAGGGCTTGGAAGAAAACCGTCTGTTGATGCAGTGAGACTTCTTCTTACGTTGCATTTTGAATGCCAACTGAGGTCAAATTAAGCTCCGTTTCTTCAATCACTTAGAAGAAAACCATCTGCTGATGCAGTGAGACCTCTTACGTTGTATTTATGCCAACTCTCCATTGAAGTCCAATTAAGCTCCGTTTCTTCATTTGTCAACCCAAGAAATAGTTACCCTTTCCTTTCGGCATCCAATCATCTTCATTAGTGGGAACCGGATCGGGAACATTCTTATATCCATGATATCTGCATACGTTAGTGAACATACATACAAATATATGGTGGTCGACATCACCCAAACATCAATCGACTAATAAAAGTCAATGTAACATATCAATCAGATCATATAAATGTATGGGAATAATGTGTACATCAAACTCTAATCATCTAATCCTAGCAATCATATCCTAGGCACCTAGTCCTTCAACATAGGTTAACATCATTTTTAATTAAGAATATTAGGATAATTAAGAAAGCCTGTTAGATGATATAAATTTGAAAACATTCTCCCCCTCAATCAATGACTCATTTTCGGAAAAGTTTAAAAGCGCTGAAGTCATTGATTGAGTTTTCAATTTTTTACGAAAATTCTGAAACTGATAGATTTTCAAGCAAGTCATTTACCACCTTTTTGTTAAAACAAATATTTTTCTGAAGAATTTTTGAAGGAAAAATATTTGAGTAGGAACAGCAGTCCTTCGACATACTTTCCTTATATTGTTTTAGGATAAGTGCACGAAATTTTGTGAAAATCGTTTAAGCGTAGCACTTTCCTTTCTTAAAGAGCGGGTTGCTATCGGAAATAATAGCAAGCCATGGTTTAAGCACGGGTTACAGTCTGAAGTAACTGCAAGCCATATTTTTAGACATGTTTTGGAAAAGAATATTTACACCTCCTGCTCGAACTTCATCTATGGTCCCGTGCCATTATTGAATGACATTTCTAAGACCGCAGATGTTATCGATACCAGAAGACATGTCTTGAGAAAACATATTTTTGGTCTTTTTCAAGTTTTCTGATTTTTATGGATTTTTGAAGGTTTTATAATTTTCTATTTTCTTTTTGTTGGTTTTATATTTTTGTATTTTGTTTTTGATAAATATATACAAAGATAGAGTAGATGACATAGTTAAAGAAGATGATGATACGAGTACCGAGATAAGGATATCGAGCAGCACGTCGTAGAAGATAGAAGTCATCAACTCTTAAACATTCACCACCAAAGCTTCCAGGGCTCTTGAATCGAAGAAAGAAATTGAACCATCTGAAAGTGAGACTTTGGCAGCTTCCCCCCAAACCGAAAATCCTTTAGCTGAGCAGATTCAAAGCTTTCTTTCAAGCTTGCCTTAGCCAGGTGCACAGAGAAGCACACCATTAACATAAATCCCGCTGTTCCTTTTAAGTACGATAATCGAGATTCTCCATTCGAGGGTATATCAACCAATAGAAGAACAGCAACGTTTCATCCCACACTTAAATAATCTTCTCAAATTCCTTTTCCACTGAAGTCTGAAGCGATCCATTCCAAAAGGTGTCAAGAGAACAATTCCCCCAAGTAGTTGAATTGATGCAGTCAGTCTCTTTGTATAATGCTCAAGAACTCTCCCGAATACACATCATGAGGGTAATGAAGAACACCTCCCCAATGTTCACATCTTTCGTCCCTGATGATAGTGTATGAAGCTCAAGAACCCGAAGTACACCAATATCCAAGAGCTCTCCCGAATACACATCATGAGGGGAATGAAAACACCTCCCCATGTTCACATTTTTCTTCCCTGATGATCGTGTATGAAGCTCAAGTATCTGAAGTATACCAATACAAAAGGAATGAATAACTGATAACATTGAAGAAGCAGGCCAAGTCACTGATTATCTCTGCGGGTGACAATATCTGCGGATGTCAACTCCGGAATAAGTGATTATATCTCTGAATCACTGATTAAGCCCTCAAGTGAGACAGCTGAGTGCCCCCAATGTACACAATTCTCTCTCCCCTGATGATTGCGATAACATCGAGATCATTACACACTAATGTACCTCTTTTTATCTTCAGAAACTTTCATTTACATCACTTCCCCCACGTCGTTGGAATAATAACACAAAAAGCATTGATGAGTAAAACCTTGAGTTTCTCTGCGGTAATGACATTTGTTTTCCCGGGATATCTTCAATCACTTAGAAGAGTTAAGTTCATCAAGTTGACTCGCCATGAGTCAAACCTTGAGTTTCTCTACGGTAATAACATTTGTCTTCTCGGGATATCTTCACTCACTTAGAAGAATTAAGTTCATCAAGTTTACTCGCTTTGTGTTTAGATGTGAGTCTCCTTCCCCCTTGCTGGTTTTGATACTTCAGAATCAGCAACTCTTTGTAAGCCCGTATACATGAAATCTTTTGAGAAGAACACTATTAGCACAAATATATCTGTGAGAATCAACTTGCTGAAGTAAGCGAGCAAGTCTAATTGGGGATTAAATCAGACATTTCACCCTCCCCCAATTAGTGCTCTCCCCTAAACTGACAATGCCCGGAATATGAAGAAGTCTTTGGATAATCAAATGCAACTCGTCTTTAGTCTTCTAACATGTAGCAGAAAATGTAGAATAGACTGTAGACTCGACCTTCTTCAAGATTTTCTGAATGGGGAATAGAGTGTTAACATCTTCAACTCACACCAAAAAGCATCCCACCAAAAAGCATCCCAATTAACTTACATCTTGCAAATCCCCTTAACTAAAATCCCTCCCAATCAAACAAGAACAGAAAGATGTTCATCAAGGAAATCAGCAATCAGGCCGCAACGAACACACAAGATGGTAACACCAAACTACCAATCACATCAAACAAGAACAGAGAGATTGTTCGGAATCATCATGTTGATGTATACGTGAAGCATTAACCGGAAGCACTTTGTCGATAAACTCATCAATCTGAGTGAAGACGTCAACCAACGACTCTTAGAAGAAACTCCATGTAAAGATGACCCGATAAGAAGAAGCTCGGTTCTTACATGAGTTAGGAGCCGTATGACCATATATTCCTATATATCAATCAACCATGCAGAATTATCACACTTCTTCTCCCCCTCAAGAATTGCATACGGAGATGCCATTCTTGATTAAACAAGTGATTATCTTCATAATGTATTCTATTCACACTTCTCCCCCGCAAAATTAGCACATGATGTCACCATCGTCATTATTGTTGAGCAAGTGGAATAAGAAAACAATCAACAGTAGCCCGGTTCACCTGAAGACTGAAGCGCATGGAAAAAGTATGAAGCATGTTGATGAGAATGGTCATGATAAGAAGATTTCTCTTCTTCAGAAGATAAAGCGCACTGAAGCGTACACTTTTCTTTTCTTTAGAGTACGAGGCTTGAACTGTTGTGTTCAAACGTCATAAGAAGATTTCTCTTCTTCAGAAGATAAAGCGCACTGAAACGTACACTTTTCTTTTCTTTAGAGTACGAGGCATGAACTGTTGTGTTCATACGTCATAATCTCTCTCTTTTCAGCTCTTTAGGCAAAACATGTAATCATCCCTATTATCATTCAGTAGGCTTTTTGTCGTGACAGCTGATGGAGAAAACCCAATATGAGGAATTTGACCCTGAAGTAAACTAACCCGAACTCGTGACTTAAACTTGCACATATGTAACAAAAAGCGGTGCCGATTTCCATTAGCATCTCTAAGTACTCTCTATGTACTCTATACTCTTCAACCAACCAACCATCAAGTATAAGACGTACATTACCTCTTGAAAATCCACAATTGAATGTAACACTGAGCACTACAACGTAACTCCTTAAAGTGATAGTTATTTTGTAGTGGTATGAGCCCAATTCCCCCAAGTGGTAAAAGAAAAGGTAAAAGACACCCAACAATAACTAGATTTCCAAGTCTTCGTTTTTTATAATAAGCTCGAACAAGGATCTTGAAGAATCTTCATCCAACCATCCCCGATACCTTCAGATACTAAGTACACTTGCCCGTGATATTTCACTTCAACTTCAAATGAATAATACTGAATTAACTCCGTTGTCACATCTTCTGGTTAAAAGCTCAAATCTAGACTCTTTTGACATTTTAAGTGAACTCTGATAATGGTTTCATCCCGACCATGGTTAAACACACATAACCCCGTAAAACCATGTAATAACCAAACTACCATGACGAATATCCAAACACACATCCAATTCATGAAATACACCCTTTTATCCCTTCTTCGAAGCAGAAACCGTAGCACCAACATCAAGTAAGATCCAGAATTACACTTTCTCTTCTCCAACATGGTTCCATCAATACGGAATTTTACAACTCTATGGTTTAAACTGAGAAATAGTTTCTTTCGCGGGATTTTACAAAACCAAGAATAAACCGTAAGATGGATCCGGAAATGCACTTTACAATTACCAGGATGTTTCCATTGTCACGGGATTTTACAAGTCTATGATTTAAACCGAGAAATAGGTTCTTTCGCGGGATTTTACAAAACCAAGACAAAACCGTAAACAATGTCAGCTTGAATGAGTTATGACAACTTTGGTTTCAGAGAATATCTGTTTTTAGGGGAACATGCAGCGGTTCATCAATGGTTCATTATCCGACATCAGCCAAATCATCACCCATCCAATAAGCACTTTGGTAAATACATCATTCACGCATTCAGTCGGCTATTGCAGTGACAACATAGAGAAGTAAACCCGATATGCCAAACTTGATCATGAAGTAAAATTCCCCAGATTTGTTACTTAAACTTGTACTAATCCTCGTGAAAAAGAAATGATGTACCCAATGTACAAAACCTCTTGACATATCCTCAACTGCCTGAGACACCGAAGTGATAGTTACGTTGTGGGTTAAGCGAGAAAGAATCACAACCTTAACTAAATAGCCAAGTCTTTATCACCCTCTATAAACACCCAAACAAGTCATCTTCGCGGAAGGGTAGAAAGAAAGAAGAAGAAATAAGTAAACGTGCCCGGAAACACTCACTTCAAATCCAAATAAGAAATACCGTCCAAACAACCCCGTAGTCAACTATGTTCCACCATCAATCAGGCCGTATCACAATAATTTTTTTTTGCGAAAATGTATATGCCAAAGAATCAACCCTCATACCACAACAACTCTTATCATCATATCAAATCAAATCTCATTATCAAAACTCGTCGACAATACTCATTAAATTGCACATCTCACATTATCCAAACCTCATATTTGTCAATTCTCATATGTTCAAATCACGCATTTACGATCCAATTTTGAGAAGCCAATCAGTCATTATCCAAATCCGAGTCATTACAAATACTAACACATTCAGTATACATTCAAGCCCACTTCGGTTCCAAAAATCAACGCCCAAGAATTAAGATCCAAAACTCGGTCACACTATTCGGCTCATAAAATAATCTCATTAGTTACCAAATAAAAATATGTTCATGAAGGGATAAAGGTACTTTAAAATATGATGTGATCATGGTATAACACGTAATATACACGTAACATGTATACCAAAGGATCATTGATACTAAGGGTCACGACATGTTATGAAATATGATCATGGTATAACACTTGACATGTATACCAAGAATAGCCAAGGCACATTTAGATCATGATATAATGAGTTCCGTTTATATCACGTGACAAGTTAGACAAATGCATATGCGTGAAATACCAGATGCGTTCCACAAAATGGTGGTCACAACAATAAGTTGAGTTCATACTCGGCCCATTCAATATCATTACAGCCCATGTGAGATTATTACCATCTAACCCACGTCCAATAATAAATTGGTGAAACCCCCACCTGTTGCCCTATTTCCATGCGGTATTTAATATCTGCTTATCACAACACAACCCTAATCCCTCTCAAACAAAATCCGCCCCCCTCCTGTACACTTTCACAAATCACAGTCAATCACCAATCTCATTCTTGCCCTAAAAATTCACTCACAAACCCAAATTACTCACAAAATAATCCGCCTCTCATTTTCTAGTCTGTACGCCTCCATCTCACAAACCTTAGGAACGAGAATCAGACCCTAATAACACCATCAATTACCTACGTATCCCACCAGACATGACTCATAAAATCGTATCATTTATCACCATCAGATTATGAACCCTAAAAACTCTCAATCCGTTAAAATCAAGTGTCACATGATGTGCTAATTGAAGTCACAACCTCGCCATAGGGTTGGCTTAGAGACGAAGCCACAAGGATGGTATGTTGGTCGTTTTCTCAGCCACAGGGATGGCGTTGAGGACAAAGGACTTAGCTTCAGAATCAATCCAAGGTAGGTTACATAATAGTTTCACACGATTAAGATTATAGAGTAGTAACACGAGCGAATGAAACACGGGTTAACAATTTTGTTAATTTCGTTTTCATATTTCGTATAATTAAATGAAGTGAAGACTTCAAAAAATTGGATCAATGAAGATAACAACTTCTTTTTCTTAAAAGAACCTTGAGTCTTTTAAACGAAAAGAGTTTAACTGAGATCTTGATAATATCAATGAAGCAGTCGTGTTTTGATCTGTAAAGCAATTGTTGTATTGTGTTTAGATCTTTTAAGATCTTTGAGTTCAATGGACCACAAACAATCGACACAAGGCCGAGGTCTATTTGTTATTATCAGATTTGATAGATGTTTGTTTTATAAGAGAGGCTAGGGTTTACATTTGATCAATGAAATCTGAGGTCGTTTGATGTTATTGGTTTGAGGTCTTGTTGGTTTTGTTGTGGTCAAGGTCAAACTCATTTTCATCTTATCTGTTGCAAGTTGCTAGCCAAATAAAACACGGTCAAGTCGCTACCCAGATTTTGAAACAAGTCGCTAACTCTTGTTAAGTAACAAGTAGCTATCACAACGAGTCAACAACTCGCTACCCAAAAAAACAAGTCGCTAACTTTATAACCCAAGTCGCTACCCTTTTTAAACGCACAAGTCGCTAGCCATTTGACTTTAACAACTCGCTACGACTTGTTAAATAACAAGTCGCTACCACTTACTGTAAACAACTCACTTGCACAACTCGCTAGTCATATACAAAGAATACTGACAAATCGCTAACAAGAAATCTTGACCATTTAAATTGTTCTTTCGATTTTTCTGACCAGCTTCAATAACCGAGAAAGACATGACAAAAACAACTGCTTCATTTATCCATTTGACCACAGTTTGACCAAGAAAAATAGACCATATGTATAGCACAGAAACAGATGTATAACATATTTTGTGATTGACAGATGTAAAACAGTTTGGACATAATATTTTTGGACATATTTATGAGACAAGAACTGATGAATAACACTGAGTACGCAAAAGACATTTTATGACCATTTGAAACAATATTATGAAACTGTAAACACAATGACTAAGAGAGATATTTCAGGACCAAAAAAACATGTAAACACAGCTTCAAAACATGATACGAATACCACACAAATCAACAAAAACACAACAACCTTGGCTCTTGATACCATTTGTAGGATCGATAATATTATTGTGTTGATGATTCGGGTGGTCTTGGATGATCAAAATACATGTTAAACATTTTAGAGAGAGAAAGTAGAGAGAGGGAGATTTCTTGGTAGAGACATGGTTCACAAAAGTTGTAAGGTTAGATTAAGAAAAGCTCCACCCCTTCCATGGATGGAAGGGGTATTTATACTTACAGACACAACGACCTCCTATCGGCCTGTGGATCAGGTATACAGTGGGTAAAGACCCGTCCTTCCTCCACGATGTTACACTACGCTAAACTATGCTACTAACTAACAAATAAACTACTAAACAACGTAAATACCGAAACGTCTACGAGCTAACATATGCTAGACCTTAATTGGGGTGACCGACACTTTAACATGGAATTTCCAATTCATAACAGCCATTGCCTCCCGAATGTTCTTCGGTTCAATATTGCTAATTGAGCAAAGGTAAATGCACAAGTTGCAATCGGTGGTAAGTTGGCGTCTCGTCTGAATTGGCCTTGAAGGTTCACCAATAACTTGTTCAATTGGATGGTCTTTTGTCCACTTCAGAGTAGAAGGATACCGTTGGTTAAACATATGCGAGTTAGATGGTTCTCGTAAGCTTGAAGATGATTCAGCTGATTCCGTAGCAAACGGGTTTTCAAATAAGTCTTCATCTAACGTTGCATCGATCTGGTTTTGAGTAGGTTCTTCTTGAAATGTGTAGGATCATAAATATTATTGTGTTTGATGATTCGGGTGGTCTAGGTTGGTGGTGATCCAAGAAAGCCATGTTTTAGAGAGAGAAAGAGTGAGAGGGTGTTTCTTGGTAGAGACTTGCTTTTAAAAATAATGAAATGTTAGATTTTGAGAAGCACCACCCCTTCCATGGATGGAAGGGGTATTTATAGTTACAAAGCTTACGTCCTCCTGTCGGACTGTGGATCAGGCATACAATGGGTAAAGACCACGTCCTTCCTCCACGGTGTTGCACTAAACTAAGCTACGCTACAAACTAACTAATTAACTACAACATAACGTAAATAACGACATGTCTACGAGCTAACATATGCTAGACCATAATTGGGGTGACCGACACTTTAACATGGAATTTCCAATTCCTAACAATCTCCCCCTAAGGGAGGTCACCCCATGAAATACATTTTGCATCCTAGCATTCTATCTTTGTATTTAGTTCTGAGCTCGTAGAATTCAATTCTTCAAGTTCAACAATCTTTGTGCTTTAGTAGCGATTCTTCAAAGTCCGCATAGTTTTGTACTTTTGTGGAGGCCTTTGAACTGATCCACATCTTGATGATCTTCGAGCTTTCATTGAGATCATCAGCCAAAGTAAATCTCTAGATCACCCTTTATTATGTTGCCATCATGTGAAGTTGTGACTTTCGGACCGACATGCTCACACTTTAGGGATCATGACATCTTTCCATCAGAGTAGCGGAAGCTTTACTGGTTTATGATATTTGCAGCAGCGTAGCAGAAGCATAGTATAAAATATCAAAGCCAGGTTATGTAGATATTCACAAGTCATGATTTCTTCAATTAAGTGTGGATGCTGTGAGCATGCGGCTTTGGATTGACTTCTCAATTCTGATCAGCTGCAACCGTCCAAATGTACCTGCAAACAACAGTTAGCAATAAAACACACGAAAGTGTCTTTGATCACTTTCGCTGAATTGAGGTACACAGCCCACGGTTCCCCGTTGATCAGTACAAGTACTGCTTGTGATCAGGTATAATTCCGAAGAATCTCCTTGACAGGGTTTCGCAGCTTTTCTAGCCGTTCTCAAACCGGAACGTCTCAAAGAAGACAACTCAGAGTGAGTGAACCAGCGAATTGAGATTCACTGATTGATGAAAAATTGATTTGAAAACAATCGCGTATTGCTTGAAGAAAGAGTTTTGCAATACGACGAAGGTTTTATGAGAAAGATCAATTTTCAATCAAAAATACTTTTTGTATTTGAAAAAGAATACACACTCGATGTGCTAGAGAAAATAAGATTTGCACATCGAACGGTTTTTCCAAAAGTACTTTTTCAATCAGAGATACTTTTTGTGTTTGAAAACATAAGTACACATTCGATGTGTTAGAGAAAAGAAGATTTGCACATCGAATGGTTTTTCCAAAAGTATTCGTCAATTCATTTCCTGGACCAAGGTTGATTCACAAGTGAATCTCCCCATCGTTTCTATCCAGTTGTCACAAGTTTGATCTTTTGGAAAGATCTCACATGTCACCCACCAAGAGCTTGTTTGATGTTGGCTCTAGAAGGATTTCCATCTTCATCGTGAATACATTACATATCACTCGGATGTTCTGGCAATACCACAAGGATAATGCGTAGGACTCTCAATATATACTTACTTTCCACATTGTGTGAAATAGCAAGTCTTCATTAATTTTGTGTCCTAATGAGATATTGTGGATGATCTCTTGGCTCTAGACTCAATCGTGCACACTTGGTTCCTATGCCGGAGACTAGGGAGAGGGTCTCCTTCTTCAATATCAACAATCTCTAAGAGAAAGTCGATAGATTATGTAGGTTCCCCGTGAGAATGAAACAAGCCCTTTTAAGAGGAACTTGAGTAGCTTGGGAAATTGTAGTGCAGTGTGTCACTGGGTCCATGACGTCTTATCTTCAATACTGGTGTTACCTTGGTAACCACCAGTAGCATATGAATTGAACCCGGTTACTGCCCTAAGGTTGAATTATTGGAGGGCTATTTATTTTCACCATTTTCTCATTTCATTTCTTTTTCATTCTTCAACCCCTTCAGTGCTTACCGAGACTTCATAACTAGAACCTTGTTGGGTTTATTCCAGTACTAGCTCTGTCTCAGTCCGCACTCTACCCGTATTCTCACTTTTCTCCTTTTTTCATCGTACCTAAGGACTTCTACACTATCTAGTGCATTGTCCCTGGGTAGATCCCTCCGGCTCTGGCGGGATCGTGGGAACGAATACCTACCCTAACCATCCTTATTTGAAATTATTTTATCACATAGAGGAAAGAGTTCATTTGAAGTACATCCACGATCACAAAAACTATTAAGAAACCATTTAGAAAATCAATCAAGGTACTTTATGTTGAAACATAGAAATCTTTGTACCTTGAAAGTTTATTTTCTTTTTGAAATGCTCCCCCTCAATATATGCTTCGATATTCGAAAGCATTTAGCACATATGGGAGAGTAGCCTGCACAATTGAATCAAAACGATCACCTATTATCAAATTTCATTATTAAATCACAAATTCTCCCCCGATCAAAAATATCAAACCCTTTGAGATTTTGGATCCCAAATGATTTAATCCGGTTTAGAAAACATGGGAGAAAATGTGCCTGATTTAAAAACTCATCTTGTTTTTGGATAAATGCTCCCCCTCAACATGTTCATTATGTATACTAAAATCGTTTGGCACATGGAGGCAGGAGTGCCTTTGAAGGACTAAAACAAATTCCATTTAAACAAATTTGAGATTTAAATCACGATCTCTCCCCCGATCAAAAATTTCAATCCTTTTGAGATTTGTGATCCCAATTGATTTAAATCATTTAGAAAAGTTTGGGGACAGACGTGACCTGATTTAATTTTGAAAAAAAATGACGGATAAAGACCAATTTTAGACATTAAAGATTGTTAGTGTCAGGTATGATAGTTTTGAAGAGATCTTTAGTAAAATAAAACAATTTCACAATCAAACAAGAACAGAAAAATTTCATTTTGTAAGATCTTTGAGTTTTAAAGAAAATCATACCATGACATAACATTAAATCTTTAGATCACCACTTTATGTTGTACAAGCCGGACTTTTATGAAGAAATATCGTTTAAAATATTTTATTTTAAATCACTCTCCCCCTCAATCGATGACCGTAGTCGATGATTGAGTGACTTAAGTTTTGATAAAATGAAGTCTGGTGATTTTCAAAATTTAGTCCAATTTATTTTCAAAACAATTTTATCCTTTTTCAAAACAATTTAATCAATTTTTATTTTGAAAAATGGTATCATTCACTATTTTTCCTGCACAAAGATACGTTAGGTGGTTGAGCAGCTTTTGTTGTTGTTGCTGAGGGTTTGGAAGAAAACCATCTGCTGATGCAGTGAGACTTCTTTCGTTGCATTTGTCATGTCAACTCTTCATAGAGGTCCAATTAAGCTCCGTTTCTTCATTTGATGATGAAGAAAACCATCTGCTGATGCAGTGAGACCTCTTACGTTGCATTTTATGCCAACTCTCCATAGAAGTCAAATTAAACTCCGTTTCTTCATTTGTCAACCCAAGATATAGTTACCCTTTCCTTTCGGCATCCAATCATCTTCATATGTGGGATCCGGATCGGGAACATTCTTATGAACCATGATATCTGCATATGTTAGTGGACACAGACAGATATATGGTGGTCGACATCACCCAAACAACAATCGACTAATAAAGGTCAATCCAACATATCAATAAGTTCATATAAGGCATGGGATATATGTGTTCATCAAACTATAATCCTCTAATCCTAACAATCTTATCATAGGCACCTAGTCCTTCAACGTAGGTTAACATCATTTTTCAGTTAAGCATTTAGGATAATTAGATAGGCCCGATAGATGATATAAATTTGAAAACATTCTCCCCCTCAATCAATGACTCATTTTCTGAAAAGTTTTAAAAGCGCTGAAGTCATTGATTGAGTTTGCAAATTTATGAAAACTCCGAATCTGATAGATTTACAAGCAACTCATTTACCACCATTTTTGAAAACAACAAATATTTTTCTGAAGAATTTTAGACGGAAAAACATTTATGTAGGAACAGCAGTCCTTCGACATACTTTCCTCATTTTGATTTAGGATAAGTGCATGATATTTTTAAAAATTTGTTTAGTGCAGCACTTTCCTTCCTTGAAGAGCGGGTTGCTATCTGAAATAATAGCAAACCATAGTTTTAAGTACGGGTTACAGTCTGAAGTAACTGCAAGCCATATTTTTAGACATGTTTTGGAAAAAGAATATTTACACCTCCTGCTCGAACTTCATCTATGGTCACGTGCCATTATTGAATGACATTTCTAAGACTGTAGATGTTATCGATACCAGAAGACATGTCTTGAGAAAACATATTTTTGGTATTTTTCAATTTTCTGATTTTTATGGGCTTTTGTTGATTTTATATTTTTCTATTTTGTTTTAGTTGGTTTTATATTTTTGTATTTGGTTTTATGAAAAATATTTACATAGATAGAGTAAATGATATAGATTAAGAAGATGATGATACGAGTACCGAGATAAGAATATCGAGCAGCCCCGTTGTAGAAGATAGAAGTCATCATCTCTTAAACATTCACCACCAAAGCTTCCAAGGCTCATGCACTGAAGAAAGAAATTGAACCATCTGAAAGTGAGACTTTGGCAGCTTCCCCCCAAACCGAAAATCCTTTAGCCGAGCAGATTCAAAGCTTTCTTACAAGCTTCCCTTAGCCAGGTGCACAAAGAAGCACACAATTATCATCGAACTTGCTGCTCCTTTTAAGAATAATCATCGTGATTCATCGTTCGGGGTTATATCATCCAAAAGAAGAACAGCAACGTATCATCCCACACATAAATAACTCTTCTCAAATTTCATTCCACTGAAGTCTGAAGGGATCCATACCAAAAGGTTGTCAAGAGACCACTTCCCCCAAGTAGATGAATTGATGCAGTCAGTCTCTTAGACTAGAGCTCACGAACCCTGAATACACATATACTCGAAGACAGAGAAACTTCTATCATCGAAGTAGCAGATTAAGTCAAATAACCAAAGAATAACCCCGATGTATACTTTTCTCTCCCCCTGAAGAAAGTGTATGAAGCTCAAGAACCCGAAGTACCCGAATGCCCAAAGAGAGAATCACCGATAACATTGAAGAAGCAGGCCGAATCATTGATTATCTCTGCGGATGACAATCTCTGTGGATGTCAACTCTGGAATAAGTGATTATATATCTGAATCACTGATTAAGAGCTCAAGTGAGACATCTGAGCGTCCCCAATGTACACAATCTCTCTCCCCTGATGATTGCGATACCATCGAAATCATCACACACTTGTGTACCTCTTTTATCTTCAGAAACTTTCTCTAACATCTCTTCCCCCACATAATTGGAATAAATACTAAACGCCATGAGTCAAACCTTGAGTTTCTCTGTGGTAATGACATTTGTCTTCTCGGGATATCTTCAATCACTTAGAAGTATTAAGTTCATCAAGTTTACTCGTCATGAGTCAAACCTTGAGTTTCTCTGCGGTAATAACATTTGTCTTCCCGGGATATCTTCAATTACTTAGAAGTATTAAGTTCATCAAGTTTACTCTCGTTTAGATATGTGTCTCCTTCCCCCTTGCTGGTTTTGATACTTCAGAATCAGCAACTCTATGTAAGCTCGTATACATGAAATCTTTTTAGAAGAACACTTGTAATCTTTGTGGGAATCAACTTGCTGAAGAAAGAATGTGAGCAAGTCTAATTGGGGATTAAATCAGACATTTCACCCTCCCCCAATTAGTTCTCTCCCCTAAACCGACAATCTGTTTGATAAATGCCCAGATTAAGAAGAAGTCTTTGGATAATCAAATGCAACTCGGCTTTAGTCTTCTAGCATACAGAAAATGTAGAACAGACTGTAGACTCGACCTTCTTCAAGATTGTCTAGTTGGGGAATAGAAAGTCAACATCTTCAACTCACCAAATGCATTCCCGTTAACTTAGAAATAGCAAATCCCCTTAACTCAAATCCCTCCCAATCAAACAAGAACAGAAAGATGTTCATCAAGGAAATCAACCCCGCAACTGGAAACACTTTGTCATTTAATCATATCAGCCCGTGAAGATGTCAACCAACGACTCTTAGAAGAAACTCCATGTAGAAATGACCCGATAAGAAGAAGTTTGGTTCTTACATGAGTTAGGAGCCGTTTGACCATTTATTCTCAGAAATCAATCAACCATGCAATAAATTCACACTTCTTCTCCCCCTCAAGAATTGCATACGGAGTTGCCATTCCTGATTGAATAAGTGAATATCTTCAACAAATATAGTCTATTCACACTTCTCCCCCGCAAAATTAGCACATGATGTCGCCATCGTCATTATAGTTGAGCAAGTGGAATAAGAAAAACAATCAACGGTAGCCCGATTCACTTGACGTTTGAAAGCGCATGGAAAAAGCATGAAGCATGTTGATGAGAATGGTCATTAGTCAGAAGATTTCTATTCTTCAGAAGATAAAGCGCACTGACACGTACACTTTTCTTTTCTTTGGAGTACGAGGCTTGAACTGTTGTGTTCAAACGTCATAAGAAGATTTCTCTTCTTTCAAAGATAATGCGCACTGAAACGTACACATTTCTTTTCTTTAGAGTAAGAGGCATGAACTGTTGTGTTCATACGTCATAAGAAGATTTCTCTTCTTTCAAAGATAATGCGCACTGAAACGTACACATTTCTTTTCTTTAGAGTACGAGGCGTGAACTGTTGTGTTCATACGTCATAAGAACATTTCTCTTCTTAGGAAGATAAAGCGCACTGAAACGTACACTTTTCTTTTCTTTAGAGAACGAGGCATGAACTGTTGTGTTCATACGTCATAATCTCTCTCTTTTCAATCTCTCTTGGCAAACTTGTAATCAACCCCATTATCATTCTGTAGGCTCTTTTTCGTGACAGCTGATGGAGAAAACCCAATATGATGAATTTGACCTTGAAGTAAACTAACCCGAACTCGTGACTTAAACTTGCACATATGTAACAAAGAGTGGTGTCGAGACTTCATCCTCCATTGAATCTCTAAGTACTCTATACTCTTCAACCAACCAACCATCAAGTATTAGATGTACATTACCTCTTGAAAATCCAAAATTGAATGTGACACTGAGCACTACAACGTAACTCCTTAAAGTGATAGTTATTTTGTGGTGATAAGAGCCCAATTCCCCCAAGTGGTAAAAGAAAGGGTAAAAGACACCCAACAATAACTAGATTTCCAAGTCTTTGTTTTTGATAATAACCTCGAACAAGAATCTTGAAGAATCTTCATCCAACCATCCCCGATACCTTCAGATACTAAGCACACTCGCTCGTGATATTTCACTTCAACCTTAAATAAATAATAGTGAATTAACCCCATTGTCACATCTTCTGGTTAAGAATTCAAATCTAGCCTCCTTTGACGTTTTAAGTGAAATTTGATAATGGTTTCATCCCGACCATGGTAAAAGCACATAACCCCGTAAAACCATGTAATAACTAAACTACCATGACGAATATCCAAACACACATCCAATTCATGAAATACACCCTTTTATCCCTTCTTCGAAGCAGAAACCGTAGCACCATAATCAAGTAAGATCCAGAATTAAGCTTTCTCTTCTCCAAGATGGTTCCATCATTACGGGATTTTACAACTCTATGGTTTAAACCGAGAAATAGTTGGATTTTACAAAACCAAGAATAAACCGTAAGATAGATCCGGAAATGCACTTTACTATTACCTGGATGTTTCCATTGTCACGAGATTTTACAAGTCTATGATTTAAACCGAGAAATAGTTTCTTACGCGGGATTTTACAAAATCAAGACTAAACCATAAACAATGTCAGGTTGAACGTGTTATGATAGCATTGGTTTTGGTGAATATCTGTTTTAGGGGAACATGCAGCGGTTCATTAATCCAACATCAACAATATCATCAACCATCCAATAAACACTTTGGTAAACACATCATTCAAGCATTCTGTCGGCTATTGCAGAGACAATATGGAGAAGTAAACCCGATATGTCAAACTTGACCATGAAGAGAAATTCCCCAGATTTGTTACTTAAACTTGTACTAATCCTTGTGAAGAAGAAACGGTGTACCCAATGTACAAAACCTCTTGACGTATCCTCAACTGCGTGAGACACTGAAGTGATAGTTATGTTGTGAGTTAAGCGAGAAAGAATCACAAACGTAACTAAATAGCCAAGTCTTGATCACACTCTATAAATGCCAAAACAATTCATCTTCGAGGATAGGTAGAAAGAAAGAAGATGAAATAAGTAAACTCCATCGGAAAACCTCGCTTCAAATTCGAATGAGAAATATCGTACAAACAACCCCGTAGTCAACATTTTCCACTAAACACTTCAAGCCACGGCATAATAATCTCCGTGAAAGAGTATACACCAAATTGCAAATCCTCATAACATAACGAATCTCAACATCTCATCATATCATCAAATCTCTTCAACAAAATTATAAATCGCAGCCCAAGTGTAACTGATTCATGAGAACAATTAATTTTCCCAAATTAAAGCCTAAATCTTCTGATAAATGTAATCGTCTCATGAAAAAAATACCACTTGAGACCCGATTATATCCGTATCTCAAACAAATTAGATCCAATATTAAACGATCCAAATAAATTATCAATGATCTTAATTAGTTCCCAGCTCATGCCAATACGGCACATGACCAAATGAATTATCCAAGGCCAAGCATATCACGAAGCCCATTCCCAATTAACATAGAAACTGATTCAAGAGAAACATAAGCCCATAAACACAAACAAGTAACCAAACTATTCGGCCCATGTTTACAAATGGAATCAATCCCACCTTACCCTAATACACCCGGTATAAAACATCACCAATACTCACATTTACCCTAATTTTACTCCTCACAAATTCGCCACCATCTCACACACTTATCATCAACCCTAAAATAACTCTCTTCCTAACCCTAATCTCACAATATAATCCGCCTCCTTCATCTGGTACACTCACACCGACTCTCATATAAAAACAGATCTGAAAAGGAATTCCCTCATCATAACCATACGAACTACATAAAACAAAAATTAAACAACTTCAATCCTTATTCTTTGTTGCACGTAATATGCTCGCCACAGGGATGGCTTTGAGATATTATCTTAGCTTCAGGATCTTTAAGGGATGTTGACGGGTAGGTTTGATTTGTTTTGGTCTTTTAACGATTTTGTTCCTTAGTAGTTATCGACTCATACACGAGCCAAAGATTTTGAGTTAACATAATTTTGTTAAGCTCATATATTTATTTCGTATAGTATAATGAAGTTTATCGTCAGGTAGATCAATGATGAGTCTTGCTCTATTCATAAACGATTTTAAATGATCTATGAATTAAAATAGAGCAAATCTGAGATCTTCTCTTTTTCAAATAAATCTATAGATGTAGAACACGAATGGCAAAGAGAGTTTGAGAAGGATATCTTGGACTTTCTTAAAGAATTCGAACAGTCAAATGAGGCTTGAGACTTCAAAAACTGGATCGATGATGGGTTATTGTCATGTGAATGATCTTTAAGATCGAATATGAGTTGAAAAAGCACACGACAAAACTAAGATCTAATTGTCTTAATTAACTTAATTATTTCTATGTAAGCATGAGTTGAGACCTGTGATGGTTGAGATGATTAAATAAGACTTGTGATGAATGATGATTGATTATTGTTTGTGTAGAATAAATGTTGATTACGATTAGTAGACTTGGTTTAGATGTTGGGTTATTGATGTGAATATGGTTGTGGTCAAGTGGTGATGGTCATATCTCCTTCTACCTTTCAGTATCTGTCAAGTCGCTACCATAAGTGACAAGTCGCTACATTTTTTTTTCATTACAAACCGCTACTTGTTAAATAACAAGTCGCTATCAGCAAAGCAACTTAGGACAAGTCGCTTGACCATTCAAGAATGACAAGTCGCTAGACCAAGTCGTTAGACTAAGTTGCTAGACCAAGTTGCTACGACTTGTAAAGACAAGTCGCTAGGCAGATTTTTGACTCAACTCGCTACACTGTAGTTATATTTTTTAACAACTCGCTTGCAGAAACAGCTTTTGACAAGTTGCTACATGTAAATATGACCATTTGACTTTTTCCGATGAGTTTTCCGACCAAATTCCGACCATATTCATAGCAAACCCAGAAAACTGTCATACAAATTGCTTCTTTGACCCAATTTGACCTCTAAAACATGACCAGATTCATTGAAACTCAGAAAAAAAGTGCATAAAATGTTTCATTGACCCATTTTGACCACTGTTTGACCACAAACATAAACCAGAAGACCACATAAACTTCACGGATATAGAATGGTACAAAAAGTCTGATGATAAAAACAATCTTTATGGACAATCAAATGACACAAGATAGATGTTATCTTTGATAGACCAAGACTTTATATTTGACCAAACTAAAAGGATATGCAACCAGTATATAAAAAACTGTTTTACCAAAAATACTAAACGGAAAAATATTCCGACAATAAGAGTACAAAAACAGATTTACCAAGAATCAAAAACCACCATAAATCAACACAACACAACAACCTTGGCTCTGGTACCATTTGTAGGATCATAAATATTATTGTGTTTGATGATTCGGGTGGTCTAGGATGGTGGTGATACAAGAAAGCCATGTTTTAGAGAGAGAAAGAGTGAGAGGGTGTTTCTTGGTAGAGACTTGCTTTTACAAATAATGAAATGTTAGATTATGAGAAGCACCACCCCTTCCATGGATGGAAGGGGTATTTATAGTTACAAAGCTTACGTCCTCCTGTCGGACTGTGGATCTGGCATACAGTGGGTAAAGACCCGTCCTTCCTCCACAGTGTTGCACTAAACTAAGCTACGCTACAAACTAACTAAATAACTACAACATAACGTAAATAACGACATGTCTACGAGCTAACATATGCTAGACGATAATTGGGGTGACCGACACTTTAACATAGAATTTCCAATTCCTAACAAAATGATATGTTTTGGTTTTGCTCATCAACTGCTGGTAAAACTGTTTGAAGAATTGGAGTTGCTGGAGTAGATGTAGATGATGTTGATGGAGTTGGTGCATTGGTTTCGACCGTTGTAGATGCGTCTTCTGTTGGTGGTGGTAGATGATGTTGAACGGGTGCAGCGGAATGATGGTTTGATGCATTTGTCGAAGTTCCACCGTAGTATTCATCGAACAATAACTCGAAGAAATTCTCCCATGTAACACCCCCAAAGTACCGCAGCGGAAGACCGTTTCATTGGGGTGCTACTTCATAATACAAAGTACAAGTTATAGAAAACGACCTCTAAATGAGACGTTTCGAAAAGTTACCATTCGATTAATGAAATCAGAGTTACAAACAATGAGGTCCCAAAGTATAATATATAAATGTTTACAAAATGTTTCGAATGGTAAATGATAAAAGCGCAAGTCTTCAAAATATGTCGTGCGACTCTATGCTTCAAACTCTAGCTATCGCCTTATGACCTGAGATAAACATGCTAAAAAGTGTCAACACAATGGTTGGTGAGTTCATAGAGTTTGTTTAACATGTAAAGCCTTTAAAGAATGTTCACACATCAAAGGCATTGTAAATCCACTCAGTTCCAAGTTCTGCCCATACAAAACTTGCAACCTGTGTGTTTACAACCCACTGCTTAAATATAGTTTGTCAATCATGTATGCATGTATCATAGTAGTTAAAAGTATAAATGTTACCGCAAGGGTCTTCCAACAACTTAATTTGGGATGTATCTAATTTAATAGATTTCCAACAACTTAATTTGGAGCCACTAAATTAATGGTCATCCAACAACTTAATTTGGAGCCACTTGTCTATGTATCTAATTTAATAGCCTTCCAACAACTTAATTTGGAGCCACTAAATTAATGGTCATCTAACAACTTAATTTGGAGCCACTGAATTGCACGTACTTGGAGCCACTTCCCAAAGATTAATGGTCATCCAACAACTTAATTTGGAGCCACTAAGTTGAATAACGCAATTAAGTATAATGCAATCATTTATAATGAAATCAAGTATAATGTTTTGAGTATTTATACAAGTAAAAGCAAGTAGTTGAGCATGTATCTCCCCAAAGAGTTTGTAAACCAAGTATTAAAAGAGTAGGGGCTATGACTCACCTTAATAAATGATATCACAACGTATAACGGAATCGATGGATAAGCCTGGAAGTCTCTACGCATAACCTAGAATATGATGTCAACTCTTAGGTTCGGAATAATGCCTAAGATAACATGAACGAGCCTATATATGCCATTATATTGATCATGACGTAGTATTTGTATGTTTGTCTATAGAAATGGTTTTAGTTTGTATATCTCGTACTTCCGTTCGGGCCATCATAATTCAGAGGTCATGCAGTAAACGTTGGTGGAGCTAGGACACTTTAAATCGTAAATCCAGCAACACGTCGATCCGTTTACCCAAATGAACCCCTCACATGAAGTTCCCTAGTGTTGTAGTGCTCAATACGTAAAACATGTATTTTAATTATTTGATTATATGCTATATTAAGAGTTTATAAATACAATAAATAAACTAACAAAGTTTATAAGTATTTAAATAAGTTTGAGTTATATATACTTACCTTAAAATAGAATGGTTGAGTATTTATGGAAAAATAAAATATTAACGGAGCTTCGACGTAGAATTTGCAATCTTCGAAAACCCACGGCTATTAGAAGATTATATAAACGCCTTCTTGAGAACCTGAAGAAGAAAAGAAGATTATAACGACGTCTTTTTGGAGACTTGAATTTATTTGAAGATTATAACGACTTTTTCTTGAAAACTTCCAAGAATGAAGATCAAACGCTTGTTTTCTTCAAGAACACATGAATGTTCTTACAAGATCTATAAGAAATGCCTTAGGTTTAGGACTTTAGATGATAAGAAGGGGTGGTGCAAGAATAAATGAAGTGATTTTCTTGGTATTTATAGGCTAGTGGTTTTGGTTAACTATATATTGGGTTAAAAACTAACCATGGTTAAATTTACACATGTAAAGGATCTAAAGGAAGCATGCTTAGGATTTTGACACCAAGGTGATGACTCTCCTCCCTAATTTCGTTCATATAGAGATAAGATGACTTAGGTGGATAGTTTTGGTATTATCTTGATTACGGAGTGAGTTTTGGTTCCGTTAAATGCTAACCGAAGCCATAAAAGGAAAAACCGGGTATCGTAAAAATATGAAACTTGCAGGAATGATGAAACTCATCATATACTCCATCTAAAAATATAAAATGGGTGATAAGTCTTATTGGGTGCAAAAACGCTGCTTAAAACTGGAAATACGGGTCAAAAACGCGTAATTCACAGTTTATCGGAAAAGAACTAAATTTCAGGGAAACGACCGTGAATATATTTAGAGTAGACTAAAATTAGTCTAAAAGTGATATGAGATGTCAAACTTTGGTTTTCGTCGTACGTTGGATAACTTAACAGTTATACGTGAAGTTTAAAGTTACGCGATTTAAGCAAAAACGTAGAATGTACAAGCTTAATTTCTTTATGGTCAAAGGAGGAGGGAAATATGTTTGAATTTTACAAAAATATAAAAGTGTCTAATCATCTTAGGAAATACAGTGCATGAATCGTTAAGTCTGGATGTAAGTAGAATTGTTTAAAACGTAAGTTTAGTTTCGTACTGCGCTGGGCTTATTTGTTAACATAAAAATAAATCTTAAAAATTATCATATTAATCATGAGTGATCTAAAAATTTATCTGATGCGGGGAAAATTGTCAGAGACGGTTTTCGTTATGCGCGGGATGTTGAAATGGTGTTCCGACCAAAATGAAACTTTAAGACGATGTTTTCTTAATAACTTTTGCGAAAATGATCTAACGATTGTCGAACTCTCAGGTCATTACTAAAATAATTTATCTTACGAGAATGTGAAATAAAAATTTCGGGAGTGAATAGTAAAAAGTGAATAGTACAGTGAATAGTAAAAATGAATAGTGACCCGAAAATGCGAATTGTTACAGTCTCTACCCCTTAAAAGTTGATGTTCACTACTTACAGTGTGCATAGTCTAAGGGATTACGTCAATGTTCATGTATATGGGTTTCTTATCCAACTAGGTACGTTCTTGTGACTATCGCGACTATTGCCCGTTCTAAAGACATACTCTCTTATGGTTAGGTTTGATGAGGCAAACTTTCCCATTCTCGAGCAAAACCCTCAAAAGACTTTTAGGTAACCGATTTTTACTTAATCCCATAACTCATCAAACAAGAACTGTCATACGATTAGGCTAAATCGGTTTAAGTAACAACTTGTTTCTAGCTTGATCTTTGCAACTCATCAAACAAGAACTGTCACTCGGATCAAACTGGAAACAAGTGGTTTGAAGAAAATCTTTTGAAAATTTGGCTCGATTACGGAATTGCTTACACATATGAGACTACTACTCCCTTCATTGCATGATTCTTCCTAAATTAGACATAGGTGATCAGGCTATGTATAATTTAGGAGTAACTATGCAATGCTTGGACTAATCGACTCATATGATGTTTGGTGTTTCATTCAGTTCATAGAAAACTCTCTTAGGTGCTAAAATTACGAAAAAGTCTAAAGTGTGCAAGGCGATAGAGAGGAAGGTAGCGTATATAGTAGTTATAGTCTAGGCTCTAAATGAAACCTAGTTCTCTATAACCAATCTGTAACACCCCCAAAGTACCGCAGCGGAAGACCGTGTCATTGGGGTGCTACTTCATAATACAAAGTAAAGTTATAGAAAACGACCTCTAAATGAGACGTTTTGAAAAGTTACCATTCGATTAATGAAATCAGAGTTACAAACAATGAGGTCCCAAAGTATAATATATAAATGTTTACAAAATGTTTCGAATGGTAAATGATAAAAGCGTAAGTTTTCAAAATATGTCGTGCGACTCTATGCTTCAAACTCTAGCTATCGCCTTATGACCTGAGATAAACATGCTAAAAAGTGTCAACACAATGGTTGGTGAGTTCATAGAGTTTGTTTAACATGTAAAGCCTTTAAAGAATGTTCACACAGCAAAGGCATTGTAAATCCACTCAGTTCCAAGTTCCGCCCATACAAAACTTGCAACATATGTGTTTACAACCCACTGCTTAAATATAGTTCTTCAATCATGTATGCATGTATCATAGTAGTTAAAAGTATAAATGTTACCGCAAGGGTCTTCCAACAACTTAATTTGGGATGTATCTAATTTAACAGCCTTCCAATAACTTAATTTGGAGCCACTAAATTAATGGCCATCCAACAACTTAATTTGGAGCCACTTGTTTATGTATCTAATTTAATAGCTTTCCAACAACTTAATTTGGAGCCACTGAATTAATGGTCATCCAACAACTTAATTTGGAGCCACTGAATTGCACGTACTGGGAGCCTCTTCCCAAAGATTAATGGTCATCCAACAACTTAATTTGGAGCCACTAAGTTGAATAACGCAATTAAGTATAATGCACTCAAGAATAACGCAAATAAGTATAATGCCATCATTTATAATGAAATCAAGTATAATGTTTTGAGTATTTATACAAGTAAAAGCAAGTAGTTGAGCATGTATCTCCCCCAAAGAGTTTGTAAATCAAGTATTAAAAGAGTAGGGGCTATGACTCACCTTAATAAATGATATCACAACGTATAACGGAATCGATGGATAAGCCTGGAAGTCTCTACGCATAACCTAGAATATGATGTCAACTCTTAGGTTCGGAATAATGCCTAAGATAACATGAACGAGCCTATATATGCCATTATATTGATCATGACGTAGTATTTGTATGTTTGTTTATAGAAATGGTTTTAGTTTGTATATCTCGTACTACCGTTCGGGCCATCATAATTCATAGGTCATGCAGTAAACGTTCGAGGAGCTAGGACACTTTAAATCGTAAATCCAGCAACTCGTCGATCCGTTTACCCAAATGAACCCCTCACATGAAATTCCCTAGTGTTGTAGTGCTCAATACGTAAAAAAATGTATTTTAATTATTTGATTATATGTTATATTAAGAGTTTATAAATACAATAAATAAACTAACAAAGTTTATAAGTATTTAAATAAGTTTGAGTTATATATACTTACCTTAAAATAGAATGCTTGAGTATTTAAGGAAAAATAAAATATTAACAGAGCTTCGACGTAGAATTTGCAATCTTCGAAAACCCACGGCTATTAGAAGATTATAACAACGCCTTCTTGAGAACCCGAAGAAGAAAAGAAGATTATAACGACGTCTTTTTGGAGACTTGAAGATATTTGAAGATTATAACGACTTTTTCTTGAAAACTTCCAAGAACGAAGATCAAACGCTAGTTTTCTTCAACAACACATGAATGTTCTTACAAGATCTATAAGAAATGCCTTAGGTTTAGGACTTTAGATGATAAGAAGGGGTGGTGCAAGAATAAATGAAGTGATTTGCTTGGTATTTATAGGCTAGTGGTTTTGGTTAACTATATATTGGGTTAAAAACTAACCATGGTTAAATTTACACATGTAAATGATCTAAAGGTAGCATGCTTAGGATTTTGACACCAAGGTGATGAATCCCCTCCCTAATTTTGTTCATATAGAGATAAGATGACTTAGGTGGATAGTTTTTGTATTATCTTGATTACGGAGTGAGTTTTGGTTCCGTTAAATGCTAACCGAAGCCATAAAAGGTAAAACCGGGTATCGTAAAAATATGAAACTTGCAGGAATGATGAAACTCATCATTATACTCCATCTAAAAATATAAAATGGGTGATAAGTCTTATTGGGTGCAAAAACGCTGCTTAAAACTGGAAATACGAGTCAAAAACGCGTAATTCACAGTTTATCGGAAAAGAACGAAATTTCAGGGAAACGACCGTGAATTTATTTAGAGTAGACTAAAATTAGTCTAAAAGTGATATGAGATGTCAAACTTTGGTTTTCGTCGTACGTTGGATAACTTAACAGTTAGACGTGAAGTTTAAAGTTACGCGATTTAAGCGAAAACGTAGAACGTACAAGCTTAATTTCTTTATGGTCAAAGGAGGAGGGAAATATGTTTGACTTTTCCAAAAATGTAAAAGTGTCTAATCATCTTAGGAAATACAGTGCATGAATCGTTAAGTCTGGATGTAAGTAGAATTGTTTAAAACGTAAGTTTAGTTTCGTACTGCGCTGGGCTTATTTGTTAACATAAAAATAAATCTTAAAAATTATCATATTAATCATGAGTGATCTAAAAATTTATCTGATGCGGGGAAAATTGTCAGAGACGGTTTTCGTTATGCGCGGGATGTTGAAATGGTGTTCCGACCAAAATGAAACTTTAAGACGATGTTTTCTTAATAACTTTTGCGAAAATGATCTAACGATTGTCGAACTCTCAGGTCATTACTAAAATAATTTATCTTACGAGAATGTGAAATAAAAATTTCGGGAGTGAATAGTAAAAAGTGAATAGTATAGTGAATAGTAAAAATGAATAGTGACCCGAAAATGCGAATTGTTACAGTCTCTACCCCTTAAAAGTTGATGTTCACTACTTACAGTGTGCATAGTCTAAGGGATTACGTCAATGTTCATGTATATGGGTTTCTTATCCAACTAGGTACGTTCTTGTGACTATCGCGACTATTGCCCGTTCTAAAGACATACTCTCTTATGGTTAGGTTTGATGAGGCAAACTTTCCCATTCTCAAGCAAAACCCTCAAAAGACTTTTAGGTAACCGATTTTTACTTAATCCCATAACTCATCAAACAAGAACTGTCATACGATTAGGCTAAATCGGTTTAAGTAACAACTTGTTTCTAGCTTGATCTTTGCAACTCATCAAACAAGAACTGTCACTCGGATCAAACTGGAAACAAGTGGTTTGAAGAAAATCTTTTGAAAATTTGGCTCGATTACGGAATTGCTTACACATATGAGACTACTACTCCCTTCATTGCATGATTCTTCCTAAATTAGACATAGGTGATCAGGCTATGTATAATTTAGGAGTAACTATGCAATGCTTGGACTAATCGACTCATATGATGTTTGGTGTTTCATTCAGTTCATAGAAAACTCTCTTAGGTGCTAAAATTACGAAAAAGTCTAAAGTGTGCAAGGCGATAGAGAGGAAGGTAGCGTATATAGTAGTTATAGTCTAGGCTCTAAATGAAACCTAGTTCTCTATAACCAATCTGTAACACCCCCAAAGTACCGCAGCGGAAGACCGTGTCATTGGGGTGCTACTTCATAATACAAAGTAAAGTTATAGAAAACGACCTCTAAATGAGACGTTTTGAAAAGTTACCATTCGATTAATGAAATCAGAGTTACAAACAATGAGGTCCCAAAGTATAATATATAAATGTTTACAAAATGTTTCGAATGGTAAATGATAAAAGCGTAAGTTTTCAAAATATGTCGTGCGACTCTATGCTTCAAACTCTAGCTATCGCCTTATGACCTGAGATAAACATGCTAAAAAGTGTCAACACAATGGTTGGTGAGTTCATAGAGTTTGTTTAACATGTAAAGCCTTTAAAGAATGTTCACACAGCAAAGGCATTGTAAATCCACTCAGTTCCAAGTTCCGCCCATACAAAACTTGCAACATATGTGTTTACAACCCACTGCTTAAATATAGTTCTTCAATCATGTATGCATGTATCATAGTAGTTAAAAGTATAAATGTTACCGCAAGGGTCTTCCAACAACTTAATTTGGGATGTATCTAATTTAACAGCCTTCCAATAACTTAATTTGGAGCCACTAAATTAATGGCCATCCAACAACTTAATTTGGAGCCACTTGTTTATGTATCTAATTTAATAGCTTTCCAACAACTTAATTTGGAGCCACTGAATTAATGGTCATCCAACAACTTAATTTGGAGCCACTGAATTGCACGTACTGGGAGCCTCTTCCCAAAGATTAATGGTCATCCAACAACTTAATTTGGAGCCACTAAGTTGAATAACGCAATTAAGTATAATGCACTCAAGAATAACGCAAATAAGTATAATGCCATCATTTATAATGAAATCAAGTATAATGTTTTGAGTATTTATACAAGTAAAAGCAAGTAGTTGAGCATGTATCTCCCCCAAAGAGTTTGTAAATCAAGTATTAAAAGAGTAGGGGCTATGACTCACCTTAATAAATGATATCACAACGTATAACGGAATCGATGGATAAGCCTGGAAGTCTCTACGCATAACCTAGAATATGATGTCAACTCTTAGGTTCGGAATAATGCCTAAGATAACATGAACGAGCCTATATATGCCATTATATTGATCATGACGTAGTATTTGTATGTTTGTTTATAGAAATGGTTTTAGTTTGTATATCTCGTACTACCGTTCGGGCCATCATAATTCATAGGTCATGCAGTAAACGTTCGAGGAGCTAGGACACTTTAAATCGTAAATCCAGCAACTCGTCGATCCGTTTACCCAAATGAACCCCTCACATGAAATTCCCTAGTGTTGTAGTGCTCAATACGTAAAAAATGTATTTTAATTATTTGATTATATGTTATATTAAGAGTTTATAAATACAATAAATAAACTAACAAAGTTTATAAGTATTTAAATAAGTTTGAGTTATATATACTTACCTTAAAATAGAATGCTTGAGTATTTAAGGAAAAATAAAATATTAACAGAGCTTCGACGTAGAATTTGCAATCTTCGAAAACCCACGGCTATTAGAAGATTATAACAACGCCTTCTTGAGAACCCGAAGAAGAAAAGAAGATTATAACGACGTCTTTTTGGAGACTTGAAGATATTTGAAGATTATAACGACTTTTTCTTGAAAACTTCCAAGAACGAAGATCAAACGCTAGTTTTCTTCAACAACACATGAATGTTCTTACAAGATCTATAAGAAATGCCTTAGGTTTAGGACTTTAGATGATAAGAAGGGGTGGTGCAAGAATAAATGAAGTGATTTGCTTGGTATTTATAGGCTAGTGGTTTTGGTTAACTATATATTGGGTTAAAAACTAACCATGGTTAAATTTACACATGTAAATGATCTAAAGGTAGCATGCTTAGGATTTTGACACCAAGGTGATGAATCCCCTCCATAATTTTGTTCATATAGAGATAAGATGACTTAGGTGGATAGTTTTTGTATTATCTTGATTACGGAGTGAGTTTTGGTTCCGTTAAATGCTAACCGAAGCCATAAAAGGTAAAACCGGGTATCGTAAAAATATGAAACTTGCAGGAATGATGAAACTCATCATTATACTCCATCTAAAAATATAAAATGGGTGATAAGTCTTATTGGGTGCAAAAACGCTGCTTAAAACTGGAAATACGAGTCAAAAACGCGTAATTCACAGTTTATCGGAAAAGAACGAAATTTCAGGGAAACGACCGTGAATTTATTTAGAGTAGACTAAAATTAGTCTAAAAGTGATATGAGATGTCAAACTTTGGTTTTCGTCGTACGTTGGATAACTTAACAGTTAGACGTGAAGTTTAAAGTTACGCGATTTAAGCGAAAACGTAGAACGTACAAGCTTAATTTCTTTATGGTCAAAGGAGGAGGGAAATATGTTTGACTTTTCCAAAAATGTAAAAGTGTCTAATCATCTTAGGAAATACAGTGCATGAATCGTTAAGTCTGGATGTAAGTAGAATTGTTTAAAACGTTAGTTTAGTTTCGTACTGCGCTGGGCTTATTTGGTAACATAAAAATAAATCTTAAAAATTCTCAAATTAATCATGAGTGATCTAAAAATTTATCTGATGCGGGGAAAATTGTCAGAGACGGTTTTCGTTATGCGCGGGATGTTGAAATGGTGTTCCGACCAAAATGAAACTTTAAGACGATGTTTTCTTAATAGCTTTTGCGAAAATGATCTAACGATTGTCGAACTATCAGGTCATTACTAAAATAATTTATCTTACGAGAATGTGAAATAAAAATTTCGGGAGTGAATAGTAAAAAGTGAATAGTATAGTGAATAGTAAAAATTAATAGTGACCCGAAAATGCGAATTGTTATATCCCATTCTTGTTCATGAGGTGTGGCAGCAAAAGTTGATGGAGCTCGTTGTTGTACAAGTCCTGAACTGATGTGTCCTGAAGTCTGCTGGTTTGGTGCGGGTTCTAGAGCGAGTCTCTCAGAAGCCATTTGTGAAAATTCGTCAAAATTCACATTCACCGTCTCCATTATCTTCCTAGTTCTCCTGTTATACACCCTAAATGCCCTCGGGTTTTCTGAGTATCCAATGAAGATTCCAATATCATCTTTAGCTTTCAGTTTTCCTAGATCTTCTCTGTCGTTTGTCGGATAGCACAAAGCGCCAAACACGTGAAAGTAAGAGATATCAGGTTTTTTGTTGTTCACTAGTTCATATGGGGTTTTATTGAATCTTGGATGGATTAGGGATCGGTTCTGAGTGAAACAAGCAGTGGCAACAACATCAGCCCATAGAAATAACGGTGCACAAGAATAGATTAGCATTGTGCGAGCAGCTTCCACAAGAGTTCGATTTCTTCTTTCAACTACCCCATTCTGTTGAGGAGTTCTAACAACTAATGTCTGATGTGTGATTCCAACATCTTCAAAATAAGCTCTTAACTCCTGATTAGTAAATTCTGTGCCGTTGTCTGTTCTTACTACTCTTACTGGAGCTTGAAGAAGTACTTGAATACGTTTTATGAAGGTGATGCTGATGCCTGGTGCTTCGTCTTTTGATCTCAAAAACCTAACCCATGTATATCTTGAATAATCATCGACGATAACAAGAATATACTTTTTCCCAGTTATGCTTTCAACTCTCATTGGGCCACATAAGTCCATGTGCAACATATGCAACCTTGCTTCAGAACTAGGTACGGGTTTGGGTTTATATGATGCTCTTTTGCTTTTTCCTTGTTCGCATGATGGACATAGGTGATCCTTGGTGTATTTGAACTTTGGAAGTCCGTTGGCGATGTTATCTTTGGCAAGTTTGTTGATGGTGTTGAAATTGAGATTTGATAATCGTCTGTGCCACAACCAGGACTTTGTTCCAGATGCTCGTGTCATAAGACATATTGGTGATGAAGAGGCCATTTGGTTTATGTCGATAGCATACAAGTTTGTATCACGATTCCCAGTTAAGAGATCAGTGCCATCCAATTTTCTAACGAAGCAAGCATTTTTCCTAAAAGCAACCTCTAAATCTGCATCGCAGAACTGCCCGACTGAAAACAAATTGTGTCCCAATCCTTCAACATAGTAAACCCGAGTAATCAAATAATTTCCAAAAGGTAGATCTCCATAACCCATGATAGCTGCTACATGATCATTTCCAAAAATGTACGGTTCCCATGAATTTCCAGACGAAATTGATCAGCAGCTTCAGATTCCCGGTCATGTGCTTAGAGCAACCCAAGTCGACGATCCAAAGACATATTTCGATAACCTGCCAAGAACAGAAGAAGAAGATTTTGGAAACCGTTTTGATTTTGGTTCCTTTGGGTTAGAGGTAAAATCTTGATCACACTCATAGAAGGTATCTACTGGGAAGACAGGTTCATCACTCATTCTACCATTCTGGAGTGTGAAGGTTCTACCCATTAGTTTCCAAATGTCATCCTTAAAGTAAGGACTATGTTTCCTATCAGTAGTGTAAGACCTAAATCTTGCAACTAGTCTTCCTAGAGGTTTAGCATAAGTTCTTTTTGGAATGTTCTTATGAACAGGCTTAACAATCTCATTCTTAGAAACACAATCATCATGAACATTAGTTAAAGATTTCTTGCAAGTTAAACAAACAGATTCAACAGATTCATTAAACTTAGCAGAGTTCATAGGTTCATTACTTTCAGATGAAATGTCTTTCTTATTACAAAGCGGTAAATTCCTAGGGTGTTCTTCTACTTTCTTCTCTTTATTCAAGATACTACTCTTAGATGCAGGCGAGACTCTATTGTTCCTTGTATGGTCTTAGGCTTTAGTCTGCTGCTCCTAGAGGTGCTTTCTAGTCCTATAGAAGGTAAGGCACACGCATTAGGATTCACTTTGTTATCAAGGGAAGTAGTTTCAGCTTTCCTAGTCTCTTTAGAGTGCTTGTTGAAACTTATGTTGTTTGTTCCATATGGTTTAGATGTGGAGGCAGACGCATTAGTGGTACTCGATAACCGTTATTTCATTTTCAACAATTTTTTCTTTTAGCTTAGGCAAGTCAGGTAGAGTGACTGGTTTTGACAAATCGTTTTTCTCATTGACTTTTGAAGGAGGCATAGAAATAGACATTTTGGTTTGAAAACCTGTTTGGGAACATTTGCTTTCTCCTCAGTCTATGCTTTTGTAATGTTAGTATCCACTGCCTTTTCTTTTTGACATTGCAGCTGAGCCCTCAAAAGATCATTTTTCTCTTTCATGTCATTGTAGGCACGCTCATACGACAATTTGTCATACTTGCATTCCTCAGTTTTTCGATCAAGTTGTTTAAAATATGAGACATTTTCTTTTTCAAGTTTTTCAAGAGCTTTTTCATATTTTGAAACAATTTCGGAGGTCTCATACTGGAGTCGTTCATGATCTTCAACAGAATATGTTTGTAAAACAATGGACATAATATCGGTACACAGAGCATATTCGAAGAGAGAATCATTTAAAATTTCCAAAACTTTGATGTGTTCAACACTTTCATTAGCTTTCTTTATCAGGGATTTATGGTCCTTGACAAAGTCAACTGTTTCTTTCAAAAATGCTTGTTCAAAATAAATTACCCTTGAGTTGATGTTATTCAGCTGAGGGGCAATTTGAGTTTCAAATAACTTTTTATTTTCATCATCAAAACTAGAAAACCAGATATTAGTTATAATATTGGTTTTAGATTTAACGGTCTCTTGAAGTTCCCCAATTCTAGTTTTAACGTCATCTAAAATGCTTCTAGCATCACTTGTGTTAAAGGGATTGTTTGAAGACATTTGTTCGATTTTCGAAAGAGATTGTGAGACAACTACAGGAGTTGGAACTGGTTTTGAAACTGGTGTTGACTCTTTGTTTGAAACACTGGGTGTGATGGAAAACTTTGACTTTTCTTTTTGTGAAAAAAAAGTAATTCCATTAATTTTGTTCCATTTGTTATAGTCGATTAGTTTGATTTCCGAATTCTTTTGTTTCATTTTTGATCTACTCTCGTCAGATAGTTCTAATGTTTCAAGAGAATCACGAACAATTATGGGTTCATGCAATGCTTTTCCATTGTTCAAAACATTCTGTTCTTTCTAAGCTTTCTTGAGGAAACAAGGAGGTGTGTTACCAAGAGCCATTTTTTGTGTTGTATGAAAATACGGATTCGTTTGATTAATCAGCATATTGGTTGATTTAGCTAAATGACCCGTTGTAACAAGCAAATTTTCCAATTTTTTTATTTTTTTTCATCTTTATCAAGAATTTCATCAAGGAGAGAATCTTCTCGTTTTGAAAAATCAGTAATCAACTGTTTCTTCTCTTTTTCAAGATCAGAAAACATTGTTTTTTGTTTAGAAAGTTGGTCATTTAGATAAAAAATTTCCTTGTTTAAAGATTTTATTTTCAAGTTCAAATTCACATCAAGTGTGTTATACTTGATTTGCAATTGTTGTTCTTTTAAAACGGAATTTCGATAACCAGTTTCTAATTCTGACTCTTTGTTCTTGTGAAATTCAAAAGCTTTTGCGTTCTCCTTGTAACTCTCAAGCTCAGCGGTCAATTTAGCATTCGCGGCCTTAACTTCGCGATTGACCGTTTTAACTTTCTCGATTTCAATGCCACAATTATTGATTAATGTTTCAAAATAAGCACATATTTCCTCATCAGTCTCAGTATTTTGTGCCACACAGCCTCCAATAGGATCCACTTATGGAGTTTTAGAGTTAGTATTGCTACAACTTGGATTGTCCAGGTATGTATCATAAGTAGGTGTTGGCGTCGCAGAATGCTGTTCGTTATGAGCAAACACATCAAATATGACATTGTTATAGCATGGATCAATGATTGGTACCTCAGATACTGCATTGGCGTCATAGACAGGAGGTGCGTCAGAGTCAGTGTCGTACTTAGTCTCCTGAAGATTTGCCATGAAGATGCAGTTTGTATTGATGTCCTCTCGGTCTTCCAAATCATCCATAATAGCTATAAAGTCATGTTCCTCAGCATTCAATTGAAGTCCTGCTTGTTCCTTTTGTACCAACATGATAGCTTTCTGAAGATACGCAAGATCCTTCTTTTTCGGCTTTGTAGGACAATTCCTTGCCATGTGACCCACTCCTTGACAGTTGTAACACGTAACCTGATTACCCTGATTCACATTTCCATACTTCCCAACGACTGGAGCTGCAACATTCCCATTCTGATTACCCACTGCTCTATTCCCAACATTCTGACCCAACTGATTACCCTGATACGGAATCGCCTGATTACCCATGTGAAATCCAGTAGCATATCCCTGCTGATTCCCAATAACTCAAACCATTTGTCCTTGATGACCCATATTCACACCCGGCTGTGCAATTTGCCTGTTGCGAGTGTTTGATGAAATCCTTTGGTTGTTGTTAGTTGGTGTGGAATAGCGACCTCTGAATGCGTTAGTCAAAAAACCAAATGCAGTTGACAAAGCTTGTTCTTGTTCAGTTTCAAGATCAATGATTCCTTGTTCCTGGTATTGTGGATATTGTTGTTGTTGATTGACTTGTTGTTTTTGAGAGTAGAATTGTTGTTGAGGGATAACAGCTTGTGGTTGTGGAATGTATTGCTGCAAGTTGTTGTTAGTGGAAGATGATGAAGCTTGTTGTTGTGAGTTCACTGGAGTTGGAGTCTTTGCAATTAGTGCCAATGGATCATGATTCTTTGCCAATCTTACTTTCCTAACTTCATTGACTTTAGCTTGGTTTTGTTTCAGAAAATCGTTGAGTTGATCAAAGTTCACCTGATGTAAGTCCTTTGTTTGGTTGACAATAGTGACATATGTTAGGATTTAGTAAATCCGGTTATTAAAGAGTCGGTCACCTCAAGTATATGTAATCATTAGAAAGCTCGTAGTCGTAGATTAGTTAATGTTTAGTAGTATTTTGTTATGTAACACCGTGGAGGACGGACGGGTCTTTACCCACTGTATGCCTGATCCACAGCCCGTAGGTGGCGATTTGTGTAAGACTATAAATACTCTCTACCTCCCAAGGTCGAGAGTTGGAGCTCATAATAATACTTTCATTTTCTCTCACTAAGTTCCCAAACCTCTAACTCTTTCTCTCTCTAAAACCTCATCTTGTACGCCTACTTGTGTTTATGATATAATGTGTTTGTGAAATCCAATATGTTACAAATGGTATCAAGAGCCATGGTTTGATCATCTCTCTTACATATCCTTGGATTTCAAGTGGTTTTAGATGGTTTTTGAGTTTGAAAAAGTTTAGTGGTTTTTGCATCATTTGGATCATTTCTAGTGTTAAAGTTTGAATTTTGGGTGAACTTTTGTGTTTAGAATCAATGTAAGTGCTTGGGTTTTGATTTGGTAAGCTTGAATCACTGTGGTTGAGCTTGTTTTGGATTGAAAAGTGTGTTTTTGAAGTTTTTCTTGCTAGCGACTTGGTTCTCGTAGTGTTTTTCTTCGTAGCGACTTGCTTCAGTTAAAGGTAGCGAGTTGTATTGTTAATTGTTAGCGATTTGGTCCTAGCGACTTGTCTATTGAGACAAGCCGACAAACAGTACAACTTAGTGGATTCTCCACTACGGCTAGCCACTTGGTGAAGTTAGCGACTTGCTTTCAACTTTGTTAGCGACTTGTACTTAGTATTCTTAGTGACTTGGTGTTAGCGACTTGGACCTTAGCGAGTTGCTCTTTGGCGACTTGACTGTGTAGCGACTTGGTGCTTTAGCAACTTGTGTCCAGCGACTTGGGTCTTAGCGACTTGGTCTTAGCGACTTGGTTCACAGGAAATTGAGATCTTAATGAGTTGCTACTTAGCGACTTGGTGCTTAGCGACTTGGTTCAAGAATTCTTAGCGACTTGGTTGATTTTTGTTTGTAATACGGTTTTCTCTTGATTTAGTAAAATCCCGTGAAAGAATCTATTTCCCGGTTTAGTCATAGAGTTATAAAATCCCGTGTAATCTTTTAACGTGTCTACCAACGTACCTACAATTATCTCCACTGTTGCTGAGGATGATCAAGCAGCTGGTTCAGATACTCGTCCACCTATGCTTGACAGAACTGACTACGACTCTTGGGCTCAACGAATCAGATTGTACTGTCTTGGAAAGGAAAATGGGGTCAACATTCTCAAATCCATTGATGAAGGACCTTATCATATTGAGACTACAAGAGACTTAATTGATACAGCTGCAGATGGAACAATGATCTATGGATTAGACAGACCAAAGACGTATGATGAGCTCAATGATAAGGAGAAAAAGAGATTCGATGCTGATATCAGGGCTTCAAACATTATACTTCAGGGTCTTCCAAAAGATATCTACAAGCTTATCATTCACAACACTGAAGCCAAGGCTGTTTGGGATAATGTCAAGATGCTTCTCTCGGGTTCTGAATTGACTAAGGAAGACAGAGAATCACAGCTGTATGATGAATTTGAGCACTTTAAGATGAAGCCAGAAGAAAGTGTCTATGAGTATTATGTGAGATTCCACAAGCTTGTGAATGACATGAGGAATATCAAAATGACCACGCCAAATATTCAGCTGAATTCAAAGTTGTGAACAATATAAATCCCGAATGGCATAAGTTTGTCACCTCTGTGAAGCTAACCAAAGGATTGAAGAACACCAACTATGAGCAACTTTATGCATTCCTTCTTCAGAATGAGAGACATGCTATGTTTGAAAAAAGGATTCTTGAAAAGTTCAAAACCAACCAGGGAGAAACAAGTTCGTCAAATGACTCTACAGCTTTTTACACCAATGTTGGAATTACCACCAAAGCTTCTCAAGTCATACCCATGGGTAATGGTAATTACAAGCTCATCCCTGATCCAGCATATAAGCCTCCTGACCCAAACACATTCATGGAAAACTTCATCAATCAACTGTCTCTCATGGTTAGTCAAAACATGAATTCTCTCCCACACACCAACAATAACCTCAGAACAGCATCCAATCCACACAATCAAGCTACTGTCAGAGATGGGAAGGTTATGGTGCAACCAGTTCAAGAAAGGCAGTATGAACAGGGAAGAGGTGGAGTTGGTAGAGGATATGTGGCAAATCAGAATCGTGGAAGGAATCCAAATCAGGGTCAAGCTAAGCCAATTAAGTGCTACAACTGTGGTGGTGATGGACACATAGCAAGGAACTGCACTTCTCCAAAACGCCCTCAAAATGCAGAGTACTTCAAAGACAAGATGTTACTTGTGCAAGCTCAGGATAATGGAGCTGTGTTGGATGAAGAGGAGCTGTTGTTTCTTGCTGAGGGCAATGCCAAGACATATGATGCAGATGTGGATGAGCAACCAATTCAGGAGATAGGTCATAATCATCAGAATGCCTTTCAAGTTGCAGACTGTGATGCATACCACTCTGACGTCGATGATGCACCTACTGCACAGACAATTTTCATGGCAAGCATTTCTCCAATGGTGTCACCAAAGGTCTCATCATCACAGCAAGCTGGTCCATTCAAAGAATCAATCATCTCAGAGGTATTGAAACTATACGATGATGTTGATGAGCAAAAGATACATGACAAAGTACAATCAACTGAAACTTTTGAGTCAGATATTGAAAATATGGGTAATATCAATGTTGTCCCATATGATCAATATGTGAAACAAAGTGAAAGTGAGACTGTACCAAGTGATGCATCTTCTGCAGTCAATGATGACTATATTTTTGATGAATACACTGCATGTGCCCCTGATGATTCTGTTATTTCTGAACTAAATGCCTATAAAGAACAAGTTGCCATTTATGAACAACGTGCTAAGTTTGAGCTAAATACCCGTGAGCAGGAAATGGATGACCAAATGAGTACAATTATTAGAAATAGTAATTTTAGAGAAGAAGTGTTAAAACAAGAGTTAAACTCCTTACAAGAAAATCTTTCTAAAACTGTTAAGCAAAAGCAAGAGCTGCAAGATAATGTTAAAGTGCTTAAACAAGAATTCAGTGCTAAGGAATCAAAACTTTTGAATAATTTTTCTAATCTAAAAACTTTTAAAAACAAGCTTGAAAATAAGTTGTACATACAAGGGAATACCATTCAGACTGCTCACATGATCACTAAGCATAGAGTTCTCAGCGATAAGCATAGCATTCCCATTATAGAGAAACCTAATCCTGAGTATGGTAAGATTGCAAAAGCTGCTCAAAATGTGATCTATGATGGTAATGAAATCCTTAAGCCTAGGCAGAAACCTAGCTGTGATGAGTGCAAGGAAGATGATAGAAAACTAGATGATGCATCTAGGGAGAAAATGGATAGGAAGCTTAACGATCCTGCGTGTAAAGAGAATAACATAACGATCAAACCCCATGATTACACTAAGGAAAATTGGATATCCTTAAACAAGTTTAAGCCTCAGACTCTATTAACCCCTGAACAAGTGTTCTAGAAAAAGGATATGGATATGCAAAAAGCTGAAAATCTTGTTGAAAAGAACCCCCTTGTAGGAAATTGCCTCAAGCAACTGTGTATCCTCCTAATACACCAATGCATTTAGTTCCTAGATCTATTGCCACTAATAGCAAGACCTTAATCAGCATGTATGTTGTTTATCAGCTGTTTGTTGATTTTGAGAAAACGTGTAAGAAGAGAAGCACACCTACAGGGATAACTGAGGGGGAAAGGGGTTTTGAACAAACTAAAGAATGTTATTTAACTGAGGTCATGCCTTTCTTTAAACAATTAAAAGGTCAATTTGAGAGTCTTCAAAAAGGAATTAATTCTGATATTAAAGAAATGGAAAAGGAATTTGATGCAATGATAGTTGAGGTTAATGATTATGAACAGGAACTCAAATATAATGAAGTTGAAAGGAAGAACTTGCATATCTTAAATGAGAATTTGATTTCGAGTTGTGTGGCTCAAGATGTGTTTTATACTGTTACTAAGCACTCTATTACTGCTTCTCAATTTCATGAATTATCTATTGCATTGAAAGTTTCTCATGATCGTGTTATTGAGCTTGAAAACAAAAACTCAGAACTAAATGAGAAAATTGATCAGGATGATCACGATAATTTGGTAAAACATCTTTCTAAACCAGAAGTTGAACATTTTGATTTGCAACTAAAATATCAACATCTTCAAGAAAATGTCAAAACCTCAAATATCAAGACATCCTCAGATGTTCCAGAGTTTGATGCAGTTTTTCAGATAAACAAACGTGACGAACAGATTCAAGCTCATTGTAACACGATCAGAAAGTTGAAAGCCCAAATCTCATAACTAAAGGGTGAAAAGAACAATGTGACTGGCTCCCAAATGCCTCCTCCTTTAGATTCTCAATATTCTCAGACTTTTCATCTTCAAAACTTGGTTAATGCTTTACAAAAGGAAAACGAGGGTTTTCTTGAAGAAAATGAAAAAGTTAAACGACACTTTAAAGAGTTATATGATTCAATTAAAGTCACTCGTGACAAGAACAACGAAAAAATAACGTCTTTACAAAAGGAAATTAAGAATCTGAGGAGACAGGAAAAAGGGAAACTGCCACTTGTCTTTAATGAGAATGTTGCATCAAAGTCATCCTCAGACTGCAAATATACTGTGACTGTTAAATACATTCCTCCTCATCTTCGGAATAATGAACATGTGTTTCATAACTATTTTGCTCACCTTAAGGATAGTCTAGAATGTCTCTGTGAGATTGTGGAAGAGGATTTCATAAATAAGCCTCTTGATAGAGAAATTAGGTTTGCTTGCATTCAGGCCAAACGATCTCAGGAACTGTTAGAATGCTTAAGAGCAACTTGCCCTAAATCCTTTGGTAAGAAGGATAAAATAGTTGTGCCTTGTTTTATGACTGACTTTAAGACCGCCAATCTTGATATGCCTCACTCAGTGCCTAATGTTAAGCATGTAAGCTTCAATGTGCCTTCAAGTAGTTCAGATCCCAGCACTTCTAAATCAGGAATGCAAAAAGTAGATCAACCAACTAATGTTCCCATAATTCCCTCTACAGGAGTAATCAGTGACATTAAAGCAAGCGGGTCAAAGCCTCCAGGCAATACCAAGCAAGATAGGACCTTGCAAGCTAAGAATGTGCATTAGAAGAAAGTAGAAGATCACCCTAGGAATATTAAGTTTAAGTTGAATAAAATGAATCATGTTGATTCTAGTATTAGCTATAAGCGTACTGTAATTAATTTGATTTCTGCTACTTTTGGCAAAACATGTAAGGATGATTGTTTGGTTTCTGTTACTAATCATGAATGTGGTGTGAATGAGTTGATTAATGATGTTAAATGCCCTGCTAAGATTGTTAATGCAAAAAATCAAACTAAGAAGGGTAGAGAGGAATGGCGGAAGAAGGTTAGAAAACTTTAGAAACCTACAGGAAGGAAATTTAGTAACATAGTTTATCAATTGATACCTACTGGCCGAAAATTCAATCTTAATAAGATGTGCCCTAAATTATCTAGATCAATGCCCATTAGAAAATGGATGCCTACTGGTAAAACTATTCCCTTAAGAAGTGAATATACTTTGAATAGGCCAAATACGGACACTAGCATTGCATCCATCCCTGATGTTTCCATTGTTTCTACTTCTGATGTGGGTGGTCAAATCATTGTTACTAACCAAATGAAACCAATTCTTGCATGGGGATCCCAATTATCCAGTTATCCATTTTTGTCTGTGTTCAACTGCAGATCGTTCAAATCATTCTGTGGTACCTGGACTCAGGCTGTTCCAAGCATATGACTGGAGACCGGTCACGGCTCATGAACTTCGTGAGTAAATTCATCGGAACTGTGAGATTCAGAAACGATCATTTTGGTGCTATTATGGGATATGGAGATTACGTGGTTGGAGATAGTGTGATTTCCAGGGTATATTATGTTGAAGGTCTTGGACATAATCTATTTTCTGTCGGACAATTTTGTGACTCAGATTTAGAAGTGGCCTTCAGAAAATATACTTGCTTTGTTAGAGAACTTGACGGTGTGGAATTTCTCAGAGGAACTCGTGGTTCAAACCTATACACCATCTCTATCGAAGATATGATGAAATCTTCACCCATCTGCTTGCGGTCAAAGGCTTCCAAAACTAAGTCATGGCTATGGCACCGTTGTCTCAATCACTTGAACTTTGGTACCATAAACAATCTTTCCAGAAAGGACTTAGTAAGAGGATTACCCAGATTAAAGTATAAAAAATATCATCTTTGTTCAGCTTGCCAATTGGGAAAAAGCACAAAATATGCCCACAAACCAAAACCCACAAACTCAGTAATGGAAGTTCTTCATACCCTTCATATGGATCTGTGCGGACCAATGAGAGTGCAAACGATAAATGGGAAGAAATACATTCTAGTAGTTGTTGATGACTACTCTCGATTTACTTGGGTAAAGTTTTTGAGGACAAAGGATGAAACTCCAGATGTCATCATCAAACTTATCAAACAGCTTCAGGTTCGACTCAACAATATTGTTAGAATTGTTCTAACAGACAATGGCACATAGTTTGTTAACAAAGACTTAATTCAGTTTTATGAAAGTGTTGGAATCAGTCATCAAAGAAGTGTTCCACGAACTCCTCAACAGAACGGTGTAGTTGAAAGATGAAATCAAACTCTTGTAGAAGCCGCAAGAACAATGCTAATTTATTCAAAGGTTCCAATGTTTCTATGGGCTGAAGCCATTGCCACGGCTTGCTACACCCAAAAGCGTTCCCTTATTCACACCTCTCATGGAAAAACTCCATATGAACTTGTCCATAAACGAAAACCTGATCTATCCTACCTTCGTGTGTTTGGTGCTTTATGTTACCCAACTAATGACGGTCAAGATTTAGGTAAACTAAAAGCTAAAGAGGACATTGGAGTATTTATAGGTTATGCACCAAACAGAAAAGGATACCGAATCTACAACAAGAGAACCCGAAATATCATGGAAACATATCACGTTACGTTCGATGAGCTGACCGGTCAAATGGCTCTAGGACAATCCAGTTCTGGACCCGCATTTCAACCTTTATCAAGTAGTCCTATTAGTTCTACTCTTGTTTCTAATCCCTCACCAGCAACTCCTTATGTACCTCCTTCAGAAGATGATTTGAAGAAATTATTTGATCCAATGTTTGATGAACACTCTGAGCCAAGTGCTAATGATATGTCAGTTCCATCAACAGAGGCTGCCTCTATCCCTGTTAATGAAGTTAACCCTTCAGTTTCAATGTCATTAAGTCAAGAAGCGCCTGCTGCTGATCACTCTGTCTCATCAACAAATCATCAATCATCGAGTGTACACAATGGAAATGTTGCTGCTGTTACAGATGATGAAAACCCTTTTGCTCCTCCAGAAGATGAACCCTTTGAGAACATATTTGCTCCTGAATCATCATCAGAACCATCGTCATCAGGAGATATCGACTCTGCTACTTCAGTTCCTCAACAACAACCACATGAACACCTTAGAAAATGGACACATGATCATCCATTGGACAACATCATTGGAAACCTTTCCCGTCCAGTATCCACACGGAAACAACTTGCAACCGATGCCTTATGGTGCTTCTTCAACTCCGTACTCTCTAAGATCGAACCAAAAGACGTGAAAACTGCCATGAATGAAGACAGCTGGTTCAATGCCATGCAAGAAGAAATTCATGAGTTTGATCGACTAGATGTATGGGAATTAGTACCTGCTCCAGAGTGTGCAATGATCATTGCTCTAAAGTGGATCTTCAAAGTAAAACTTGATGAGCATGGTGATGTTTTGAAGAACAAGGCTCGATTGGTTGCAAAAAGATATCGTCAAGAGGGTATTGACTTTGAAGAATCATTTGCTCTTGTTTCTCGTATTGAGGCAATCAGAATCTTCTTGGCTAATGCTGCAAGTAAGAACATGGTAGTCTATCAGATGGATGTAAATACGGCGTTTCTTAACGGAGATCTTAAAGAAGTCGTATACGTCAGCCAGCCTGAAGGCTTTGTGAATCCAGAGCATCCTACTCACGTCTATCGTTTGAAGAAGGCTCTTTACGGTTTGAAGCAAGCTCCAAGGGCATGGTATGATACGCTATCAAAGTTTCTTCTATCTACTGGATTCAGCAAAGGAGCAGTTGATCCGACATTGTTCGCCAGAAAGTCAGGAAAACATTTAATTCACGTTCAAATATATGTTGATGATATCATTTTTGCCTCGACTGACCCCAATGAATGTGACCGTTTTTCAAGTGAAATGGGTTCCAAATTTCAAATGTCAATGATGGGACAAATGTCATTTTTCTTGGGATTACAAATTTCACAAAGTCCCGGAGGCATTTTTATAAATCAATCTAAATATGCAAATGCGATTTTAAAGAAATTTGGATTTGATTCTTGTGACCCTGTTGACACTCCCATGATAGAGCGTACTAAACTGGATGAGGACCACTCAGGGATCATGATAAACCAAACGAATTATCGTAGTATGATTGGATCCCTGATGTACCTCACAGCCAGTAGACCAAACATTATGTTCGTTGTTTGCATGTGTGCTAGATATCAAGCTAAGCCTACCAAAAAGCACCTTGAAACGGTTACACGGGTCTTTCGGTATCTCCAAGGAACCATCAATATGGGCCTTTGGTATCCGAAGGACACCGGTATGTCACTAACAGCCTATACAGATGCTGATCATGCAGGATGTCAAGATACATGTCGAAGTACGTCTGGAGGTGCTCAGTTTTTGGGTGATAAGCTTGTGAGCTGGTCTTCAAAGAAACAAATGAGTACTTTGATTTCCTCTACAGAGGCTGAATACATAGCCATGTCATCTTGTTGTGCTCAAATCCTATAGATGAGATCCCAATTATCTGACTATGGCTTTGAATTCAACAAAATTCCTCTGTACTGTGATAATAAAAGTGCTATTGCTCTCTCATGCAACAACGTACAACACGCAAGAGCAAAGCACATCGACATTCGAGATCATTTCATCAGGGAGCAAGTAGAAAATGGTGTGGTGGAACTCTATTTTGTGAGTTCTGAATACCAGTTAGCAGACATCTTCACCAAAGCTCTTCCTAGAGAACGTTTTGAGTTTATCCTCCCACGACTTGGTCTAAAGAGTCTTCAACCGGAAACACTCAAACGTCTTCAAGAGGAAGACGAGGAGGAAAGGTCTTTCTTCATCCATCTCTTGTAAATATTTATTCAAAAAGCAAATAGAAAAATATAAAACTTTCAAAAATCCATAAAAAATTGAAAATCTTGAAAAATTTCAAAAAATATTGTCTTTTTGTCATGATTTTTCTCGATTCGATAATATCTACGGTCTTTGTGCTGCCATTCAAAGAATGACACGGGACTTTAGATGTTGTTCGAATGTTCTCACAAAAAAAAAGAAAAAAAATCAATCAAAAAATCAAAAATATTTTTGGGAGAAAGTGAAAAAAATTGTTTATTGTCATTTAAGGCAGTAACCCGTTTTTCAAAGAAAGAACAGAGTCATGCTTTATCTTGTTTTTCAAAACTCATGCTCTGATTCTATAAACAATTACTTACTATCTAATGAAAACTAATTTCTTTGAAAAATAACTCGAACTCTATTTTTGAAAATCATCTGGACTTAACGTTTGTCAAAAATATCTATCTCTCAATCAACAACTTATGTCATTGATTGAGGGGAGAATGATTTCAATTAAATCAAAAGGTTATTCGTCATACAATTGTTTTCAAAAAGATAATCATGCATGTTTAATCAATGGAGTTTAAAGTCTCATAATTCGATCCTTATCAGTTAAAATGTTTTCAAAATCAAGTCACAATTCTCCTCAAAAGCTTTCAAAAATAATTTAAATCTATAAAGATCACAAATCTTAAATGATTTGAAAATTGTGATCGGGAGAGAATTTGTGATTTAAATTGGATTTAATTTGATAATTCGATAAATGGTTTCACAAGTGTTTAGCGAGATTTCCTCCCCTCATATGCCAAACGATTTCAAATCTTCCATGCACATGTTGAGGGGGAGCATCCTTTTAAAACCACAAAGAATTGAAACGTGATTGATTTGTCTATAAGTGCAAGTTCCTTCTAATATGTGCAAAACTCTTTGAAACCTCAAGGCACATATTAAGGGGGAGCAAACTTATGAAAACCTCATCCTTCCTCAATATGCATTATATACTTGATTTGATCATGGAAGTGATGTTGTTATCTTTTAGAAAATGGTAATCAAAGAAGTTAATTCTTCTGATAACGCTACACGCGTCGTTCGGGGTCAAGGAAACTTCCTTTTCTTCGAGCAAGTTTTATAACACCCTAGGCAGTGAACCTAATCGTTGTAGTGTAGTAATTAGGGTAAGCCACGGGTATTGATATCGTTCTCTAGGGGAATAGGAATGCTAGTGAGAAGTTACTACGCTAAGGTTGAGGTTGAGGAAGATTATTTTTTGTATTTTTATATTTTTTTTAGAAATGGAAAAGGTACGAATCTCGGGTATTGGATTTGGGGGTTGGTATTGCTACCGATTACTCTACTATTATCTAATTATCTAAGCTAAGGTTGTGATAGTCTATGTCTAATTGATGTGTACTCGTATGATAGTTTAAAGATGTGTTTACTTAGGTTTTACTACTCCTTAATTATCTCCTATTGATGGTTGATTTGTCACGTCCTTATTCCTAGTTGCGTTGTGATTCTAAGGCTATAGGGCGTGCTTATTTCCCTAACTCTTTGAAATTACCAAAGGGTCTTGTTTACAAATCCTCTAGTGATTTATAGACGCCTACTCTACGGTTGTCCTTGAATACTTTATCCTACAATTACCTAGATAATTATATTCTAAAGTTCACAAAGAAAAGTCAAGCATTAAGTACACAACGAATAATCTAGCGCACTCTAGATCATTAGTCAACTAAGATAAGTATCAACCAATCAATATTCAATAATTAAGTTTCATATTCCCTAAGCAAACACACAAATAAATTAGCCGGACATGGAGAACATGCAAGCATACACACAAATAATCAAAGACATAATTAAATTAATGAAGTAAATACTTATCTTGATGTATAATAGGGTTTAGAACCCTAAAATACTGCACAAGAAAGCCTTGGTTCGGTTTTAGGTTTTTACTCCAAAAGACTACACACCAAAAACTGAAAAATTCGGATTCTATATATAAGATTACATTTGCGACGGCGTCACCTTATGTTTCGTGACGCCGTCGTGTCGCCGTCATTAGGGTTTCGTCTTGGCCACGTAAACCTTGCGACGGCGTCACCTTATGACTGTGACGCCGTCCCCTTCAGCTCTGACGCCGTCTTGGCTGCATCTAGGCCGTCTGAGTAACGACGGCCTACTCCTTTAGAACCTGACGTCGTCCCTTGAAAACATGCAATTTCGCTTCTGACCCGTCGCAAAATTCCTTCCCGACGGCGTCGCAGATATGCAGTGACGCCGTCGCCTTATGTTTCAGCAGCTTTGAGTGTCTCGATTCTGACTTTGGCCATTTTCTTCGTATATTCGCGCCTTTTCGTCCAAATAAGCATCATTCCAGCATTTTGCCTTCAAGAGACCTAAAAAGTGAAAAGGAACGATATTAAGCAATAACGGATACAGAAGTGATCGAATAAGGGCTTAAATGACCCCTTAAAAAGGTACCTTTTAAAACCTTATCAAATATCCCTACACTTGGTATTTGCTTGTCCTCAAGCAAATGTGCTTTTAGCCAATTAATTTATAAGTTAGGGGTCATGAAGCATTCATTCAAAACGGTTCACAACACATATAAGCCCCGCAAAAGTCATAACAAGCACGGAAATTACATACTAGCACCTCACATGGGGTGTTTGGATACTCACATCTCTCTCGGGTGTATATATGAAATATAACAAATCGGAAATGGAAGATAAGCACTCATTAACCGGTCCTAGTACATAGATTACCATAGGCTTGAGAATAGATCAAACCTCCGTCGCTTTGGCGTAAGCACCTAGGAAAGACTATAAAAGAGGTCTTTTAAAGGGTTGTAATGTTAGGCTTACGGTAGGGAAATGAAGGGTTTGGTGGGATAGGCTATTTAGTGGTGGATAGTCAAAAATCTCTATGTTGCAAGTATACGAAGAATGGCGTTGCTAAGCCAAGACTCGACACTCTAAAACTCTAGGCAACGAAAATAAACAAACATAATTTAAAAGATAGATGTAGGATGGTAGCCCGTATGTTTTTGTTTTTTGTTTTTTTTTTTTTTTTTTTTTTTTTTTTTTTTTCGAAATTTTTTTTTTTTTTTTTTTTTTTTTTTTTTTTGCATACACTTTTACTCTACCATCCTCTACGGTACATCAAAATGATAGGGATTTATAGACACATCCCTACACTTGAGTTTTTATTACTCTAACACTAATTTGACCCGAATTGAAAAGATCAAAACACTTGGAGTACATTATTATGCAAACAAAGGGAATTTGAGTTTAACGTTCTCTTCCCTATATTTCATAAACTTTAACTTTTCCCATGAATCCCAATCATCCCAAAACTGTATACAAAGGATATGACTCGACTTAGCAACTCATGCAAGCAACCAGATAATTGAACTAAGGGTTTTGGGTGATAACATAAATTTGCACTAAAAGTGAGTGCAATAAAGGTAGGCTAAGGCGATTTGGGTGTATATTTGGGGGTGGGGTGTAAACAATGCTCTTCATTGATATCCCGGAAAAACCGAAACATCACGAGAACCGCGAAAAGGATAGGCTCTGAGGGGTTAACTAGGGGTATCGTGTACTAAAGATGAGTACAGCGCAAAGGGTGTGGGGGAATTACTCAACCGATATGGAAGAAGTAATTATATTACAGGTATCAAACAAGGGTTTATCCTAATGCCTCTTATCATTTAGTTATTCCTAACTACACAAGTGTAGTCTCACTAGCGATCTCGGAATGCATCACAAAACAAGTTCTAGAATCTAATATACTACCGGTTCACACTCTAAGCATTAAAGATGAATGCTTTAATTCCTACTAATCTAAGGGCGATCCTCACATTTTGGGTGGAATTTAGGTGGTAAGGTTTTTGTGCTAGTCATGCAACTTCCTATCCATGAGACGCTTTTGTTAAGACTAATGGCCCACTCTTATACGTCATGAAAAAATTCTAAATTTGGCTAAAATTACCCTAACCTACATTTTCTCATGGTTTATTACACAAATACACTTGGACAAAGCAAATAGTCAAGGATAAGCATAGTTTCAAAGTTCCCATTTTATTTTCCCTCCCTACACTTAAACTGAACATTGTCCCCAATGTTCCCCGAAAGTATCAAAGTTATGATAACAGAAGGTAATTAAAAACGAAAGAAACTAATACTCCCCTGATTAGCTCGGTAGGATCCGTAAAAAGTGGTGGTTAAATCTTTTCCAAGAAGAGTTTTTGCGTGAAAGGCTCCTTCCAAACTTGTGTAACTTCTTCTTGACAAACTAAACCTGCACACTAGAAGAAAACAAACGAAACCTTCGCGTAAAATCGGCGGTAATAATATACATAAGACTCGATTTAAACTAGGATATAATGCTTGTGGAATGGATGTTTACATAATTTGTTTTGAAAGTTAAGATCTGGAAAATTCCAAAATTTTACAAGTAGCTCAGAAAACGAGAAAAAGTAAGCTGATGTTTTTATTCCTTCCTGACGCCGTCAGGTTGCAATCCTGACGCCGTCAGGTTATCCTGACAAAAACTGGTCTGCGATTTTCTGGAAAAAATTCTGGAAAATTTGCATCTTTAGAATCTGGAAAAACTTTTGCAAAAACATCCATTATGACTCGATACAAGCATTTGACTCGAACAAACAAACATATATATCTTTTAGTTAATTGTTATTCTCATGTTCACGTTTCTTATGAAAACGTGTGTAATCCTCCCTACACTTATCCTTTATGTAAAATACCTTTATATGTAATTAAGACGAGGTTAAAAACAAAATAAAGCATTTTTACAAATTCAAACATGAGGACAAACAATTAATAAAAGAGATATGACACTAACAAGCAAACAATTAAGCATGGGTTGCCTCCCACGAAGCGCTTTTCTTTATTAAAGAGTCTTGTAGCTAGACTCGTAGTCCTACTCCTATGTTTTCTTAATCTTAAGGGCCCATTCGATCTCTTTAACTCTTCTCTCATCACGAATATATTCAGGCCCCAGTTCAAGACAAGCAGTGTAGTAGACTTTGTTTTTCCAATCAACCTCGAATGCCGGAATGTTATCTACATCTAAATCATCCATGCCCTCATAATTCTTATTTTTATGGGGCATTATATATTTAACACTCTCGGCTTCATTTGAGAACTCAATTATCCCTGCCTCTTTATCATAAACCATCTTAGACTCTTCTATAAATGGTTTCCCAAGGATTACATCTCCTAAAAACCCATCAATGATGCCCTTAACGTTTTCCAAAATCATGAAATCACACCTATATGTGAAGTTACCTATGAACACATGTAATCCCTTAATCCTCCCCACATAGTTACTTGCTTTCCTAGGGCGAAAGGGGTCCCTCATAGGCTCTAGCTTTTTGCTCATGATCCAATTATAATAGAGCCTAGACATTACATTCATGGGTGCCTTATAGTCAATGTAGGTGTGATCCCTATATAAGTATCCAATCATACACGGTATCTTGATGTTTTTAGGGTTTCCCCTCCTTATGCGGGGCTCGAAGGGTGGTCTTGGAAAATTAACCACGTTATGGTGATAAGTGGTTTCTTTTCCTTTAGGGTATGAGTCAAAGTACCCCCTAAGTTCTTCCTCCTCCTTGTCACCCTCCATAATTTCTAACACCTTATAATCTCCTTCCTCTAGATCATCATCCGAATCACTTGTGGTCAAATCACTATCTAAAGGGAGATCAGATTCCTTAAGGGCTTCTTTGAGTGTATTTTCAATTATCATATTTAATTTCCTAAGCTCTCCGATTTCGCTCATGATACGGGCTCGAAGTTGGTTAGCAGAGGCTGGGTCAAGCAGTGGGTATTTGTTTTGTGGTGAAGTATAGTTTGGTGGTTGGTTATCACCTTCCATGGTGAAAAGTGATGGGTGTTACGAACAAAGGTCACGAAGAAGGGGGATAGACTAAGAGAAAGCTAAAAATGAGAAAAAATTTACTTGATAGGAATCAAGCAAAGAAACCTTAAACGAGGTGGACTACTAACTAGCTATTCTATTCCCCGGCAGCGGCGCCAAAAACTTGATAACGCTACACGCGTCGTTCGGGGTCAAGGAAACTTCCTTTTCTTCGAGCAAGTTTTATAACACCCTAGGCAGTGAACCTAATCGTTGTAGTGTAGTAATTAGGGTAAGCCACGGGTATTGATATCGTTCTCTAGGGGAATAGGAATGCTAGTGAGAAGTTACTACGCTAAGGTTGAGGTTGAGGAAGATTATTTTTTGTATTTTTATATTTTTTTTAGAAATGGAAAAGGTACGAATCTCGGGTATTGGATTTGGGGGTTGGTATTGCTACCGATTACTCTACTATTATCTAATTATCTAAGCTAAGGTTGTGATAGTCTATGTCTAATTGATGTGTACTCGTATGATAGTTTAAAGATGTGTTTACTTAGGTTTTACTACTCCTTAATTATCTCCTATTGATGGTTGATTTGTCACGTCCTTATTCCTAGTTGCGTTGTGATTCTAAGGCTATAGGGCGTGCTTATTTCCCTAACTCTTTGAAATTACCAAAGGGTCTTGTTTACAAATCCTCTAGTGATTTATAGACGCCTACTCTACGGTTGTCCTTGAATACTTTATCCTACAATTACCTAGATAATTATATTCTAAAGTTCACAAAGAAAAGTCAAGCATTAAGTACACAACGAATAATCTAGCGCACTCTAGATCATTAGTCAACTAAGATAAGTATCAACCAATCAATATTCAATAATTAAGTTTCATATTCCCTAAGCAAACACACAAATAAATTAGCCGGACATGGAGAACATGCAAGCATACACACAAATAATCAAAGACATAATTAAATTAATGAAGTAAATACTTATCTTGATGTATAATAGGGTTTAGAACCCTAAAATACTGCACAAGAAAGCCTTGGTTCGGTTTTAGGTTTTTACTCCAAAAGACTACACACCAAAAACTGAAAAATTCGGATTCTATATATAAGATTACATTTGCGACGGCGTCACCTTATGTTTCGTGACGCCGTCGTGTCGCCGTCATTAGGGTTTCGTCTTGGCCACGTAAACCTTGCGACGGCGTCACCTTATGACTGTGACGCCGTCCCCTTCAGCTCTGACGCCGTCTTGGCTGCATCTAGGCCGTCTGAGTAACGACGGCCTACTCCTTTAGAACCTGACGTCGTCCCTTGAAAACATGCAATTTCGCTTCTGACCCGTCGCAAAATTCCTTCCCGACGGCGTCGCAGATATGCAGTGACGCCGTCGCCTTATGTTTCAGCAGCTTTGAGTGTCTCGATTCTGACTTTGGCCATTTTCTTCGTATATTCGCGCCTTTTCGTCCAAATAAGCATCATTCCAGCATTTTGCCTTCAAGAGACCTAAAAAGTGAAAAGGAACGATATTAAGCAATAACGGATACAGAAGTGATCGAATAAGGGCTTAAATGACCCCTTAAAAAGGTACCTTTTAAAACCTTATCAAATATCCCTACACTTGGTATTTGCTTGTCTTCAAGCAAATGTGCTTTTAGCCAATTAATTTATAAGTTAGGGGTCATGAAGCATTCATTCAAAACGGTCCACAACACATATAAGCCCCGCAAAAGTCATAACAAGCACGGAAATTACATACTAGCACCTCACATGGGGTGTTTGGATACTCACATCTCTCTCGGGTGTATATATGAAATATAACAAATCGGAAATGGAAGATAAGCACTCATTAACCGGTCCTAGTACATAGATTACCATAGGCTTGAGAATAGATCAAACCTCCATCTCTTTGGCGTAAGCACCTAGGAAAGACTATCAAAGAGGTCTTTTAAAGGGTTGTAATGTTAGGCTTACGGTAGGGAAATGAAGGGTTTGGTGGGATAGGCTATTTAGTGGTGGATAGTCAAAAATTCCTTCCCGACGGCGTCGCAGATATGCAGTGACGCCGTCGCCTTATGTTTCAGCAGCTTTGAGTGTCTCGATTCTGACTTTGGCCATTTTCTTCGTATATTCGCGCCTTTTCGTCCAAATAAGCATCATTCCAGCATTTTGCCTTCAAGAGACCTAAAAAGTGAAAAGGAACGATATTAAGCAATAACGGATACAGAAGTGATCGAATAAGGGCTTAAATGACCCCTTAAAAAGGTACCTTTTAAAACCTTATCATCTTCCTCTTGCCTCCGTGTGCTAAAACGATCGTTTGCTAAAACGATTTCTAATACATGATACACATGTTGAGGGAGAGGTCTTTTTCTAAAAATATTAAAAACAATTCAGGTACAAAATAATTTGATAATATATCACAAGTATCTGGATTGACTTTTAAATGGTTTTCAATTGGTTCCAACGGCAGATGAACAGTACCAAATAGATCGACCAAATTTACTTTACGTATGGTGATATAAGGATGGTTAGGTTAGGTATTCGTTCCCACGATCCGCCAGAACCGGAGGGATATACCCAGGGACAATCCACTAGATAGTGTAGAGTCCTTAGGTATGATGAAAAAAGGAGAAAAGTGAGATATGGGAAGAGTGTGGACTGGGATAGAGCTAGAACTAGAATAAACCCAACAAGGTTCTAGTTATGAAATCTCGGCAAGCACTGAAGAGGTTGAAGAATGAAAAAGAATTGAATGTGAAAAGGGGTGAAAAGAAATAGCCCTCCAATATTTCAACCTTAGGGCAGTAACCGGGTTCAATACATATGCTACTGGTGTTTACTAAGGTAACATCGGTATTGAAGACAAGACGTCATGGACCCAGTTACGCACTACACTACAACTTCCCAAACCACTCAAGTTCCTCTTAAAAGGGCTTGTTTCATTCTCACGGGGAATCGACATTATCTATCGACTTTCTCCTAGAGTTTGTTGATATTGAAGAAGGAGACCCTCTCCCTAGTCTCTGGCATAGGAACCAAATGTGCACTATTGAGTCTAGAGCCACGAGATCATCAAATAAATCTCATTAGGACACTGTCAATGAAGACTCTCTGTTTCACACAATGTGGAAAGAGAGATTATATCTCTTGAGTCCTACGCATTATCCTTGTGGTATTGCCAGAACATCTGAGTGATATGCAAACATATTCACAATGAAGATGGAAAGCCTTCTGGAACCAACATCAAACAAGCTCCTGGTGGGTGGCATGTGAGATCTATCCAATAGATAAACCATGTGACAACTGAATAGAAACAATGGGGCGATTCAATCTTTTGAATCAATCCTGGTTTAGGTTATGGATTGATGGATACCTTTGAAAAACCGGTCGTTGTACTTAAAAACTCTTTTCTTTAGCACATCGACTGAGTACTAACATTTCAAAATAAAAGGTGTTTATGATTGATAATTGATTTTCATTAAAACCTTCGTTGTATTGCAAAAACAATTTCTATTGAGCGATACAAGATTGCTTTTCAAAATCTCTTTTTATCAATCAGTGAATCTCAATTCGCTGGTTCACTCACTCCGTGTTGTCTTCTTTGAGACGTTCCGGTTTGAGAACAGCTAGAACAGCTGCGAAACCCTCTCAAGGAAATTCTTCGGAATTATACCTGATCACAGGCAGTACTTGTACTGATCAACGGGGAACCGTGGGCCGTGTACCTCAATTCAACGAAAGTGATCAAAGACACTTTCGTGCACTTTATTGCTAACTGTTGTATGCAGGTACTTCCGACGTTTGCAGCTGATCAGAATGAAGCGGTCAATCCAAAGCCGCATGCACACACTACGCATTCATCTCTAAAGAAATCATGATAAGTGCATCAACGACTCTGATATTTTTCACTCCATGCTTCTGCTACGCTGCTGCCAATATCATGAATCAACGAAAGCTTCCGCTACTCTGATGAGAATATATCATGATCCAGAATTTGAGCATGTCAGTCCATAAGTCACAACATCACATAATACCAACATCACAATGGATGGGTCAGAGATTTTTGTTTGCTGATGATCTCAAAGCTGGCTCAACACTCATTAACACGTGGATCAGTTAAAGACCTCAACTTGGATTATCCATACATGCAAAAATGAAGAATCAATGACTACGAGCTACAGAGCAAAGAACATTAACAAGAATCCAAGGACAATATTATTGTAATATCTGTTTGTATTCAATGTATTTTTTAGGTGACCTCCCTTAGGGGGAGATTGTTAGGATTTAGTAAATCCAGTTATTAAAGAGTCGGTCACCTCAAGTATATGTAATCATTAGAAAGCTCATAGTCGTAGATTAGTTAATGTTTAGTAGTATTTAGTTATGTAACACCGTGGAGGACGGACAGGTCTTTACCCACTGTATGCCTGATCCACAGCCCGTAGATGGCGATTTGTGTAAGACTATAAATACTCTCTACCTCCCAAGGTAGAGAGTTGGAGCTCATAATAATACTTTCATTTTCTCTCACTAAGTTCCCAAACCTCTATCTCTTTCTCTCTCTAAAACCTCATCTTGTATGCCTACTTGTGTTTATGATATGATGTGTTTGTGAAATCCAATATGTTACAACATATCGTCCCCATTCTTCTGGAAGATTGTTGAGAAATTTGATGTTACTCACGATAGTTCTGGGTGCCAACTTGTTTCCGATAAGCTCATTCATCAACGTGCAAAACCTTCCATAGTAGGATTCAATGGATTCTCCTGGAGTAGATGTAAACTTCTCCCATGCAGTTAGCAGCTTGTTCTCCGTGTCTTGTTAACCAATTTCTGTTCCATAACAAAGCCGTGTAACACGTTCTCACATTTTGTAAGCAGTTTCACAGCTGTCCACAGCAGCAAAGATGTCTCTTGGTAAACCCAGTTGGACAATATGAATTGCCATGTCATCTGCTTCGACCTGCTTGTTATCCTCGTCCGTGAATTCTGATTCATTTTGAACACGAAAAGATGGTGGGACGGGAGGCATTGCATCAGGATTTCCAGGGTTTTGGACTGGTCGAGGCTTGAAGGGTCCATTCGTAATGGATTGAATCATGAGTTTTCCATTAGGTTTGGTCTTGATGTAGCAGAGCATACGACTTGTCCATTGAAGATATCCACCCTTTTCCAGCATAGGAGGACGGTTTTCGGCACCGGCTGCATGAATATCTTGTTGAGTTGCCATTGATGAAGGTAAATGATGATAAAGTTGATGTAGGATCGATTCAACGATAAAGGAGTTGTGTTTGATGAAGATTAAGCTCGGTTGTTGTAGTGAAAATTAGGTCTGAAAACTTAAAAACCTCAATAACTTCTGTTCGGAGCTTTTTAGGACTCGAAGGTTGACCCGAATAAACTTTAGTTTATTCGGCCTGCCAATCTCTTCGTTCTCACGGTCGTTTTGATGGGTAGAACGCTGAAAACGGAGTTACGGTTCAAAAGTTATGGCCGTTTGAAGTTTTGCTTAAAATCTTACTCGTAAACTTGTTCTTAGGCGTAGGATTGAGTGCTTATGCGTAGAAATTGGGTTAGGCGTAGACTACTTATGCGTAACTCTCCTTAGGCGTAAGATGATGCTTATGCGTAGACCCAGACTTACGCGTAAACTTAAGGTTAAACGTAAGCTTATGCGTAAACTTTATACTTAGAAGTAGAGTACCTTACGCGTAAGATTTAACTTATGCGTAGAGTGCTTACTCGTAAGCTTTCTGCTTAGGCGTAAGATTAGGTTTAAAACCAAAATCCTTCACACTCGTCCAAGCGTGAAAGATATCCACAAGTCGAAGTGTTCCACAAACTTATCCAAGTGAGGGAAGCACTGAGTAACCGTTGAAGCACGAAGAATCTGCACCAAAAGCTTATGCATAAAAACTCAATTCTTACGCGTAGGAAACTAGGGTTTTGACCTTTTCTTACGCGTAAAAAGAGGGTTTTGACCAAAAGTTGCTTACGCGTAAAAACTGTCCAGAAATGCAAAAACACGAATTTTTCACCCAAAAACACATTTCCAATCGATTTCTTTTGCACAAACTTCTTCCAAAACACTTAAAAATCAATAAATTCGACAACTTGGAGCTTAATACCACGTAAAAATCAAAACTTTATGCAAAAAGTTCTCGTTTTATGTAAAAAACGCAACTTTTTTGAAAAGCTTTAACCAAAAAACGAACACAAACACTCCTAAACCATTGTTAGGCGATTGATACCAATTGTAGGACTTTAAATATCTCAACCTTATCACTTTACCAAGCTAACCAAACACGTAAAACACGAACACAAACACCCACGTTATGCGTAGAAGAAACAAGAAACAAAGATGGAAAGATGAGAAAGATGGTGACTTGATATATATTATGCGTATATGTATGTAGAGAGAAGGATGAACAAGAGATGTTATATCAAAGGGAAAAACACACACACACACTCAAGCACACCCCTCAAATGAGAATTTGAGGGGTATTTATAGTACAAGTAACATAATGCCCTAAGGCTTGGCCATGGGCCGTGAGATGGGCTTGGACATGGATTGGGTTACATGAACTTATACAAGGCTAGCTTAACTAAACGATTAACCATTTAGCTTAGCCCAATCCACGAGCCCGTTGACTATTCTAGCTCGATATCTAACACACGTTACAAAGTTCCTAAACGTGAATGACCATCACTTCTAATAAAAATTTTATGGCTAACATTATCTTATAAAAATGAGTGATAACTTTAATGGGTCGCGTAAACGCTGTTAAAACTGGAAACGTAGGCTAAATACGTGAAAAATGCAATTTATCATAAAAGAACGAGATTTCAGGGAAATGACCGTGAATTTATTTAAAGTATACTAAAATTAGTCTATAAGTGATATAAGATGTCAAAATGTGGTTTTCGTTATACGTGGGATAACTTAGCAGTTATACGTGAAGTCTAAAAGTTACGCGATTTAAGCAAAAATGTAGAACGTGCAAGGTTAATTTCTTTATGGTCAAAGGAGGAGGGAAATATGTTTGAATTTTCAGAAAAATGTAAAAGTGTCTAAACATCTTATAAAATACAGTGCAGGAATGGTTAAGTCTGGGTCTAAGTAGAATTGTTTAAAACGTAAATTTAGTCTCGTACGACTCAGGGTTTATTTGGTAACATTTAAATGAAATCTTAAAAATTCTCTAATTAATTATGAGTGATCTAAAAATTAATCTGATATGAGGAAAATTGTCAGAGTTGGTTTTCGTTATGCGCGGGATGTTTAAATGATGCTCAGACCAAAACGAAAGTTTAAGACGATGTTTTCTTAATAACTTTTGCGAAGATGATCTAACAATTGTCAAACTCTCAGGTTATTACTAAAATAAATTAACTTACGAGAATGTGAAATAAAATTTTACGGGGATGAATAGTGAAAGTGAATAGTAACTTTTCAAAAAAAATGAAAAGTAACCTGAAAATGCGCGTTGTTACAGTCTCACCACCTTAATGAGAATTTTGTCCCAGAATTCAGTGAGTGTTATCCGATGTTAAAGTGTTCTAGGAAAATGTGGGTGTATGCGCCAAATTTTAATCTTTGCGTTCTCAAGTTTCTGGTCATAGAATGTGTTATGTACCATTCTAAGTTTTTGGTGATAGTGTGCGGCATGGAGCCTAATTTATATTTGTATGGTTTCCTTAGTTGTTTCGTGGGTGATCTCGGAACACCTTAGTCCAGCAAATGGTTAACTAACACTTTCGTCGATATAGTGCCTCAAATAGAATAGTTTTTGTTGTTGTTAAGGTAACTGTTGTTAATCAAAGGTGTAAGATATTTTTGATGTGAAATGGTTTGTAATGATGTGATAACTGTCGTTGTAGGGAAAGTCTTGCTAGTGGCATGTGGTTATCCAAACCATTTCCAAAGTTGATCATGGCTTAGGTGGTTTCGAGATGAAGGCTATATCGTATAGTGTTTATGTCTACTAGTGTTTGAAAGAAACGTGGTACTGTGAAGTTTTACATACTGACTTTCAATGGGGTTCAGATAATGATGTGATATGTTGATGATTAGAAAAGTGTAGTGTATATTTACCATTATTCTTAGGTAGAGATGTCAAGTTTGCTTTAAAATCAAAGGTGAATTTTAAAGGATTATGGCGGAATGATATCCTTGAAACCTAAACAGGCTAGTACTTCTAAGAAATGACGAGAAGATTCGATGACTATCCCAAGATAGTAGTTAGGATTATTTCATAAATGAAAACTTTCTAGAATGAAATTAGGTAGTATAATTAAGTATTAAGATCTCGCTGAGTGGTAAGACACTATCATGTCTCTAGATCTTTTTAATGAATTCTAGTGGTTTATCGAGTTTAAGTAGGAAATTAACCTGAATATAACCCTTGTATAACTATTCTCAGTGTTTGAAAAATTTAAGTCGAACATAGTTAAGCAGACTATGTTCCACTGTCCCTAGGTTAAATATAAGTGATTAGGCTATATTTAGCTGAGGTTCGATAAATTTTCCAAATACCTAAATTAGGTATACTTGTGATATGTCCATAGCTTTTTGAGAAATTGTCCACTAAGCAAAGGTGATATCAAACCATTCAGTTGCAAGTCCTGGCCATAAAAGACTTGCAACCTATGTTTTCACATTCCATTGCATAGAAGATAGTATGGGTAGATACATATGGAAAGCAAATCTTAAGTAATTTTAAAATAGTTTATACTTGGCTAGCATCACGGACATTTAACAATGAAGGTTTCAAAAGAGAATTTTGATGAATGTAGAGAAAGTTGCTGAACTTCAGCTTTTGTAGATGATGAATCAGTTTGTCCTTTAGAAATCCCATTTCTTGTATTTCCATTAGGGAAATTGATAGACTGTGACGGGTTTTATGTAAAACAATATCATATACCGTTTATAAGATAATTTCTAGAGACTTTGTATAACTTACAATGTCTGTGAAGTAAATTAGACCATTGTGTAACTCACAATGTCTTGAGAAATGATGGAGAGATCATTGTGTAACTCACAATGTCTTGAGAAATGATGGAGAAATCATTGTGTAACTCACAATGTCTTGAGAAATGATGGAGAGATCATTGTGTAACTTGTTAGGTCACCATATTAGTAACACAAGCATCAATAGAAGAAATATAGACAAGATGATCGGATGAACAAACACACACACGCACGTATGAAATATATGAGGAGTTATGCGTAAAGTGAAATGTGTAAATTAAACAACCAACCCTCAAGTGAGGGTTTACAAGGATTAATTATAGGGCAAGGAGCTAGGGCAACACTACTAGCATCCTTCCCTTCTTATGGGCTTGGGCCAAGGCTCATGGGCTTTCTACATAAGCCTTGGCATGATAACTAACATAAAAGCCATAATTAAGCTAACTATTACATATTAATTACTAACACTTGAATTCTAGTTTAGGAGTGATTCCAACAATCTCCCCCTAAGTGTTAGTGATTGATGATATAAACGTTGAAGGTGTTGATGTCATAGTAGCTTTGACGTCTTCTGACATTCTTCTTTCTTGTGAGAAGAAGTGCCTTGATTCGAACAATCTCCCCAGTGTAGAGAAATTGTTTCCTTTGAAGTATTCTGCTTTGACGTCATCTTTTTCTTTGTTCTTTGATCTTTGTTCTTTGCGATGGTAGTGATAGTATGTTGTGATTGTCTGCATCAGGTCCGCTTCGTTGCTCCAGTGTCTCCACGTCTTTCTCCAACATGCTCACAAGCTCTTTAACGTTGGATTTCAGTACTAATGTAGTTCTCTTAGTCTTTAAACTTTGTAGATTCTTTGATGTTGACGAAGAATCAATTTGACTTTGTGTTGCCGTTAGAGAGAACTTCCATTAGTGATGTAGTAGGTGTGAGCATGAGGAAAATCTGCACGATCTTTTCCACCCGCAAGCATCCATAAGAAGAAAACATAAAAATGGGTTAGAAATAATCCAGCGCTTACAAGTTTGAACTTCGAGAGTGTTAACAGCATAGTGTGAAAACACAACTCTAATTTTCACAAAGGCTGTTCCAGAACTGGAGTCCTACAAGTGAGATAACATGATGTACCGAAGTACACATACAGTTCAGATGAGTCGCGGAGGTACACCGAAGCATCACCCCTCGACTGTAGACTGTTTGAGATACACTAAGCGTAATCCACGGGGAGTTACCGAAGTGACCTGCTGTCAGGGCTGTTTGATGTTGACCCTGGCAGGAGTTTCCATTCAATCATTGAGGATCACATATGTGAACCTCTCATAAATGTTCTCGACAGATTGCTAAGATCTGTGAAGGACTCGATAATGTATCACTTGCGTCCTTATTGTTGAACGACAAGTCATGAAATATCAAGTGTACCTAAGAGATCTTTTGATGAATCTCGTAGCTCTAGACTCAATAGTGCGCTTTGGTTTTCCTGAGCGGAGACTAGGGAGAGGGTCTCCTTCTTCAATACCAGCAATCTCTAAGAGAAAGCCGATAGTTTACGTAGGGTTCCCTGTCAGAATGAAACAAGTTTCTGTTGAGAGAAACTGGAGTGGCTAAGAAGGTTTAGTGCATGCATCACTGGGTCCATGACGACTTTAATCTTCAATACCGGTGTCACCAAGTGACAACCAATAGCATATGAATTGAACCCGGTGTCTGCCCTAAGTTGAATAATCTGGAGGGCTATTTCTTTTCACCCTTTTCTTTACTTTTCTTTTTAATTCTTCAACTCCTTCTTTCTCCGATTCTCATTTTCTCCTTTTTATGATCATACCTAAGGACTTCTAATTCTAACTATTGGTGGTATCCTTGGATAGATCCCTCCGGCTCTGGCGGATCATAGGACGGTTATTCCTAACCTTAGTCACCTTATAACTCCATGACTAACCTATGTTGCCATAAAAACCATTTTCATGAAAATCTCTCAAAGTGGTTATGAGTAAAAACATTTAATACCATTATTGAGAGTTTAAGACTTTGCATAAATACTCCCCTTCCACACGTGCTTAAGAATTTTTATAGAAATCTGCACGGTGAGAGAAGAGTGCGCACTTTTGAATTGATCAACTCAAGATAGACAATCCCCCGCGAGACACGGTTACGTTGCATAGTTAAAGAGTTACATTGTCAGCTTTTAGGTGACAACTAGCTCTAATAACTACCTTGAAGGTGTTGACAAACCTCGAAAGGTTGTCAAACCCGTCAAAGTTCATGTCTACCAAGAGTTTCTCGAATGGTACATTCTACTCGGACAAGTCCTTTGCGAGACACGTTTACATCACTAGCGAACTAGCTTGAAATTATTACTCGTCCCAGACAAGTCTTTTCGAGTAACTAAGATTTAAGATCTCGTCAATTCATTGGTTAAGTCTGTAGCACAAAGATTCATTTTCAATTTCACAACATATTTCTTATCATATAATTTTTCTCCCCCTCAAAAATGGCATATAAATGTTATTTTTGACTAAATTTGATATTGAATATGACCATTTCGAGTTTTGTGGGAAGATTACCACGAAGAAAGATTTTGTGAACAAAGTTTTTAAGCAAATACTCCCCCTCAACAAGTAATATTAACTTTTGAGGTATTGAAAATCATAAGGGTAAGTACTTGTCCTTTTGAGAAAAACTTTGAAAAATGAAAGTTTTGAATAGTTTTACTCAAAAGTAAGAAGCTTTCGCTCCTTTTATAGGATTGTGGCACTGAAGCGTACCACAGGGTCCTTTCATTACAAGTACGGGTTGTACACTGTTATATGTGTACAAGCCATTGTCATTAAAAAATCACACATCCAAATGTTAAGATAATGAACCAAATCAAGGGTTACTAGGAGAATCCGGAAGGCCAGCAATAACTCCAGGAATGCGTTCGGGACGTTGATAGCCTGTGAGAGATATGCTGGGACGACCACCTACGAAACTCTCCAAAGTTCTGAATTGATCCCTTCTGAACAACCTTTCATCGATCCGCGTGATGATCCTCTTCACATCCCGTCTCTCCTTAGAATACCATCTCTTTGGTGACCCAATGCTTTGTTGTATCGCCTTTAACCGATAAGCTAACCCATCCCTGACTTTCTTCAGTGTATGATCCCCAAACTTATGAAGCTCGTTACACGCCATTAAGCAATTTCGGTGTAGTTCACTACGGTAGACTACTCCAAAAGGTCTGCTGATTAGGGTGTACTGAGGAAGGTGGTTTATGTCGGGAAGGTCAAGTTGTGGTTTTGTGAGGTTAACACGTGTCTGATACGATTCCACGGCAAGCTGAATGTCTTCTACACGTTCTTGGATGACAATGCTTCTGATGTAGATGAGTAAGGACTTGATGTATTCGCATTGGATAAGTGTCGCATTCGTCCTTGCACCTTAGCGAGATACATGTCTTCAATGTCATTCAGCGACAGTCTCGAAAAATTCGCTTCACAGAATTCATAGTCCTCTTCGTCTTGTCTTTTTACCATAATGTTTTTGAGAAATGTGTAGTCCCATTTTGACGCAAGAGAGACATGCCTAATAGCAACGATCTGTTTATCACTATACACTTCGTGTTTTGACTTTTGAACCTGGCAGCTTTTGTAGTAGATTCTTCGGCGTTCCGGCCAATGGTGAATCCCATACATTGCATCAAGGTCATACTGTTCCACGTTGTTGGCAAACATGTGAGTAGCCTTTTCCTTGATGGCTATTCAGTTGGAGTATATGGCTGCCGGGAACGGAAGTGTAAGTGATGTAGCATATTTCTTTGACACATCGCTACCGTGTAGAATAAATTCTAGGTCGTTGTTGAAGAAATAACAGAATGAAATCTTTGGTTGATCTGGTTGGCCAATTGTAGGTAGAGGTCTTGTCCAGTCTGTGTAGTATGGAGCTTTGTCTTTTCTTGTGAAGTCAATGTTAGCTTCAGGGTTGAGCCAATCGATGTTGTTAGACATGGCTCGTGCTATGTTTTCAAGATGGTATTCAACTTCAATAGCACTTTCAGAGCTGTCTTTGATCAGTTGAAAAGCTTCATTCTTGATGCGTCTCAACTCTGCTTTTGTCATCTTCTTCACCCAAAACTTTTCTTGAAGTAACTTGGCATGCTCCAATGTTCGACCATCTACCATTTCTTGACCTTCAGGTAGTGAGGGAGTAGCATCAACAAGTGTAGAAAACCAGTCATATTCAGCGGTGTCATCTTCGTCTAGCCATGAGACAATGTTGGTCTTTGTCTCCTTCTTCTTCTTTGGCTTTGATGAGGATCCTGGTTTCTTTTTTGTGGCGAAAGAGGTGGGTTGTTGTTGGGGCTCATGGAACTCCTCATCGTCACCACCAGTGTATTCGAAATGATCACCGGTTTTCTCTGTGGATGGTGGTAACTCAGAGTCTTGAGGTTTATCAGCAGAAGAGCGTGGAGGGGATCGTCTTTGTGTTGGAGTCCTTTGGGGTGGTGGTGGCATAGAGGAGGGTTCACCAGACTTCTTTGGACGTTTAGGCTCATTATCTTTATCCTTATCCTTGTCGTCATCGTCTCTTGGACGCTTAGGTCTTTCAGCTTCTACTCTGCATGCTGTTTTGAGTTGGTATTCCAGCAATGCTTCAAACAGTTTACCTTCGTCAGAAGTAAATGTTGCAGATCGTTCTGACATTTGCGTTACCAGCCTGGAAACCAATTCAGCATCGGAGAACACTATAGGATCAGTTGGGTTGATTGTTACGGTTAGAGGTGTTGATCTTATAGTTTGCTTGGCCAATTGCATGAGATTCGGATAGAGTTGTCTGTTGAACATCTCTCTTGTCACGCCAGGAACAGTGTCGAGAAGGAATTTGTGAGTATATCCCTTAATCATCTCGTTCATTTCCTTTTGGACATCACGTTGCATAAACTTCTGGATATACTCCCTTTCACTTGACATCTTGTCTATCTCGTCATGTAGAAGATTGATACTGTTAGAGAGCTGATTCAGCTTTTTGTTGAGCACGTCTTTCTTCCTGACTTGCTTGACAGCTTTGACAATCTTTGTCTTAGCCCAGGATATCCAAGAGTCTGTTGGTTTCTTCACTGACTTGGATGTGGATGTGGATCTGGTTGTTCCTTTGGATGGTGGAGGTGAAGAGTGAGAGGACGAGTCTGATGATGAGGAGACATGAGGAGGCTCAGGGTCCTTAGGAGGTTCAGAATTTTCTTCCTTGGAGCGAGTTGGATTGTCCAGAAGAAAATCATCATAATCAATATCTTCATCATTTCCAGACTTAGCCGCTTCATCAGCCTTAGCATCTTCACCAGGAGTTTTCTCAGTCTTCTCTATGTCTGGTTCCTCAAAGTCGTAGTTGATAGAGTCCTCAATCTGCCTTTGTTGTTGTTCGTGGGTGGTGGTACCAGTTCCCTTATCGGGTTGATTAACCGCATCAGAAACTAGTGTAGATTGTGCACCACCACTTGACCCTCCGGGGCCACGAGTTTTTTGCAGTTCAAACTCTTTGGCAATATGTTTGAGTCTGAGGTTCTTCAACTTCTTCTGATAGACTCTTTCTTCGTCTAGTGGTTCTTCTTCCGAGCTTTCCTTTTCTTGCTCAAGCACTGGAGTTTTCCCTTTACCTTTATCAGCTTTTGGACTGGGAGGTTTTGCTACTGTTTGAGTGTCATCGATTGGAGTTTCAGAGTAGATGACCTCTTCGTCTGATTCAGTATCCTCAGAGCTTTCATCCATTAGCTTTTGTTGCGGTTCAGGCTTGGGAATAGGAATGGCTTCCTTAGAGGGAATTTTCATTTTGAGAACATCAGTCCTCTTGGGAAACTTTCTCGTACTCTCAGTGCTTGTAACACTTCCTGTGCTGCCTCTCTTGGTTTTCCTAGTAGGTGTACTAGCGGACTTTCCATCAAGGAAACCTACTTTGCCTTCTTCAACTGCTACCAGATATCGTTTATACGAATACAGTTGGTTGTTATCATCAGTAATAAGATGTTCTGGCAGCACTGCACCTTGTTTCTTCGTTGTAGAGTCCTTAAATCTGACAGTGAGTGTGGGCTCATACAACACGGAGTGTTGTTTGGGGTCATCGAGTCTCAAGGGAATATCAAGATTATACCTGTTAGGTCACTACTTTTACAACACAAGCTTAATAGAAAGAGATAAAGGCGATTGAACAATAAACCAAACACAAACACACGAAATACAATGACCGGTTATGCGTAGATGTATGTGAAAGGAAATAAATTGAACAACCAACCCTCAAGTGAGGGTTATACAAGACTATTTATAGGCAAGGAGCTAGGGCAACACTCCCTATCCTTCCCTTTTCCTTATTGGACATGGGCCTAAGCTTATGGGCCTTCTACATAAGCTTGACCTTAAACAAACATAAAGGCCATAATAAGCTACCTATTACATATGAGAAACTAACACTTGAATTAAGGTTTAGGAGTGATTCCAAAAATCTCCCCCTCAAGTGTTGGTGATGAAAAACGGTGAAGGCGTTGATGTAATAGTAGCTTTGACGTGTTCTGACAATCTTCTTTCTTGTGAGAAGAAATGCCTTGATTCGAACAATCTCCCCAGTGTAGAGAGATAGTTTTCTTTGAACAGTTATGCTTTGACGTCATCTTTAACTTTGTTCTTTGATCATTGTTCTTTGTGATGAAAGTGATAGTATGTTGTTGTCTGCATCAAGTCTGTCTCAGGTCTGCTTCGCTGCTACAGTGTCTCCGCGTCATTCTTCAACATGCTCACACACTCTTTGACGTTGGAATTCAGTACTGATGAAGTTCTTTAAGTCTTTTAACTTTGTAGATTCTTTGATTTGACGAAGAATCATTCTGACTATTGTGTTGCTTTGGATAGAACTTCCATTAGTGATGATGTTGGCGTGAGCATGAGAAGAATCTGCACGATCATCCCGCTCCGGAGCTTCCATAAGAAGAAAACATGAAAACGGTTAGTAATAAGCGGATTCCGGCACTTACGAGTTTGAACTTCGAGAGTGTTAACAGCATAGTGTGAAAATACAACTCTAATTCTTACAAAGGCCGTTCCTGAACTGGAGTCCCACAAGTGAGATAACGCGATGTACCGAAGTACACCTACAGTTCAGATGAGTCGCTGAGGTACACCGAAGCATCACCTCACGACTGTAGACCGTATGAGACACACAAAGCGTAATCCACGGGGAGTTACCGAAGTGACCTGCTGTCAGGGCTGTTTGATGTTGACCCTGGCAGGAGTTTCCATTCAATCACTGAGGATCACAGTTGTGAACCTCTCATAAATGTTCTCGACAGATTGCTAAGATCTGTGAAGGACTCGATAACGTACCACTGATGTTCTTATTGTTGAACATCAAGTGATGAAATGTCAAGTGTACCTAAGAGATATTTTGATGAATCTCGTGGCTCTAGACTAAATAGTGTGTTTTGGTTTTCCTGAGCGGAGACTAGTGAGAGGGTCTCCTTCTTCAATACCAGCTATCTCTAAGAGAAAGCCGATAGATTATGTAGGGTTCCCTGTGAGAATGAAACAAGCTTCTTTTGAGAGAAACTTGAGTGGCTAAGAAGGTATAGTGCATGTGTCACTGGGTCCATGACGACTTTTAATCTTCAATACCGGCGTCACTAAGTGACAACTAGTAGCATATGAATTGAACCCGGTGTCTGCCCTAATTTGAATAATTTGGAGGGCTATTTCTTTTCACCCTTTTCTTTGCAGTTCTTTTTAATTCTTCAACTCCTTCTTACTCCGATTCTCATTTTCTCCTTTTTTATAATCGTACCTAAGGACTTCTAAGTACTAACTATTAGTGATGTCCTTGGGTAGATCCCTCCGGCTCTGGCGGATCATAGGATGGTTATTCCTAACCTTACTCTCCTTATAACTCCATTGCCATAAAACCATTTTTTCATGAAAATCTCTCAAAGTGTTTGTGAATGAAAAACATGTTTGAACACTTCAAGAGTTTTAGATTTTCAAAAATACTCCTCCTCCACATGTGCTTAGGAGTTTTTATGGAAATTTGCACAGTGAGGAAAGAGCGCGCACTTTATGAATTGATCAACTCAAGATAGACAATCCCCCGCGAGACACGGTTACGTTGCATAGTTAAAGAGTTACATTGTCAGCTTTTAGGTGACAACTAGCTCTAATAACTACCTTGAAGGTGTAGACAAGCCTCGAAAGGTTGTCATACCCGTCAGAGTTCATGTCTACCAAGAGTTTCTCGAATGGTACATTCTACTTGGACAAGTCCTTTGCGAGACACGTTTACATTACTAGCGAACTAGCTTGAAATTATTACCCGTCCCGGACAAGTCTTTTCGAGTTACTAAAAGTTTAGTACCGTCAATTCGTTGGTTAAGTCTATTACACAAAGATTCATTTGCATTTACACAACATATTTCTTATCACATAATTTTCTCCCCCTAAAAAATGGCATATAAAATGTTATTTTTGAAAAGTTGAGAATAATTATGACCATTTCGAGTTTTGCTGGAAGAAGACCACTATGAACAATTTGTGAACAAAGTTTTGATTCAAATACTCCCCCTCAACAAGTGATATAAACGGTTGAGGTTTTGAAAATCATACGGGGAAGTACTTGTCCTTTTGAGCAAAACCTTAAAAAATGAAAGGTTTGATAGGTTTTACTCAAAAGTAAGAAGCTTTCGCTCCTTTTATAAGGATTGTGGCACTGAAGCGTATCACAGGGTCCTTTCTTGATAATTACGGGTTGTACACTGTTATGTGTGCACAAGCCATAGACATAATAAATCACACATCCAAAATATTATGAAATAAAAGCAGTTCAAGGGGTACCAGGAAGTCCAGTGATGTTGCCAGGAGTGCAAACAGGGCGTTGATAGCCGGTGATGTTAATCCTGGGTCGACCACCAACAAAGCTTTCCAATGTTCAGAACTGATCCCTTCTATACAACCTTTCATCAATCATTTTGATGATCCTCCTCACATCCCTTCGATCCTGAGAATTCCATCGCTTAGGAGACCCAATCTTTTGACGTATATCCTTCAACCTATAAGCCAATCCGTCCCTAACCATCTTCAAAGTGTGATCCCCAAACTTGTGAAGATCACTACACGCCATTAAGCAATTTCGTTGAAGTTCACTGCGGTAAACGACGCCGAATGGTTTGCTGATGAGTGTATATTGTGAGAGCTGGTTGATGTCAGTAAGATCAAGCTGAGGTGGAGTGAAGTTGACACGGGTCTGATATGATTCAACTGCGAGCTGGAGATCTTCTACACGTTCTTTGATGACTATGCGTCTGATGAAGATGAGCAGTGAATTGATGAATTCACGTTGTACTTCAGTTGAGAATTGCCTCATGCGACCCTGTACTTTGGCAAGGTACATGTCTTCAATGTCGTTGATAGACAAATTCTCAAAGTCAGCTTCAGAGAATGCATAATCCCGTTCATCTTGCCTTTTGACCACAATCTTCTTGAGAAAAGTGTAGTCCCATTTGGTCGAAAGATCAACGTGTTTGATGGCAACGATACTTTTAGAACTGAACACTGCATGTTGAGACTTCTGAACCTGGCAGCTTCTGTAGTAGATTCTTCGGCGTTCCGGCCAATGGTGAATCCCGTACATTGCATCTTTGTCGTATGCTTCCACTTTGTTGGAGAACAAGTGATTAGCTCTTTCCTCGATAGCTATGCAGTTTGAGTATATGGCTGCTGGGAATGGAAGTGTCAAGGATGTAGCGTATTTCCTTAAGCCATCGCCACCGTGTAGAAGAAATTCCAAGTCTTTGTTGAAGAAATATCAGAATGGCATCCTTGGCTCATCTGGTTGGCCAATTGTCGGTAGTGGTTTTGACCAGTCGGTGTAATATGGAGGGTTGTTGTAAAACCCTAAAAATATAAACGCATAATAAGACTATTTTACCCTTGGAATCGAAATTTATTAAATACGTAAAATACATTTATATTCATTTAACGAAATTAAAACTTAACTTATCTATAATTAAAACTTAACGGATATGTGTACGTGATCGACATTGTACGACGAATGATTAAACGTCTCGCTAAAATCGTTTGGGTCTTGTCTTTCGTTATTTGGGAACCAAGTTGGGCCGTTTGTTTGTTCGTTTGGATCAAGGAGCCGAGAGCCCAAAGGGGCCGTGGGTTGTTTGTTCAGTTGGACCCAAGCCGAAGCCCACACACCCTCAAGCCTAACCTATTTGTACCACCTATATATACAACACATATACACAATTTGGAAACCCTAGTTTGCCTCTTCTTTCTTTCTTTTCCATTCGGCCGAGAGTTACAACCCCTTGGTGTCGCGAGTTTGTTTCCAACGTGAGCAAGGCTAAGGTATAACCAAGTCTTCCTCGTCTCATTTGATACACATAACGTTAATAATATGTTGTAATATGTCATGTTTGAATCGGGCCTTGTGTTTGTCGAACCGTATGAAACCGAATCACATATATATAAATGTTATCATGCCTAATAAATTCGAAACCCTAATTGGAATGGAACCCTAAGTGTAATTAATGGTCTAAACATGTGATTATAATGGTTTTAATAAACCCTAAAACTGGACAGCATCATATGTCGAATTTGTGTGTGTTATAGATCCAATTTTATAAGTTCAATAATCTGGGTTTTTGTGGGAAAAGTTTATTTTATGTCTTAGTTAAGTTTTCCAAGTGGTTTGGTCGAATTTGGAGTTGTCTAAGTCGTATTTTTGAATTTTACAAGATCAAGTGTCAAAGCTGAGAAAACGAGTCTGAAATTAGGTTGGATTCATCTAGGTGTTATCTGATGATACCTGCATGTTTTTGAGTGATTCTTGAGTCCAAATTGTAGTACTTTGAAATAGCTTTCTGGAAAAATAAGTCTTGTGTCATTTGCAAATGTGGAAGTATGATTTTTATATTTTTGGAGTTAGAGTGTCTGAATCTGAATTGCTGAGTTGAAATTTATAATGTAGTAAATGATTTTTAGTAATTAATCTATGTGGTTCTGGAACTTTTCCTTTGGTGGATATGATGTTTATATATTGTGTGACACCTGTAGCTTTTGGTTTGATGTGTTGAGTAGGGTGAGTGTGTTTGTTGGGGCCATACTTTTGGTGTGTGTAAATCTGGGCGAGTTCTGGACAGGTCTGGACTTATGATTTTCCGTAGGCCATTTAGCATGGAAATAGAACCCACCAATTTTTGTAGAGTCTCTTAAATCATATGGGAACCCCTGGGATTTTTCTTGATTTCATCTGAGCTAAGTAAGTATTTTTTAAAAATCGCTAAAGTCTGGTCCGAATATGAGTTTAAGAAACTGAAGGATAAAATATGATATCAATAAGTAACACACTTACAAATGCATAAGAAGCTTATAAAAGGAGCTAATAAGTATTATACGAATCGTAATCCGTGTAGATTCATTGAAGAAGACGTGGCTTCGTATCTTCGTGTTCACTCGTTCGTTTGCTTTTCTCTCATTTGCGTTAAGGTACAGATATTCTGACCTTTTCAGTAAAGGACTCTCATGACGTTTTCTTTCCGTTAGCTTTTCTATTTCAATTATTAGGGTTCCCTATGCCATTGCTATGATTCCCTTCTGTTTATATGAATCTCTGTTTGTCTGAACTTCGTTTGTTGAACCTTACTATGTTAATTATGAACTTCTAATTATGAATGTACGATTTGTGACTGTGATATGAATTTCTGACCTCTGAATATTTGAATATGAACCTTATGATATGAGTTATCTGATATGTTATCTGTTGAACTTTGTGTTTGATTATGATATGTGTCATTTACGACAATCTGTTTGACCTAAGATAGTTTGACACCCGAGCCAAATATTAACTAGTCATGGGGGTTCCATGTCCGTGTCAGTGATGCACCTCTGACATGACTCTAGGGCAGTAGAGTGATGTTCTGCCACGTCCCTTATCTATTACTCCCTCCGTCCCAAAATTATTGTCACATATTGACTTTTTTAGTCTTTCTTCTTCAACTTTGACCATAGTTATTTTTGTTTGTGTTATATAATACTTGATGAAAAATATATGAATATATTAGGTTTTAAATGTATTTTCATTTGGTATAATTTTCATCAAGTATTATATAACACAAATAAATATATTAATGGTCAAAGTTGAACAAGAAAGACTGGTTAAAGTCAAATGGGACAATAAAAATGGGACGGAGGTAGTATCTGTTATCTGTTATGAACTCAAGTTATATTATATGACTAATATCTGTCTGTTGGGGCGTATGGATGCATCCTAGATCTGATCTGTTATCCGATATGAATTGTCTGGTGAATGATGTCGTGTGCAATACGCGTCTTCCCAAAATTCTGGGAGCTAGCTACTCCAAATTATTTTCTGAGATTATTTCTATATAATTATGATGTTTCTGATATGATATGTTCTGGGCTCGTGGTAGTTAACTAAATCTTTATCTGTTATTTCTATGTTAAGTATTCTGGTTATGATTCGGTATGTTTAAGTGTTTATGATTATGTGCTGGGCTTATTATATGTTATTATATGTGTTTATGCTTTTGTATGTTTATGTGACTACCGTCTACTATGCTAGGCTATGATTAATATGTTTAAATATGATTCGCATGCTGTCATCTGATGTTATGTTATTTTATCGTTATGTGAATTCGTTGATCTGTGAGATGAATGTGATAGTGTGAAGGTAAGTATCCTGAAAGTTAGTAAGTATGATTGTTCAGTTAATCTGGTGAACTTTGCCTATACGTTAGGGTATCTATCTGCTTATGTTTGATCTGCTATGTTAAAACTCTGATGATGTTAAGATTTGATCTGAGAACTGGTTTAGCTTATGATATCTGTTCTGATAATTGCTAATGGCTATGTTATGTCTTTGTCTATTGAGTTATAATTTGTCTACTGTGTTTTCTGTCTGTATGTGTGACCTGCCATGTTTAAATTCTGCTTATACTAAAGTTTGATCTGGGAAAACGGTTTAATTTATAATGTCTGGCCTGTTAACTTACTATCTGCTATGTTATGCCTCTAGTTCATTTAATTATAGTTTTTGTAAGGTGTTCTCATTGGTATGTGTGATTACTATGTGTTGACTGTTGCTTTCCGCTGCTACAACAATGGTTAAGTTTATTAAATGTAACTTATCTGATTTATGTGAATATCATGTTTACTTCATAGAAATTGTTTCTGTTAGTCTTTAGACTTTCCGTTTGGCTTATATGCACTCGAATTTCCTGATTTAGTTAAGGTCTGGCTATTTTAATGTGTTTGCATTTGTGTCAGCAATGTGCTATGTGTTGTTCTTATTTGTTATTTGTTCTTCCGGATTTCTGTGTAATTGTGTTTCCGCAGAATCCTCCATGATTCATTTAATCTCATTCCGTTACGACTTTGTTATTCGTTTCTTTGTTTCAATTTTGTATTTCTGTTTTTGCTTAGTTTTTGTTCTGTTATATCTGTTCAATGGGCTTTGTAAGCTCAGCCGCATTTTCTTTTCCTGCGGCAGGTATTAAGCATTCAAGATGAGCTTATGGGATAGCTGATCTGGTTTGAGAGTAGAGACGAGAGCAAAGATTTGACCATAGAGATCTTAGAATTATTTTGGTTATTAAGTTAATTATGTTTTCTTTTGAAAATTTCGTAAAGACTTTCGCTTTTATATAGTACTTAAAGTTCTGATATGAAACTGTATATGTGATATATTTACCCTTGTCGGGTTGGGGTGTTACAGTTGTCCCGCTTGGTGAAGTCGATGTTTGCTTCTGGGTTGAGCCAATCCATGTTGTTAGACATAGCTCGAGCAATGTTCTCAAGGTGATATTCGACCTCGATGGCACTTTCCGAGGTGTCTTTTAGAAGTTGAAATGCTTCATTCTTGATTCGCTTCAACTCGGATTTCGTCATCTTCTTCACATGGAACTTTTCTTGCAGAATCTTAGCATGCTCCAATGTATTACCGTCTACCAGATCTTGACCTTCAGCAGGGTAGGGAGTTGAGTTAACAAGTGTAGAGAACCATTCAAATTCCTCTGTTTTATCGTCATCTAGCCATGATACGACGTCAACCATGGGCGCCTTCTTCTTCTTTTGTTTAGACCTAGATGAGGATTCTGGTTTCTGAACTTGTTTGGGAGAGGTGGGTTGGTGTAGGGGCTCACGGACTTCCTCATCGTCACCACCCGTATACTCAAAGTGATCACCGGTTTTCTGAGTCTCGGGTGGTAATTCAGAAGAATCCTGAGGTTTATCAGTAGAAGAACGAGGAGGTGACCTTTGTTGTGCTGGAGTCAGTTTGGGTGGAGGTTGCATAGAAGATGATTCACCAGACTTCTTCGAGCGTTTATGCTCGTCATTCTTATCCTGATCTTTATCTTCATCGTCGCGTGGACGCTTTAGCCTTTCAGCTTCTTCTCGGCATGCTGTTTTGAGTTGATATTCCAGCAATGCTTCAAGCAATTTACCTTCGTGAGAGGCAAGTGTTGCTGATCGTTTGGACATTTGAGCTACTAGCCGGTCAACTAACTCAGCATCTGAGAATATTATGGGATCAACTGGATTGATGTTCACGTGCATCGGTGTTGATTTCATAGTCTGCTTAGCCAGGTGAAGTAGATTCGGATAGAGTTGTTTGGTGAACAACTCCTTTGTAACTTTCGGAACAATGTCAAGGAGGTAATTGTGAGTGTAACCTTTGATCATTTCGTCCATTTTCCCTTGAAGATCATCCTTCATGAGCTTCTGGACATACGCCCTTTCAACTTTCATCTCGTCATTCTCGTCATGAAGGTACTGTATTTGATCAGCATAGAAATTCATTTTCCTGTAGAGCATGTCTTTCTTTCTGACTTGTTTGACAGCATTCACAATTCTTTTATGAGTTTGAGAAATCCAAGATCGAGTTGGCTTCTTCACTGATTTGGATGTAGATTTGGTTGATCTTTTAGATGGTGGTGGTGAAGAATGAGATGATGAATCTGATGATGATGAGACATGAGGAGACTCAGGGTCCTTTGGAGGTGCAGAAGTATCCTCCTTGGAACGAATTGGACTGTTGAGAAGATAATCATCATAATTCCCTTCGCTATCTTGTCCAGATTTAGCTTTTACTTCCGTCTGAGCCTGGGCTTCTTCATCAGTCTTTTCTTTCTCAGACTTATCCTTTTCTGATTCCTCAATGTTATAATCAATAGATTCATCCACAAGCTTTTGCTGTTGCACAAGAGTGGTGGCACCAGTTCCCTTATCGGGTCGATTAACCGCATCAGGATCTGGTGAAGAGTGGACACCACCACTCGGTCCTCCGGGGCCACGCATTTGATCTTGTTCAAATTCTTTAGCTTTCTGCAGGTGTCTAACGATTTTAAACTTCTTCCTGTAGGATGTATCCAGTTGCTCTTCTTCTGAGCTATCCTCTTCATAAGGCACAAGTACTGGAGTCTTCCCTTTGCTTATAACTGCTGGTGGACTGGGAGGTTTTGCTACTGAAGGAGGTGCTTCGGTTGCAGATTCAGAGTAGAAGACCTCTTCGTCCGATTGTGTATCTTCAGAGCTTTCGTCCACTAGATTTCTTTGTGGTTCAAGCTTTGGAATGGGAATAGGACCAGCTTCCTTAGAAGGAACAGTCTTTTTACGAGGAGGATTCCTCTTGGGGAACTTCCTCTGAGTCTCAGTGCTTGCAGCACTCCCTGCACTGCCTCTTCTGGTTCTCCGTGTGGGTGTCCCAGAAGGTTTTTCATCAAGAAACCCAACTTTGTTCTCTTTCACAGCTACCATATATCTTTTGTAAGAATAGAGCTGTTTGAGTTCATCTGAGAGAAGAAGATCAGGCAACACAACACCTTGTTTCTTTGTTGACGATTCCTTGATTCTGACAGTTAAAATAGGCTCAGTCAACATGTCGTGATTGTCGGGGTCATTGAGCCTCTTGGGAATATCGGGATGAATTCCAAGTGCTCTCTGGATCAACAGTTTAGTGTATCTGACATAGGGAATCTTTGAGCCAAGCTTTTTGAGAAATGACATCATGTCATCCCATATCAGAGCTTCAATCTCGATGTGCTTCATGTTGATTAATGACCAAAAAATTTGCAGTTCTATGAGCTTGGGATGCTCATAGCCGCTATCACGACCAGAGACAGATTTGGTAATGATGATGTAGAGAGTTCTCCACGGTTGAGGAATGTTCTTAAGCTCCACATGAGAATGCTTAGTGATAATTCCTGAAGCTTCATCATAGCCAATATCAATCAAGAATTGCAAAATTGTCTCTTCAGCAGGTGTGACAGAGAAGTCGGTTGGCTCGATGTCAGGGATGAGAAGAATAGCCCGTAAGTCTGCATGTGTGATGGTGACTTGTTTGTGATTGAGCGTCACAGTCACTGCACTTTGACCTTTGATCCTCTGCATTGAATTCCAGAACTGTTGCATGTAGATCTCCGGTACTGTAGCAGAATGTGAGAGCATGTTCTGGTAGGGATGATTCTTGAGAATATCCATAGCAATCAAACAGGACGATTCAGAGCAGGTAAGGGTTTCAAAGTCAACCCGAAGGTTGTTCTTTCCAATCTTCCTTGGATAGCCATTAGGGAAGATGTCAGCAATTGTGAGAACTTCTGGTGCATCCACATTCATTTTAGCAGCCATGTCGTGATCTGAAATAACATTAGCCAAAAGAACCAACATATCGAAAGACATAATGTTAGTCAACAGAAGGTTTTTTATTGTCTAATTATTGAATATACAGTGTCAAAGATTGTTACGAGTCCAAAATCACTTGTTTGTTCAATAGTCCAATGTCGTCGTGATAAGTTTTGTGAGTTAGTTAACTTTAAGTTTTAAAGTTTATGTTATCACTTATTTAACACAACATATTAAACGATTAAGTTTATTAGTGACATTATTGGTTTCGTGACGTTATGATTCATTTATTTACAAGTTTGCACGCGTAACAATTCATAACGAAGGTTTGATCAAGGCTTATGTGTAGGAATAGTAGCTTATGCGTAAACAGGAGAAGTATACACGTAGACGCAAGCTTATGCGTAGGATCCTTACTTACGGGTACGAAATATTACGCGTAGGAAAAAGGGGACCTTATGCGTAGAGCTTACGTGTAGGCGTATAAAAATCTTACGCGTAAGGCTTACTCGTAAGAGTAGACCTTATGCGTAGAGTCACTGTTTACGCATATCCTTCACAGGATACGCGTAGTCCCATTGTAAAACCTTACGCGTAATAGTTACGCGTAAGATTACTCTTACGCATAACTTTCTACGCGTAAGGTGGTCCTTATGCGTAGAGTTACAAAGACCTTGATTCTAAGTTTTATGCGTTGCAAGCCTGAAATAAAATCATCATATCATCAATCTTAACACATATATTCATTCTAAGACAGATCATGGTATGAAACTCATTTTTACAGTTTACGCGTAGAAAGTCATACGCGTAAGTCAAAACCCTAAAGTTTATGAATTACGCATATGATTTCTAGCCACAGGAAATGCACCAAACGTTTTCTGTTAAGTCTTCGATGTTTTGAGAGTGTAATAACCAAGTTTTAACACCCAATTCGTGGTGAATCAAAAGTACCTAAAACTCAAGAACATTAAACCCTAATTTCTAATTCTAACTTAATTAGTGTTTCTGGGTTGTTATAGGGCCTGGATATCATCAATTCAACATGATATTAACATCACACAACAATCGTTTTAACCAAATACAATCACATTTGAAAACCCCCAAAACCACGCATAAACCCTAATTTTGAAATCCACTCAATTCGTGTATCTGGGTATGTTTAAGTGATAAAATTGTGTTCATTGATGTAAGAAGAGCATTTTGACACAATCATTTTAACCACAAACACCCATTCTTGATTGAGTGTTCATACGCTTATGCGTAGAACACTAAATCAATCATAGACAAAAATTTGACCGTTGGATTTGTATAAAAATCAAAACCAATGTTTGTAAACACGTTAAGATCATGAAACAACTTACAAATTGATGATCAGAAACACAGATTTGAAGAACGAATTTTGTGCGTAGGATATGTTTGGTTAAGAGTAATAAATGTGAAGTGAAATGTTAGGTGGGGTGTTTTTATTAAAATGACTTTAACCTTTTGGCAGTTTTGGTCCCTCCACCTTTTCCATTTTCATTCAAAGCCTTTTAACTTCCATTTTGGTTACCAAACAAAAGATTTTAGGAACTAACTTTGACGACACTCCCCTCGACTTAAGAAAAATGATGAAAGGTTATAAATTTTAGTCCGAGGAGTGTTAATGAACCAGAAAATTTACCACCATTGATAAAAGAAACAACCGGGATAGGATAACATGCAAGTACACAGTTATTATGAAACAGTTAAGGATTTTTTTTCTCCCCCTCAACACTTGATCGTAAAAATACTGAATTTTGAAAGATTTGAGTGTTGACGGAAGATATGTACTTGACATGTTTAAAGAAAAATAGATAGAACAATATTTTTGTTGTGTTATCAGGTTTTATATTTTTGTATTTTGTTTTTGAAAAAATTATTTACAAAAGATATTTTGGTGTTTGACAGGTTTTTAAGACTGTTTTAGGAGGTCATCCAACTCCTCTTGAGTCAAACACCTCATACCAATCCGGTGGACCAACTCATTAAACCTAGCGGGAGGCAAGACTTTGGTGAGAAGATCTGCCAATTGGTATTCTGTACCCACGAAGTATAATTCATCTGTACCCTGTTCCACGTGGTCCTTGATGAAATGATAACGAAGATCGATGTGCTTTGATTTCGAGTGCTGAACTGAGTTGCACGAGATCGCAATGGCACTCCGATTGTCGCAGTACATCGGTATTCTGTCAAATACGTAACCATAGTCTTTGAGTTGTGTTCTCATCCAGATGACTTGAGCACAACACGCGGACATGGCTACATATTCTGCTTCGGTTGATGACAGCGATGTACAATCCTGCTTCTTTGATTGCCAAGACACCAGTTTATCACCAAGAAATTGTAGTGCTCCTGAAGTGCTTTTTCGTGAATCTAAGCATCCTGCGTGGTCAGCGTCTGAAAAAGCGATTAGTTCAAAACCATAATCCTTCGGATACCAGATCCCCAAGTTAATGGTTCCCTTGATGTATCGGAGGATTCTTTTAGCCTCAGAGAGGTGGGTTTCAGTTGGTCGCGACTGAGAACGGGAGCATAGATAAACGGCAAATACAATATCAGGTCTGCTAGTTGTTAGATACATGAGAGACCCAATAATTCGGTATTTGGTAGGGTCCACTAATTTCCCATGTAAATCAGCATCTAGCTTCTTGGTATGAGCAAGGTTGTAAAAATCGCTCGGCGGTACCGTGGCGGTTGACCCCCGCCAAGCGCCATAGCCGCCATGGCGGCGCCTAGGCGGTGACCCTAAATTACAAAGGAATTTATTAAAGAAATGAATATTAGCAAGATTAATTATAAAACTAGCTTAAATTAGAGCAAAATCAATAAAATCGGAGTTAATTGCCGTGAATTGGAAAAAAAAAACCCATATCTGAAGTTGACCACCGTTGACCGGTGTTGACCGGCGTTGACCGCCGTTGACCAAACCGCCGCCAAGGCCGATTTTGACCGATTTCTGACCGATTTTGACCGATTTTGACCAAAACGCCATGTTAGACCGATTTGGGAAATATCGTGGCGGTGGACCACCGATATCCGCCATGGCCGATTTTTACAACACTGGGTATGAGTCATGGGTGTGGCATAAGTGTCACAGGTTTTCATTCCAAATTTGTTTAACCATTCAAGGGCATATTTGGACTGACTCAAGAAAATACCACGGGGTGATTGATGAACTTGTAGTCCTAGAAAGAACGTAAGTTCACCCATCATGGACATTTCAAAATTTTTCTTCATTAGTTTTGCAAAAGCGATTGAGTACTTTTTATGTGTAGACCCAAAAATGATGTCATCCACGTAAATTTGAACAATTAAGATATGTGCCCCGTGATATTGTATAAAAAGAGTAGGGTCGACCGAACCTTTGGTGAAATTATTAGCAATGAGGAAAGATGATAGCTTATCGTACCATGCCCGAGGAGCTTGTTTGAGACCATAAAGAGCTTTTTTCAGTTTGTAGACATGGTTCGGGAACTCGGGATCAACGAATCCTTCTGGTTGGCTGACATAAACCGTTTCTTTCAATTGTCCGTTGAGAAACGCCGTTTTGACATCCATCTGAAAGACCGTCATATTCATATGAGCCGCGAACGCGAGAAATATCCGAACAACCTCAAGACGAGCAACCAGAGCAAAAGATTCTTCAAAGTCTATTCCCTCTTCCTGACGATAACCCTTAGCAACTAGACGTGACTTGTTTCGGATTACGTTCCCTTCAGCATCCAATTTGTTTTTCCAAATCCATTTGAGACCAATGACGTAGACCCCTGTTGGTCTTTCAACCAGTTCCCATACTTCAAGACGTTTGAATTGGTTGAGTTCTTCTTGCATGGATTCAATCCAGTTGTCTTTTGTCATTGCGTCTTTAATGTTTTTAGGCTCAGATTGGCAGACAGTGAGTGCATAAATGCAATGTTCACCATCTGTGTGAAGACGTTGTCTTGTAACGACTGGTTGATTCGGGTTGCCAATAATATTTGCCAGAGGATGGTCTTTTGTCCATCGATGTGTAGAGGGTTGATGTTGGTATACATTGTGCAGATTCTGAGGATTCAAATCGTTTGTTGATCATTCCGCGACATCAGGTGCAGCAGTGTCATTAGCAAACGGGTTAAAGAACGCATTTGGATCAAAATCTGCAGGTGGGGGTACTTCATTAAGAAAATCATCAGCCGGTTCATCATTGTTGGAAGCGGTTTGTTCAACTGTTGTGGTGGAGTCAACTGGTGGTGCTTCTTCAACAGTAGTTGTTGTAGCAGGTGTATCAGGTATAAGAGTATTATCAGGTTGAGCAGCGGAAACATCGAATACACCTTGAGCACGTTTATCAATATCGTCACTGAACAGCGGAGCAAATAACCTTTCCATTTGTTGACGAGTGAGCTGGGGGCTTTGTTCAGCTGATGATGGGGTTTGAGGGAAGTTTAAGCGGTTGTGACCGGGTTCCAAGCTGTTATACTCAAAAGCCATTTCCGTAAGTTCATCAAAATGAGCATGAATCGTTTCCATAACCTGTTTTGTACGACGATTCCAGATCCGGTAACCTTTAGAATTCTCACAATATCCAATGAAGACTCCAATGTCAGCTTTGGCTTTGAGCTTTCCAAAATCATCACGATCATTATTCGGATAGCAAAGGGATCCAAATACATGAAAGTGTTTGAGATTCGGTTTATGGTTGTGGAGAAGCTCAAACGGTGTTTTGTTGTGACGTTTAGTAATCATAGAACAGTTTTGAGTATAGCATGCAGTAGATACAGCTTCTGCCCATAAGTAATCTGGAAGTTTAGCATTGATTAACATTGTTCTTGCAGCTTCCACTAACGTTTGGTTTCGTCTTTCAACAACTCCGTTTTGTTCTGGTGTACGTGGAATAGATGTCTGATGCTGAATTCCCACTTTCTTTTAAAATTCACGAAGGGTTTGGTTAACAAATTCAGTTCCTTTGTCTGTTCTGATTTGTCTGACGGTGTTTCGGAGCTGAACCTGCATTTTCATGAGAAAGGTGATGATCATCTGTGGAGCTTGGTCTTTGCTTCGAAGAAAGTAGACCCAAGTCCATCGTGAGTAGTCATCAACAATAACTAAGATGTAGCGTTTGCCATTGATCGTTTGCATGCGCATCGGGCCACACAAATCCATGTGAAGAAGATGAAGCACATGCTGAGAGCTGTGTTCCACCTTTGAAGGAAAATGAGCACGAGTGCTTTTCCCTTGTTCACAAGCTGAGCAAAGGTGATCTTTTGAATACCGGAATCATGGGAGTCCTTCAACTAGTTTGTGTCGAGCAAGGTTGGTAATGGTTTGAAAGTTTAGATGTGAGAGACGACGGTGCCATAGCCAGGATTTTGTTGATGTTGCCTTTGAAAGTAAGCAGATGGGAGATGAAGCAACCATGTCTTGCATAGAGATAGTGTAAAGACTTGAGTTACGCGAGCCAGACATAAGGTCGTTTCCTTGTAGATCACGAATGAAACAAGATTTCTCCCTGAAAGCAACCTCCAAATGTCCATCACAGAACTGACCTACTGAAAACAGATTGTGACCGAGGCCTTCCACATAGTAAACCCTGCTAATTTCGATGTTCCCATTGATATAGTCTCCGTAGCCCATGATAGATGCGAAGTGATCATTCCCGAATCTGACAGTTCCAATGAACTTTGCAATAAAGTTTGATAACAGTTTAAGGTTGCCTGTCATGTGTCGGGAACATCCGCTATCAACAATCCAGAGAATGATCTGTATCACCTGCATTACACACAGACGACACAGATGGAATAGAAGTAGATGTGGAACCCGAAATGTTAGAGGGTTCCGATGCAGTTATAGTAGACATGCACACATCAATAACTTTAGGCATCCATTTAAATCCTAATGTGTTATATATCCATTTCTGCCATCTATAACTACTATTTGCTTTGGTCTTAGTGAATGCACTAGGTGGTACTACATTCTTAGGAGGTGAAACTAGAGCTACAGGGACAGCAATGCTTGCCTTAGAATCTAAAGAAGGCGGTCTACCAAGCACAGACTTAGAATGATTAGTGTGCCTAGAGGTATTCCGATTCTTAGGATTCCGTAAACGAGAGATTATAGCTTTAGCAACACATTTGTCATGACAATCAGAATTTATACTTTTACGACAAATAACACAAGGTGCATCAGACTGAATATCAAAAGTACTTAAAGGTTTAGCATTCGTTACATCACTATTTCCATTACATTTGCCAGACGCAATATCTATAGTGGAAGCAACGTGAGTCTTATTCATAGTCCTAGGGTGTTCTTCTACTTTAGCATTCCTTATTGATCTTTTCTTAGGTCGCAACTTCCTATTCTTCGATGTAGTGCTCCTAGGCTGTGAAGTGCGGGCGTTTGGAAAAGATGCAACTATTCCTGTTTCAGTAGAAGGAAGCACGTTAGCAACTTGTGATTTGGCAGTAGGGATTCTAGGTTCACGATTACTAAGTGTTACTTGTGCTATTCTCTTAATCACGGTAGGCGAAAGTAGTTCATACTTTCCTAACATTTCTCTTAACTTAAAGATAGTGTGAATCAAATCTTGATTTTCAGAACGAATATTTCCAGCAAAATTCATGACTTCTCTAGTGTGTGCAAGATAGTGATCAAGTTCGTTTGATGCTTCATGACGAGTCTTATTGAGTAAATCAAATATGACACCATATTCCTGTTTAACTTTTACAAGTTCTTGTTCATATTTTGAGATTTGACTTTTACAAGTTCTTGTTCTTATTGAGTAAATCAAAGACACGTTTTGATCATCCAGTTGCTCAATTTTAGGATCAGAAGATTTTGCACGCAACTGAGCGATTTTGTTTTGAAAAACAAGTTGTTGATTGTGAATATCTTTTTGACACCAATTAAGACGACGTTTTGCATTGGAAAGTTCATTAAGCAATCGTTCATTTTCAGCTTTTAAAGACTCGATCTGAAGCACAATATCAGTGTTCTCAACAGTTACAACATTATCAACAGTATCAGCAGAGATATAATCAAATGCATGTGGCAAAGAATTGAATAACACAACATTATGGATATCAGCACAGATAACATCTTTCAAGAGTCGATCAACATCTTTTCTCAACATTTTATTTTTACGTTTAGTATTAGAAATGGATGTTTCTGTTTTCTCGAAAACAACCTTCATCACTCCAAGTTCCTTGTGAAAGTCCCGTTCCCAAGACAATGCACAATTTTTCAAAATTTTAAAATTTGGTAAAAGATTTTTCTGAAAAATGTCTCTTTGTTCTCGCGCCAGAGGCGATTGAAAATGTTGAACTTTGATTTCAGAATGATATTCTATCTCATGTTGTAAAGTTTTGAGGTCAGCCATGAAAATGTCAAAATATCTAAGAATTTTTCGATTTTCAGGTTTTGAGTTTACTTCACTAATGGAAGGTAAAGGACCATAAATTTGTGCATAATCTGGTTGGGGATTAACATTAGAAGACTCAGGCGTTTTTATGATAACCCTTGGTGTGTTAGAATAATCCGTTGGTGTGACAAAAGTGACCGGTTTTGAATAATTAAAAGGTTTGTTGTAAACAACAGTTTTTAATTTTGATCGACTCTCATCTTCTGCATCTAATTCCTCTTGACGATGATATTCAACAACACTCATAACAGAATTATCAATTTTATATTCTGCACTGGAAACTTCAGGATTTGGTTTGAATGCTTTGGTTGAAAGCTTAGGTTTTTAATCTGCAAGATTCAGTCCATATCCATTTGGATTGGGTTTTAAAGTAAACTTTTCAATAGCAGTTACTGACTCACCATGTTTGTAAACAACAGTTTTAAACTCTTTAAGTTTGTTTTGCAAGCCGATAATTTCTTCAAGATGATCATCTATTCATTTCGTTGAATGCTTTTTGTATGCTGAGAACTGTTTTTGACAAGTTAACAACTCAGCCTTAGCTTTTTGATTTTCCAAGGTGAGAGTGTTAATTTGTTTTTTATGTTCATGTTTCAGTTGTTCTATTTCAGACAATAAAGCATTCTTTGAAGCGGCTAGATCATGCATCTGTCTCTCTAAATATTTTTCGTTTTGATGAGATTTAGTAAAGGCTTCTTCAAAACCTTTTTCACGTTTTTCTTGAGTTTTGCAAAAGTTGAGTTGCTTTTGTAAACATTCAAAATCCTTGGTTAACAGTGCATTTTTACTTTTTAAGGTCTGATTTAATGCACAACATTCTTCAATTTAGGATTGTTGGTCTTTAAGTAAAAGAGCAAGATCTGGATGAGGCAAAAGTTTGGCTTGTTCAACGGGAGTCACAACATGATCATTATTTAGATCCTCAAGTATAACCATGGAGTCAATTTGATTATCAATGGAAACCATAAGGTCATCTTGATCGTCAAATGTAACTACGGGGTCTATTTGAAAATCGTCGGAATAAGATGTAGATGACTCATTTTGAACACTCTGAGCCTTGCCGGATTCAGATGTTGGCGGAGATATTAGATCAGAGATAATTATGGTTTGTTCAGGTACCTGAGACAAGCCATCAGTGTCATAAACTGGGCCTGTGTCACTCATGTGTAACTCTTGCATATTAGCCATTAACATAACAGCTGTATTAGCCTGCAAGTCCTCCATATCATCATCTGAGTCTGCATCTGCCATAAAACTCTGTTCTTTGTTTGTGAGAGTTCCACCAGCTTCATCCTTAAGAGCCAAAAGAAGAGCCTCTTTGAAATAAGCACTGCCCTTAGTCCTCGGCTTTGGGCATGCATTAGCCAGGTGTCCCTTCTCATTGCAGTTGTAGCATCGAAGACCATTCAACCCATTCTGAGCATTTCCCTGTTCCACCACTTGAGCTCTGTTGTTGTTCCTACCCATAGCATTAAACCCTTGACCACCTCCCATCTGACGACCATAACCACGATTCTGAACTTCAACTCGTCCATTGTTCACAACAGCCTGATTTCGTGTATTAGATGAGGAACGAATACGATTGTTGGATTTGTTGGTATAACGGCTAAAAGCATTAGCAATCATAACAAATTCTTGTTGCAATGCTTCGAACGGATCGGATTCCTCATTAATTTGACTATGAAGTGCTTGATCATTGTTGTTGTTGTAAGGAACCAATTGATTTTGTTGAGGTTGTTGTGATTGATCGTTTGGTGTGACTGAGGCAGTTGGTTGAGTTGCTTGTTGAGGAGGATAACTGTTTTGAGCATACAAGGCAAGTTGTTGATTTTCCGGATTAGTCGTTGAAGCAATTTGAGCACGGAGAATCCTTTCCCTATCAACTTCCTTTTCATGAGGCTTCAAGTAATCTTACAACAATCCATATGTAGAATGATGCATGTTCTTCGCTTGACGGAGAAAAAGGACATACTTCTCCCATTCAGGACCAAGACAACTCAGGAACTTAGTATTCACTGCAATTCTTGGCATGATGATGTTGTGTTTATCCAAATCAATGATGATGTCTGAAAATAGATGATGATAAGACTCTAGTGTCTCTCCAGGTTCAATCATGAAGTGTTCATAAGCCAAGTAAATTTTGGATTCCATATCTTCCTGATTGAGTGCAGATCCTTCCATAAGTAGATGAATATGTTCCCACATTTTCTTTGCAGTCTTTTGAGCATCAACACTTCGAAGAATTGGGTTTGGTAATCCTAAAAGGATATATTGCATTGCAAGCTCATTAGCTTCATAGTGTAGAAGCTCTTCTGGATTCAAGTCTGCAACAGTAGCAATGTTTGATTGTTCATCTCTTGGTGGATTAGCATTAGGATCTCCGGGTACAATGACATTAGGCATCTTAAATGGACCTTCCAAGATAACCTTCTTTAAGAACTTTCCATGTGGCTTCTTCAGATCACAAAACCTAAAGAACCTTATCACCCATTGATCGTAGTTTTCTGGAGTGAGCATTGGAGGTCTATCAAGTGATCCAGCCTCATGAATTGATTGTTGGCTGCTTAAAGCTTCACACATCTTTGCAAACCAAGTGGGTTCCTTCATAGTGTTCCTTGATGGATGTTGATTGAATTCATTTGTGTAGGGTTGAACTTGAAGACTTGGTGGTGTTTGAACCATTTGAGGTGGTGGAATTGCACCAAGTTGTGGAGTATGTTGTTGATTAAATTGTTGTTGATAAACTGCTTGTTGTTGATTCCATTGTTGATGTTGTGGACTTAGTTGTTGTTGTCGTTGAGAATAGGTGTAAGGGAAATAGTTAGAGTATGGTGGTTGTGACATGTTGAAAACTTGTGTTATAAAAATGGATCTTTGTAGTCGAATGAACCTTAGTCGATGAATTGTCCTTAGGCGTAGAAATCACAATAATCCAAGTAGCACTTATGCGTAAAAACACCAAAGTTACGCGTAACAATCAAGAGTTACGCGTAGATTTAGCTTACGTGTAAGTAGGGAAAAGACTCTTAAAGTTATGCGTAGACACAAAGTTAGGCATAGAAACTTAGGCGTAGGATTACCTTATGCGTAAGACTAGGCTTAGGCGTAAGATGAATCTTATGTGTAGGATTTCTACGCGTAAGCTTTTATGCTTATGCGTAAGTTTAGGGTTTTATCCCAAGTGATCTTTTACACTATCACAGTGCAAAAGATATCCAAAGTCGATGTATTTTCAGGCTTATCCAAGCAAGAAACACGGAGTAAACCACGAAACTGAAGATCAAACCACGGATAAAGTTACGCGTAAGATTAGGGTTTTGATACCCGTAATCTTACTCGTAAAAATGATTATGCCCAAAGATGTTTCTAAACCAGTTTTTGTGTGATGAAATAGCTTCAATAACAACAAAATGACACAAAAGTGTGAAACTTGATGATCCAAAGCTCTCAAAACGGTTACGCGTAGGATTACACCCTCGTTCAAAAACTAGTTGAAAAACTTATATCCACGCATAAAGTTTGAAACTTTTTGCCAAAAACAAGTATTTTAACACCTTAAAACGTTGAAAGGACAAGAATCTGGGATTATAAAGTGTACAAAACGAGTTTTTAAGCGAACCAAAGTATCAAGTTATTCTACGCGTAGGACCAAAAACCCACTTCAAGAAATAACGATTCACCCAAATAGTTAGGCGATTGATACCACTGTTAGGTCACTAGTTTTACAACACAAGCTTAATAGAAAGAGATAAAGGCGATTGAACAATAAACCAAACACAAACACACGAAATACAATAACCGGTTATGCGTAGATGTATGTGAAAGGAAATAAATTGAACAACCAACCCTCAAGTGAGGGTTATACAAGACTATTTATAGGAAAGGAGCTAGGGCAACACTCCCACTCCTTCCCTTTTCCTTATTGGACATGTGCCTAAGCTTATGGGCTTTCTACATAAGCTTTACCTTAAACAAACATAAAGGCCATAATAAGCTACCTATTACATATGAGAAACTAACACTTGAATTAAGGTTTAGGAGTGATTCCAACAATACCCTAGAGCTATTTGGATCAACAGTTTAGTATATCTGAAATACGAGATTTTGGTGCCAAGATTTTTAAGGAAAGTCATCATATCGTCCCATATCAGAGCTTCAACTTCTATGTCTTTCTTGTTGACCAAAGCCCAAAATATTTGTAGTTCCATGAGCATGGGATGCTCATGACCACTATCACGTCCAGAAACGGATTTTGCAATCATAATGTAAAGGGTTCTCCATGGCTGGGGAATGTTCTTGAGATCCACAGATGAGTTCTTTGTGATCACCCCGGTAGCTTCATCATAGCCGATGTCGACCATGAACTGGAGAACGACCTCTTCAGTTGGAGTGGCATTGTATTCAGTAGGTTCGATGACAGGAATGAGAAGAATAGCCCTCAAATCTGCTGGTGTAATGATGACTTGTTTGTTGTTAAGCGTCACCGTCACAGCATTTTGACCATTGACCTTTTGCATTGTATGCCAGAATTGGTGAATGTAGATCTCTGGTACAGTAGCAGAGTTAGTGAGCATGTTCTGATAGGGGTGAGTCTTCAGAATATCCACTGCAATCTCACATGAAGACTCTGAACAAGAGAAGTTCTCAAAATCAACTATGAGGTTGTTCTTTCCGATCTTCATTGGGTAATCATGAGGGAAGATTTCTTCAATAGTGAGAACATTTGGTGCTTCCACATTTTGCATTTGAGTGTCCATGTCGTGATCTGAAAGATATCTAGCCAAAAGAACCAACATATCGAAAGACATTATGTAAAACCTGAAAATCTAAAATCTGACTAAAGACTAAAATACCCTTGGAACTAAAATTTATAAAAGACGTAAAATATATTTATGACATTTAATGAAATTAAAAGTTAACTTGTGAATAATTAAAACCTAACTAAAATATATATTACGTGATCGATTTTGGTACGACGAAGATTTAACGTTACGTGAATGATTTGGGTCGTGTTTCTTTTGTTTCGAATGGACTAAGGCCGAAAGCCATATGGTGTGCGTTTGGGTTGTGATTCGGTTGGTCCAAACCGAAAACCCAATCCTTTTCCAAGTCTAACTCAAATACAACTACTATATATACAATACATAAATCACAAAAGTGAAACCCTAGTTTGTGTTGCCTCTTTTTCTTTTCTCTCTTTGCTCGGCCGAACCTTAACAACCATAGGAGTCGAGATTTTTGCTCAACCAAGTTAAGGTATAACTTGTTCTCGTCTTTGTTTGATGTACCTTGCGTTAATATATTGTTGTATGTTGTGTTTTGGTCGTTTGTGTTTCTTTTCTTTTTGTGTCGAGCCGAATAGGAACCAAACATAAGAAACCCTAATAATTAAACTTTACAAGTATTAAAGAGTGATGTATGTAATATGTAATATTGAATCGGGTTATGTTTGTGTTGATTTAATGAGGGCCGAACCATATGAAACTAGAACCGAACCATGCATGATATTCGAATAAGGTATAAACATGGTGACTTGAATAAGTAAAGTATGAATATGAGCTAGGACTTTCGTAATAACTTGTTAGCCGAAAACCCTAATTTGAATCAAGTCATATATGAGTTTTTAAAAGTATATTAATTAAGTAAAGGTCATGTTAACGTAAACCCTAGTTTTGACATGTTAATCGAATAAGGTAGGCTAAACCCTAATGGTAGTAAATCGTGTCTCATATGCGTGTGTAATTAATACGAGTAATAAGTAATTTGTATGTCACATAAAATCATAAAACGATGGTAAAACATAAAAGGAAAGATTATTTTGATGACGTATTAGGTTAAGTGACGAGTCATTAAAAGACGTAACATGTAAGTAAATGCCTATTAATGAGATATTAAAGAATGAGAAACCCTAAACTTTAATAAAAGACATATGAACCCTAATCTACGATATTGATTATAAAACATTAAGTCTCATTTAATTATAAAACCCTAAAATATTAAAAGATCATTTTGACGATTATGGAATCATTAATAATATATACGACCGTTAATGTATATAGGTTCTGTGAAGAAGGAGTAATTCTTTGCTTTCCCTGTGTCTTCTTTTCGATCATTTGCTTTGGAATAAGGTACAGATATTCTGACCTTTTCAGTAAAGGTTTCGTATAATGTTTTCTTATCGCTTTCATATTAGGATTTCCTAAGCCTTTGCTATGAACCCTAATGTGTCTATTTGAGCTGTTGCTTATCTGAACTTTGATTTTTGAATCATAAAACATTGATTTTGAACTGTATGATATAAAACCTTTGATTTTGAAAACATGACTAAACATTTGATAAAATATGATCTATGTCAGTTATGACATTCTTATTTGACCTAAGATAGTTTGACACCCGAGCCAAATAATACCTAGTCATGGGGGTTCCATGTCCGTGTCAGTAAATGCACTTCTGACATGACTCTAGGGCAGTAGAGTGAAGTTCTGCCACGTCCCTTATCTGATATTTGCTATGAGCTCAATTTATGTTATATTATCAATGTATGTCTGTGGGGCGTATGGGTGCATCCTAGATCTGTTATATGTTATATATTATATGTTATATGCTATATGTGTTTGATGATTGATGCTGCGTGCATGCACGTCCTTCATAACTCTGGTAGGTCTCCCCTACAAAATGTTGCCTTATGTGTTTATGATATGTTTATTATATGGCATATGTGTATGGGCTCGAGGTAGTTAGCTATAAAACTTATTCTTTTATCCTGATTTATCTTTTGAAATGATTATGATTTCACTATCTTTCTTTCACTTTATTTCGTATTCGTTCTCGTTTCGTATTCGTTTTGCTTGTATATCTGTTCACTGGGCTTTTGAAGCTCAGCCGCATTTCTTTTCTTTCGTGGCAGGTATCTAAGCATTGGAGCTGGGTTTTGCTTTGGGATGAGTGCTGAGTGGACTTACCTTAGAGATTTTAGCTTTGATCTTATGATACCATTTAGACTTTATATTTTAGACATTTCATTTGGAGTTTATTTTCCGCTGGGACCAATGTATTGAAGTCTTTTGACTTGGATTATTTCAATATTTATGTTGAGATTTCTTTTGGATATTTATGTTTGCTTTGATATGACACCATTACTTGTGATTCCTTTACCCTTGTCGGGTCGGGGCGTTACAATTTATGGCATCAGAGCCCAGGTTTACGTCTTGTAGTCAGGACCTGTGATATAAGGAGCCTAGGTTTTGAGACTTTAGAGCTTAGGATTTGACCTGTGAGGATTTGGGTAGACTTTAGGATTCCTTCGTACTTCCATTTCGTATCTCACCTTTGTTCATTTTGCTAATCGTTCAGATGGTTCGAACTCGTACTACTGGTGGCGCGGATGGAGATGATGATGCTACTAACATGGATACTGCGATTGCGAATGCCCTCAACTCTCTTTTCCCTGGTTTGACTACACCTTAGATGATGGAACAGGTGATCAACAACATTCGTAACCAGAATGGTGCTTCGGGTAGTGGTGGAGGAAATCAACCCGTTGGTATTCATACTTGGCTCGAGCGTTTCGGTAAGCTCAAGCCTCTTTCGTTTAGCACTGCTGCTACTCCTAATGAGGCCGAGGACTGGATCACTCATATTGAGAAGCTGTTTGAAGTACTGGGTTGTGGAGACGAGTTTAAGACTCGTTTGGCTTCATTCAAATTGGAAGGTGATGCTTTAAATTGGTGGAAGGCGCTCAAACAAGCAAGAGGAGGAGACGCTTTTGCTGTGACTTGTACCTGGAATGAGTTTCGGACTATCTTCTATAACCGTTACTTCCCTGATGCTGAGCAGCAAAGGTATGAGAGGGATTATCAGGCGATCTACCAGTTTGATCATGAGAACTCTAATGAGTACATGAGTAGATTTATGAGGTTGGTGAGTTTTGTGGGAGCCATTGCTGGAGATGGTAGGCGTCAAGCTAAGCACTTCAAGTGGGGACTGAAGAAGTGGGTGTTGGACCGATTGCTTAATATTGAGTATGAGAATGTGTCGGCTTGCAATGATGCAGCTCGTAACATTGAGATCTTTCATGAGGTTTCGGGTTCCAACAAGCATAATCGCGATGGTGATCGGATTCAAGGTAGGACTCAAGGCAATGACTATAAGGGAAATTCTGGTAGGAGTTATGATTCGAGGAATCAAATGGATAGGAGTTATGATCAGCGGGGTCAGTCAGGAAGGAATGTTGACACTGGACGCCCTGAGACGAGGGGTCAAGATAATAGAAATGCTGGTAAGAATGGAAGTGATCGTCAGAACCAAGGTAACAATAACCAGCGTTACAACAAGGATCAGTCAACTCGAGGGGCAAATCAGGGTCGTGCTTCAGGATCTTCTAGTCAGCAGAGGACGGCTGAGGTTTTGCCACCCCCACCTATTTGTACTACTTGTGGAAAGGCACATCCAGGGCAGTGTTACAAGGCCACTGGTGGTTGTTTTGCTTGTGGTTCCACTGCTCACAAGATTAAAGATTGCCCTAAGAAGAACTCGGCAGTTCCTGGGAATTACATCAAGCCGCCGACTACTACTGGACGTGTGTATGCTACTACTCGTAACCAGGCGGAGCGCACTTCAGGTACCATTACGGGCACTCTTTTCATTGATGATTATGCTGTCTTCGTTTTATTTGATACTGGCGCCACACACTCCATTATATCTATCACATTTGCTAAGAAACTTAATATGAAGCCCAAACCGTTAACAAATCACTTATCGATTTCTACGCCTATGAAAAATAACGTGATCATTGATCATAAATACGTTAAGTGTCCTCTTCGTTTTGATGATCGTATTCGCTTTGCAAATCTGTATCCTCTCGATATGGTCGACTTTGATATCATTCTAGGCATGGATTGGTTAGCTTATCATAGAGCTTCAATCGACTGCTATGCTAGAACGGTGATCTTTGGAGACGTAAAACATCCCGAATTCGTTTATCATGGTTCTCAACCTCTTAAATCTGTTAAGCTCATTTCCGCTATGAAGGCACGGACCATGATTGCTCATGGGTGCCAAGGTTTTCTAGCAACTGTTAAGGACATATCTTTGGAGAGTCCTAACATTGAAAATCTTTCGGTTGTTTGCGAATTTACTGACGTTTTTCCCGATGAACTCCCTGGACTTCCCCCAGCTCGAGAAGTTGAGTTTAGCATTGAGTTAATTCTTGGTGCTGAACCAATTTTGAAGGCTCCATATCGCATGGCACCTGTAGAACTGAAGGAGTTGAAGGAACAGCTGCAAGAGATGATAGAAAACGGATTTATTCGCCCTAGTGTCTCTCCATGGGGTGCACCTGTCTTGTTTGTGAAGAAGAAGGATGGAAGCATGCGCTTATGTATCGACTACCGTGAACTCAATCGTATTACTATTCGTAACCGTTATCCTCTGCCACGTATAGATGACTTGTTTGATCAACTGCAAGGGGCTAAGTTCTTTTCGAAGATTGACCTGAGGTCTGGCTACCATCAGTTACGTGTGAAGGAGCAAGATGTTCCTAAGACCGCGTTTCGTACCAGATATGGTCATTACAAATTCCTCGTTATGCCTTTTGGATTGACCAATGCGCCTGCTGTGTTTATGGACCTGATGAATCGTGTTTTCCATGAGTTTCTCGACAAGTTCGTTATTGTTTTCATCGACGACATTTTAGTTTACTCCAAGTCTGAAGAAGAGCATGAAGAACATCTCCGTATAGTTTTGGAGATTTTGAGGAAGAAGAAGTTGTACGCCAAATTTTCGAAGTGCGAATTTTGGTTAAGACAAGTTGCGTTCCTTGGTCATATCGTATCAGCTGATGGTATCACCATGGACCCGTCTAAGGTTGAGGCTATCACTAAATGGCCAAGACCTACGACAGTGACTGAGGTCAGGAGTTTTCTTGGACTTGCTGGTTACTACAGACGTTTTGTTAAAGGTTTCTCTCGCTTAGCTCTACCCCTAACCCAACTGATGAGGAAAGGTGAAAAGTTTGTATGGACGGATGAACGAGAGAAGAGTTTTGAAGAATTGAAGCGGAGGTTGGTGTCGGCTCCTATTTTGACTCTTCCAACTGGTTCAGGAGGATTTCAAATCTACAGTGATGCATCTAAGAAAGGATTAGGCTGTGTTTTGATGCAACATGGAAAGGTAATAGCTTATGCTTCGAGGCAGCTAAAACCTTATGAGGAGAATTACCCAACTCATGATCTTGAGTTAGTTGCGGTGATTTTTGCGTTGAAGATCTGGAGACATTACTTGTATGGAGAGACGTGTGATATATTCACTGATCATAAGAGTCTCAAGTATATTTTCACTCAGAAGGAACTTAACATGAGACAAAGAAGATGGTTAGAACTTCTTAAGGATTACGACACAAACATTCAGTACCATCCAGGTAAGGCTAACGTAGTTGCTGACGCACTTAGCCGGAAATCAGGCATTCTTGCGAGTATCAAGATTGAGCCTAGGATTTTGCGTGACTTAGAGAGTTTGGATGTTGAGTTGTGTGTACGAGGTTTTGATGGATATTGGGCAAGTATGAAGGTGGAGTCGAACCTTATACTGCAAATTAAAGAGGCTCAGAAAGATGACGGCGAGCTGTGGGCCGTGGCGCAAAATGTTGAAGAAGGTAAACAGACGGAGTTTAAGGTTGATAATGACGGTATTGTATGGTATGGATATAGGCTTTGTGTTCCCAATGATCAGGTACTTCGTGAGAAAGTTATGACTGAAGCTCATAGTTCCCCTTTCACTATTCATCCTGGTTCTACCAAGAGGTATAGGGATTTGAAGCAGTACTTTTGGTGGAACGGCATGAAGCAAGATGTGGCGACGTTTGTGTCGAAGTGTATGATTTGTCAGCAGGTTAAGATTGAACATCAAAGGGCTAGTGGATTGTTACAGCCGTTGGATATTCCAACATGGAAGTGGGATAAGATATCTATGGATTTTGTGACTGGACTACCTCTTACTCGGAAGAAGCATGATGCGATTTGGGTAGTTGTTGATCGACTAACCAAATCTGCTCATTTCTTGCCAATCAGGAAGGATTATGGTATTGGTAAATTGGCGGAGATTTTTCAGCAAGAGATCGTTAGACTTCATGGTACTCCGGCATCTATTGTGTCCGACAGAGATCCACGTTTTACTTCTCGTTTCTGGAAAGGTTTGCAGAAAGCTTGGGGTACTCGACTTAATTTTAGTACGGCATTTCATCCTCAAACAGATGGTCAGTCAGAGAGGACTATACAGACCTTAGAGGATATGCTAAGGGCTTGTGCTTTAGAATGGACTGGCAGTTGGGATGAATATTTATGTTTAGTAGAGTTTGCATATAACAACAGTTGGCATGCTAGCATTAAGGCCGCACCGTTTGAACTTCTTTATGGAAGGAAATGTAGAGCACCTATTTGTTGGGATGAAGTAGGTGAGCGTTTGATTGAAGGTCCGGAAATGATCGAGATCACTAATGAGAAAGTAGCTGTTGCTAGAGAAAAGTTGAAGGAAGCTAGGTCTCGTCAGAAAAGTTATGCCGACAAGCATCGTCGTGATTTAGAATTTCGGGTTGGAGATCGTGTATTTTTGAAAGTTTCACCGTTTAGAGGTGTGAAACGTTTTGGAATCAAGGGCAAGCTTAGTCCTCGAGTTATTGGACCGTTTGAGATTCTTGAGCGTATAGGAGAAGTTTCGTATCGTTTAGCACTTCCGCCTCAGTTATCGCATGTTCATGACGTTTTCCATGTATCACTCCTAAGGGGATACAACTATCATCCGTTACACGTTGCTTCTTATCCGTTTGATCAAATTCAATCCGATATGTCTTTATCTGAAGAACCAGAAGCTATTCTGGAAAGACAAGAAAGAGTTATGAGGAATAAAGTTATTCCATTCGTTAAGATTCTTTGGAAGAATCATCCAGAACGTGAGGCTACTTGGGAAACCGAGGAGTCGATGCGAGCTAGTTATCCTCATTTCTTTGAATAGTTTGGTATGTTCTCATTTCGTTTTCGTTCTCGTCATCGTTTTCATTTCGTATCATTTCAATTTTCGAGGACGAAAATTTTTCTTTAGAGGGGAAGAATTGTAAAACCTGAAAATCTAAAATCTGACTAAAGACTAAAATACCCTTGGAACTAAAATTTATAAAATACGTAAAATATATTTATGACATTTAATGAAATTAAAAGTTAACTTGTGAATAATTAAAACCTAACTAAAATATATATTACGTGATTGATTTTGGTACGACGAAGATTTAACGTTACGTGAATGATTTGGGTCGTGTTTCTTTTGTTTCGAATGGACTAAGGCCGAAAGCCATATGGTGTGCGTTTCGGTTGTGATTCGGTTGGGCCAAACCGAAAACCCAATCCTTTTCCAAGTCTAACTCAAATACAACTACTATATATACAATACATAAATCACAAAAGTGAAACCCTAGTTTGTGTTGCCTCTTTTTCTTTTCTCTCTTTGCTCGGCCGAACCTTAACAACCATAGGAGTCGAGATTTTTGCGCAACCAAGTTAAGGTATAACTTGTTCTCGTCTTTGTTTGATGTACCTTGCGTTAATATATTGTTGTATGTTGTGTTTTGGTCGTTTGTGTTTCTTTTCTTTTTGTGTCGAGCCGAATAGGAACCAAACATAAGAAACCCTAATAATTAAACTTTACAAGTATTAAAGAGTGATGTATGTAATATGTAATATTGAATCGGGTTATGTTTGTGTTGATTTAATGAGGGCCGAACCATATGAAACTAGAACCGAACCATGCATGATATTCGAATAAGGTATAAACATGGTGACTTGAATAAGTAAAGTATGAAGATGAGCCAGGACTTTCGTAATAACTTGTTAGCCGAAAACCCTAATTTGAATCAAGTCATATATGAGTTTTTAAAAGTATATTAATTAAGTAAAGGTCATGTTAACGTAAACCCTAGTTTTGACATGTTAATCGAATAAGGTAGGCTAAACCCTAATGGTTGTAAATCGTGTCTCATATGCGTGTGTAATTAATACGAGTAATAAGTAATTTGTATGTCACATAAAATCATAAAACGTATATGGTAAAACATAAAAGGAAAGATTATTCTGATGACGTATTAGGTTAAGTGACGAGTCATTAAAAGACGTAACATATAAGTAAATGCCTATTAATGAGATATTAAAGAATGAGAAACCCTAAACTTTAATAAAAGACATATGAACCCTAATCTACGATATTGATTATAAAACATTAAGTCTCATTTAATTATAAAACCCTAAAATATTAAAAGATCATTTTGACGATTATGGAATCATTAATAATATATACGACCGTTAATGTATATAGGTTCTGTGAAGAAGGAGTAATTCTTTGCTTTCCCTGTGTCTTCTTTTCGATCATTTGCTTTGGAATAAGGTACAGATATTCTGACGTTTTCAGTAAAGGTTTCGTATAATGTTTTCTTTTCGCTTTCATATTAGGATTTCCTAAGCCTTTGCTATGAACCCTAATGTGTCTATTTGAGCTGTTGCTTATCTGAACTTTGATTTTTGAATCATAAAACATTGATTTTGAACTGTATGATATAAAACCTTTGATTTTGAAAACATGACTAAACATTTGATAAAATATGATCTATGTCAGTTATGACATTCTTATTTGACCTAAGATAGTTTGACACCCGAGCCAAATAATACCTAGTCATGGGGGTTCCATGTCCGTGTCAGTAAATGCACTTCTGACATGACTCTAGGGCAGTAGAGTGAAGTTCTGCCACGTCCCTTATCTGATATTTGCTATGAGCTCAATTTATGTTATATTATCAATGTATGTCTGTGGGGCGTATGGGTGCATCCTAGATCTGTTATATGTTATATATTATATGTTATATGCTATATGTGTTTGATGATTGATGCTGCGTGCATGCACGTCCTTCATAACTCTGGTAGGTCTCCCCTACAAAATGTTGCCTTATGTGTTTATGATATGTTTATGATATGGCATATGTGTATGGGCTCGAGGTAGTTAGCTATAAAACTTATTCTTTTATCCTGATTTATCTTTTGAAATGATTATGATTTCACTATCTTTCTTTCACTTTATTTCGTATTCGTTCTCGTTTCGTATTCGTTTTGCTTGTATATCTGTTCACTGGGCTTTTGAAGCTCAGCCGCATTTCTTTTCTTTCGCGGCAGGTATCTAAGCATTGGAGCTGGGTTTTGCTTTGGGATGAGTGCTGAGTGGACTTACCTTAGAGATTTTAGCTTTGATCTTATGATACCATTTAGACTTTATATTTTAGACATTTCATTTGGAGTTTATTTTCCGCTGGGACCAATGTATTGAAGTCTTTTGACTTGGATTATTTCAATATTTATGTTGAGATTTCTTTTGGATATTTATGTTTGCTTTGATATGACACCATTACTTGTGATTCCTTTACCCTTGTCGGGTCGGGGCGTTACACATTACGTTAGTCAACAGTTGATTTTATTTTCTATTTATTGAATGTGATATGTCAATGATTGTTACGAGTCCAATGTCACTTGTTAGTCCAATAGTCCAAAGACGTCGTGATAAGTTTCGTGAGTTGATTAACTTTGAGTTTTAAAGTCCAAGTTTTCACTTATTTTTCACAACTTATTAAACATTTAAGCTTATTAGTGACATTTTTTGTTTCGTGGCATTATGATTTATTTATTTACAAGTTTGCACGCGTAATAATTCATAATTTTGGTTAAAACTAGGCTTAGGCGTAGGTTTTGCAAGCTTATGCGTAAACATGAGTGGTTATACGCGTAAGCATAAGCTTATGCGTAGGATCTTGACTTACGCATAAGAAATATTACGCGTAGGAAAAGAGGGCCTTAGGCGTAAAGCTTACGCGTAAGCGTATATGGAACCTTACGCGTAAGGCTTACTCGTAAGAGTGAACCTTATGCGTAGAGGTTACTGTTTACGCATATCCTTCACAGGATACGCGTAGTCCCCATTGTAGAACCTTACGCGTAAAGGTTACGCGTAAGATTTCTCTTACGCATAACTTGCTACGCGTAAGGTGATCCTTATGTGTAGAAGTTCTAGTAACCTTGATTCTGAATTTCACGCGTAATAACCTGAAATAAATTCATCATATCACCAATATTAACACATATATTCAATCCTTTTCAGTTTTAAACATGAATACTCAGTTAAGCAATTATGCGTAGAATATCAATTACGTGTAAACATTAAACCCTAGAGTTCAATTCCTACGAATAAGAATTCTAACCACAGGATTTACACCAAAATGTTTCTGGGATATCTTAGAGGCCTAATGAGATGATATGTACAAGTTTTAACATCAAAGATTCTATGAATCAAAAATACCAAAAACGTATAAACTTAAACCCTAACTTTTAATTCTTTCATTGTTGATGTTTCTGGGTAAGTTGTGAGTGTGGATATGATCAATTCAACAAATAGACAACATCTCTTAACCATCTAATTAACCTAAAACACTCACACTTGAAAATACCCAATTTACGCATAAAACCCTAACTTTCAAAATCATTCAATTTGAGTTTCTGGGTGAGTATTGATGATAGAAATGGTATCAATGTGATTAGATAAGCGTTTTGACACTACCATTTTAACCAAAAACACTCAAACTTGATTATGTGTTCATACGCTTATGCGTAGAACACAAAATCACTCCTAGATTAAACTCTAGCCGTTGGTTTTCAACACGATTCAAAACCTATGCTTAGATAATTACAAAGAACGTTTTTACACTTACAAATTGATGATGAAAAGTCCGGTTTTGAAGGTTGAATCTTAGGCGTAGGTTTTGGTTAGTTGGGTAATAAATGTGATGAGTAAATGTGTTTATGAAAGTTAGGTGGAGTGTTTTGATAAAAAAAATACTTTGAACTTTTGACACATTCAGTCCCTCCACCTTAAACATTTACATCCAACGCCCATAACTTCCATTTTGGTTACCAAACGAGAGATATTTGGAAAGAAACTTGACGACACTCCCCCTCTACTTAAGAAATAAATAAGTTTTATAAATTTGAGTCCGGGGAGTGTCAGTAAACCAGAAATGTGACCACCATTAAACAAAGTAACAATTGAGATAAGGTAACATGCAAGTACAAGGTAATATGAAACCAAAAAATATTTGATTTCTCCCCCTCAACACTTGACCGAGAAAATACTGAATTTTGAAAGATTAGAGTGTTGACGGAAGATTTGTACTTGCCATGTTAAAAGAAATATAGATAGAAGAATATTTTTGTTGTTTTATCAGATTTTATAATTTTGTATTTTGTTTTTGAAAAATATTTACAAAAGAGGTTTTTGTGTTTGACTGGTTTTAAGAATGTTTTAGAAGTTCATCCAGTTCCTCTGGAGTCAAACACCGCATACCAATCCGGTGGACCAACTCATTAAACCTAGCAGGAGCTAAGGCTTTGGTGAGGAGATCTGCCAGTTGGTATTCAGTACCCACAAAGTATAATTCAACAGTACCCTGTTCCACGTGCTCCTTGATGAAATGATATCGAAGATCGATGTGCTTTGATTTCGAATGTTGATCAGAGTTGTACGAGATCGCAATAGCACTCCGATTGTCGCAGTACATCGGGATTCTGTCAAATACGTAACCATAGTCTTTGAGTTGTGTCCTCATCCAAATGACTTGAGCACAACACGCCGACATAGCTACATATTCTGCTTCGGTTGAGGACAACGATGTACAATCTTGCTTCTTCGATTGCCATGACACCAGTTTATCACCAAGAAATTGTAATGCTCCTGAAGTACTTTTCCGTGAATCTAAGCATCCTGCGTGATCAGCGTCTGAAAAAGCTATTAGTTCAAAACCAGAATCCTTCGGATACCATATCCCTAAGTTAATGGTTCCCTTGATGTATTGGAGGATTCTTTTAGCCTCGGAGAGGTGGGTTTCAGTTGGTCTCGACTGACAACGGGAGCAAAGATATACGGAAAAAACAATATCAGGTCTGCTAGCTGTTAGATACATGAGAGACCCAATGATACTACGGTATTTGGTAGGGTCCACCAATTTCCCATGTAAATCAGTGTCTAGTTTCTTGGTATGTGCCATTGGTGTGGCATAGGTGTCACAGTTTTGCATTCCAAATTTGTTTAAAAGTTCAAGGGCATATTTGGACTGACTCAAGAAAATACCACGGGGTGATTGATGAACTTGCAGTCCTAGAAAGAACGTAATTTCACCCATCATGGACATTTCAAAATGTGTTTTCATCAGTTTTCCAAAAGCGATTGAGTACTTTTTATGTGTTGACCCAAAAATGATGTCATCCACGTAAATTTGAACGATTAAAATGCATGCCCCGTGATATTGTATGAAAAGAGTTAGGTCAACCGAACCTTTGGTGAAATTATTGGCAATGAGGAAGGATAATAACTTATCGTACCACGCCCGAGAAGCTTGTTTGAGTCCGTACAGAGCTTTGTTCAGTTTGTAGACATGGTTCGGGAACTCAGGATCAATGAATCCTTCTGGCTGGCTGACATAAACCGTTTCTTTCAGTTTCCCGTTTAGAAAAGCAGTTTTGACGTCCATCTGAAAGACCGTGATGTTCATGTGTGCCGCGAACGCTAGAAATATCCGAACAGCCTCAAGACGAGCAACCGGAGCGAATGATTCTTCAAAGTCAATACCCTCTTCTTGTCTATAACCCTTAGCCACCAGACGTGACTTATTTCTGATTACGTTCCCTTCAGCATCCAATTTGTTTTTCCAAATCCATTTGAGACCAATGACATAGACCCCTATTGGTCTTTCAACCAGTTCCCATACTTCAAGACGTTTAAACTGATTGAGTTCTTCCTGCATGGATTCAATCCAGTTGTCTTTGGTCATTGCATCTTTAATGTTTTTAGGTTCAGATTGGCAGACAGTGAGTGCATAAATGCAATGTTCACCATCTGTGTGAAGACGTTGTCTCGTTACAACTGGTTGATTCGGGTTACCAATAATATTCTCAAGAGGATGGTCTTTTGTCCAACGATGAGTGGAAGGTTGATGTTGATATACATTATGCAGATTGGGAGGATTCAAATGGCTTGTAGATGATTCCGCAACATCAGGTGCATCAGTTTCATTATCAAACGGGTTAAAGAACGCATTTGGATCAAAATCTGCAGGTGGGGGTACTTCATTTTTCAGAACATCATCAGCTGGTTCAACGTCGTTGGAAGCAGTTTGTTCAACTGTTGTTGTAGAGTCAAATGATGGTGCTTCTTCAACAATAGTTGTTGTAGCAGGTGTATCAGGTATTGGAATATGATCAGGTTGAGCAGCGAAAACATTGGATACACCTAGAGCGCGTTCATCAATACCATCACTAAACAGAGGAGCAAATAGCTTTTCCATTTGTTGATGAGTAAGTTGGGGGCTTGGTTCAACTGATGATGGGGTTTGAGGGAAGTTTAAACGGTTGTGACCGTGTTCCAAGCTGTTATGCTCAGAAGCCATTTCTGTAAGCTCATCGAAATTTTCATGAATCATTTCCATAACCTGCTTTGTACGACGATTCCAGATCCGGAAACCCTTAGAATTTTCACAATATCCTATAAAGACTCCAATGTCAGCTTTGGCTTTGAGCTTACCAAAGTCATCACGATCATTTTTCGGATAACAAAGGGATCCAAATACATGAAAGTGTTTGAGATTCGGTTTATGGTTGTGGATAAGCTCATAAGGTATTTTGTTGTGGCGCTTGGTAATCATTGAGCGATTCTGAGTGTAGCATGCAGTTGACACGGCTTCAGCCCATAAGTAATTCGGAAGTTTAACATTAATTAACATCGTTCTTGCAGCTTCCACTAACGTGAGGTTTCGTCTTTCAACAACTCCGTTTTGTTCTGGTGTACGTGAAATAGATGTTTGATGCTCAATTCCCACTTTCTCATAAAAAGCACGAAGAGTTTGATTCAAAAATTCAGTTCCTTTGTCTGTTTTGATTTGTCTGACTGTGTTCCGGAGCTGAACTTGAATTTTCGTGAGAAAGGTGATGATCATCTGTGGAGCTTGATCTTTACTTCGAAGAAAATAAACCCAAGTCCATCTTGAGTAGTCATCTACAATTACCAAGATGTAGCGTTTACCATTAATCGTCTGCACGCGCATCGGGCCACACAAATCCATGTGAAGAAGATGAAGCACATGATGTGAGCTGTGTTCCACCTTTGAAGGAAAATGAGCACGAGTGCTTTTCCCTTGTTCACAGGCTGAGCATAGGTGATCTTTAGAATACCGAAATCTCGGGAGACCTTCAACTAGTTTGTATCGAGCAAGGTTGGTTATGGTTTGAAAGTTTAGATGTGAGAGACGACGGTGCCATAGCAAGGATTTTGTAGATGTAGCCTTAGAAAGTAGACAAATGGGAGATGAAGCAATCATGTCTTGCATTGAGATTGTGAAAAGACTTGATGTGCGTTGACCAGACATAAGATCGTTTCCTTGTAGATCACGAATGAAACAAGTTTTCTCCCTAAAAGCAACTTCCAAATCTCCATCACAAAATTGACCGACTGAGAAGAGATTGTGACCGAGACCTTCCACATAATAAACTCTGCTAATTTCGATGTTGCCATTGATGTAATCTCCGTAGCCCATGATAGCTACAAAGTGATCATTCCCGAATCTGACATTGCCAATGAACTTTGCAATAAAGTTTGATAACAGTTTGAGATTGCCTGTCATGTGTCGGGAACATCCGTTATCAACAACCCAGAGGATGATCTATATCACCTGCATTCAACACAGACGACACAGATGGAATAGAGGTACATGTAGAACCCGAAGAGTTAGAGGGTTCCGATGCAGATATAGATGAAACACACATGTCCATGATTTTAGGTATCCATGTAAAGCCAAGTGTATTATGTAACCATTTTTGCCATCTCCAACTAGTCTTTCCTTTAGTCTTAGTGAATGCACTAGGTGGTACTACGATCCTTGGAGGTGATAATGGAGCTATAGGGACATCAATGCTTTTCTTAGAATCTAAAGAGGGCGGTTTACCAAGCACAGACTTAGAAGCTTTAGTGGGCCTAGAGGTATTCCGTTTCTTAGGATTCCGTAAACGAGACAAGATAGTTTTAGCAACACATTTATCATGACAATCAGAAAGCATACTTTTACGACATATAACACAAGAAGCTTCAGACTTAACATCAAAAGTACTTACAGGTTCAGTATTCGTTACATCACTTTTTCCATTACATTTGTCAGACGCAATATCTAAAGTGGGAGCAACTTGAGTTTTATTCAAAGTCCTAGGGTGTTCTTCTACTTCAGCATTATTTATTGTTCTTTTCTTACGTTGCAACTTCCTATTCTTCCTTGTATTGCTCCTAGGCTGTGAAGTGCAGGCGTTGGGAAAAGAGGCAACTATTCATGTTTCAGTAGAGGGAAGCACATTAGTTTCTTGTGGTTTGTCATTAGATGTTCTAGAGTCATTTTGAATCTGTTTTGGTGCAGTTACATTTGTGTTACTATCCCTATCTTGCTTAAGTAGCACCAACTCTGCCTTTAGATAATGGATTTTGTGAAACAAATCTAGATTTTCAGAACGAGTGAGTCCGTCTCGTCGTAAAACATCTTTGGTATATGCCAGATGATTATCAACATATTTTGACGCTTTAGCACGAGTCTTTTTGAGTAAATCAAATATGACGCTATATTCCTTTTTCACTTTTGAAATTTCTTGTTCATATTTTGAGATTTGACACTTCAAAGACACATTTTGGTCATCCAGTTGCTCAAGTTTAGGAGAAAGAGTTTTGGTATGCAACTGGTTGATTTTGTTTTGCAAAGCGAGTTCACGATTATGACAATCTTTTTGACACCATTGAAGATGACGTTTTGCCTTTGAAAGTTCGTTTAACAAACGTTCATTTTCATCTTTTAAAGACTTGATTTGTGACACAGTATCAATATTCTCAACAATTTCAACAGAATCAACAGTATCAGCAGAGATATAATGAAATGCATATGCAAAAGAATGTAATAACACAACATTATGGATATCAGCAGAGATAACATCTTCCAAGAGTCGATCAACATCTTTTCGTAACATTTTCTTTTTACGTTTTGTATTTGAAATTGATGTTTCTGTTTGTTCGAAAACTCTTTTCATAAGTCCAAGCTCCTTGTGAAAATCCCTTTCCCAATATATAGCACAATTTTTCAAATTTCGGACATGAGGTAAAATTCTTTTCTGAAGAATATCTCTTTGCGCACGCGCAAGAGGCGATTGAAAATGTTCAACTTTTATTTCAGAATGAAATTCAATTTCACGTTCCAAAAGTTTGATGTCCGAAATGAATGTTTCAAAATATTTTATAACTTTACATTGTTCGGCTAATGGTTTTATTTCACTAAGTGAAGGTAAAGGACCATTAATTTGTACATTATTGGAAAGGCGACCCTCAGAAGTAGGTGTGATAACCCAAGGTGTGTTAGAAAAATCCTTTTGTGCAACGAAAGTGACGGCTTTTGAATAGTTAAATGGTTTGTTATAAACAACATTTTCTAATTTTGATCGACTCTCGTCTTCTGCATCTAATTCCTCTTGATGGTTATATTCAACAACACTCATAATGGAATCATCAACTCTATGTTCTGCACTGTAAACTTCAGGATTTGGTTTGAATGCTCTGTTGAAAAACTTAGGTTTGTAATCAGCAAGATTCGGTCCATATCCATTTGGATTTGGTTTGAAAGTAAACTTTTGAATCGTTGTGATTGATTCACCATGTTTATAAACAACAGTTCGAAACTCTTTAATTTTGTTTTGTAAGTCGAAAATTTCCTCAAGATAGTCATCTATTCGTTTCGTGGAATGCTTTTTGTACTCAGAGAACTGATTTTGCAAGTTAACAACTCAGACTTGGCTTTTTGAGTTTCCAAGGTAAGAGTGTCAAGTTGTTGTTTATGATCATGTTTCAGTTGTTCTATTTGAGACAACAAAGCATTCTTGGATGCGACTAGATCACGTATCTGTCATTCTAATGATTTTTCGTTTTGATGAGATTTAGCAAAAGCGACTTCAAAACCTTGTTCACGTTTTTCTTGAATTTTGAAAACGTTGAGTTGCCTTTTTAAGCATTCATTATCCCTAGTTAACAGTGCATTTTTTTCTTTTAATTGCTTGCAAATTTCCAGTCGAGATTCTTGGTATTTAATTAAGGTCATGAGCTCAACTTCTAGATGAGACGAAGGTTCATTTTGTTCAACGCGAGTCTCAACATGATCATTAGTCAGATCCTCAAGTATGACCACGGAGTCAACTTGATTATCAATGGTAACCATAAGGTCATCTTGATCGTCAAATATAACTACGGGGTCTATTTGATTATCTTCGGAATGAGATGTAGACGGCGCATGTTGAACACTCTGATCCTTGTCGGATGTAGATGTTGGCTGAGATATCATATCATTAATGAGTACAGTTTGATCTAGTACCTGAGACAAGCAGTCAGTGTCATACACTGGGCCTGTGTCACTCATGTGGAGAGCTTGAATGTGTGCCATCAACATCACTGCTGCATTAGCCTGGAAGTCCTCCATGTCATCATCAAAATCTGCATCTGCCATGAAGCTGTGTTCCTTGTTGGTAAGAGTTCCACCAGCTTCATCCTTGAGAGCCAAGAGTAAAGCCTCTTTGTGATAAGCGCTGCCTCTTGTTCTCGGTTTTGGGCATGCATTAGCCAGATGACCCTTCTCATTAAAGTTATAACAACGAAGACCATTAACCCCATTCTGAGCATTACCCTGTTCAACCACTTGAGCCCTTTGTTGTTGTGGAGCACCCATGTTATTCCTTCCTATTGTATTAAACCCTTGACCACCGTCCATCTGACGAGCATTACCACGATTCTGAACTTCAACACGTCCATTGTTAACAACAGCCTGATTCCTTGTGTTAGATGAGGTACGAATGCGATTGTTTGATTTGTTAGAGTATCGGCTGAAGGCTCTAGCAATCATGACAAACCCTTGTTGCAATGCATCGAAAGCTTCTGCATCTTCATTGGATTCACTGTAAAGTGCTTGATCATTGTTGTTGTTGTGTGGAACCAATTGAGTTTCTTGAGATTGTTGTTTTGATGGATCATATGGTGTGATTGTTGTAGTTGGTTGAGCAGTGGATTGTAGAGTATTCGTGAATACAGTTTGTAAGGTCGGAAATTGAGGATAACAAGCTTGAGCCCACAATGCTAATTGTTGATTATCTGGAAGTGAAGGTGAAACAGGTTGTCCACGGATAACCCTTTCTTTGTCAACTTCTTTTTGGTGGGGCTTCAAATAGTCGTACAACAATCCGTATGAAGCATGATGAAGATTCTTAGCTTGCCGGATGAAAATGACATACTTTTCTCAATTAGGACCAAGACTACTCAGGAACTTAGTGTTGACTGCAATTCTTGGCATGATGATGTTATGTTTATCCAAGTCATTGATGATGTTTGAGAAGCGATGATGATATGACTCTAATGTCTCTCCGGGTTCAATCATGAAGTGTTCATAAGCCAAGTAGATTTTGGATTCCATGTCTTCTTGATTGAGTGCAGTGCCTTCCATGAGAAGATGAATATGTTCCCACATTGCTTTAGCAGTCTTTTGAGCATCAACACTTCAAAGGATTGGATTGGGTAATCCCAAAAGGATGTATTGCATTGCTAGCTCATCAGCTTCGAAATGTAGAAGTTCATCAGCAGTGAGGTCAGAAAGAGTTGCAATGTTGGTGACATCACCTCTTGGTGGAGTAGCATTTGGATCTCCGAGTGTAATGACAGTAGGCATTTGAAATGGACCTTCCATGATTACCTTCTTTAAGAACTTTCCATGTGGCTTCTTTAGATCACAGAACCTAAAGAACCTTATCACCCATTGATCATAGTCTCCGGGAGTGAGCATTGGAGGTCTATCAAGTGATCCAGCTTCATGTATGGATTGTTGGCTACTTAGAGCTTCACACATCTTTCCAAACCAAGACGGTTCCTTCATAGTATTCCTGGACGGATGTTGATTGTGAATGTTTGTGTAAGGTTGTACTTGAAGACTTGGTGGTGGTTGAACCATTTGTGGTGGAATTGCTCCGTGTTGTGGAAAATGTTGTTGTTGAAATTGTTGTTGATAAACTTGTTGTCGTAGATTGAATTGTTGTTGTTGTTGACTTAGTTGTTGTTGTTGAGGATACACATGGTGGTTGAGACATTTTGAAACTTGTGTTGATGATGGATCTTTGTAGTCGAATGAAACTTTGTTGATGAAGAGTCCTTAGGCGTAGAAACCAAGCTTAGGCAAAGAAAATCTTAGGCGTAAAAACACCAAACTTACGCGTAAAATAATATTTACGCGTAGGATTAGCTTACGCGTAAGAAATGAGAAACACTAAGGTTAGGCATAAACTGAAAGTTAGACGTAGAAGACTTATGCGTAAGATTAGCTTATGCGTAAGACAAGGCTTAGGCGTAAGAAAATGCTTAGGCGTAAAGAGTTCTACACGTGAGTTTTAGCTTATGCGTAAAATTAGGGTTTTGCCCAAAAATCCTTTACACTTATTCCAGTGTAAAGAATATCCAAAGTTGAAGTGTTTTCAGGCTTATCCAAGCAAGAAAACACTGAGTAAACCAAGAAAACTGAAGATCAAACCACGGATATCTTACGCGTAACTTTAGGGTTTTGTTATGCGTAAAACTTAACCAAAACTGATTTGTAGCCCAAAGTGTTTCTAAACCAGATTTTTGTGATGAAACAGCTTCAATATCACCAAAATAACACAAAAGTGTGAAACTTGATGATCCAAAAATTGTAGACACGTTACGCGTAGAAATGAACACACGTTTAAAATCAAGCGTAAAACCAATGAAATACACGTAAAGTATGAAACTTTTTGCCAAAAACTGAAATTTTAACACCTAAAAACCTTGAAAGTACAAGAATCTTGGATTGTAAAGTGTAAAAAATGAGTTTTTATGCATGAGAAAGTTTATGAACCGAGAGTTACGCGTAACACTAAAACTTCAAAAACAAATTCTTTTCACCCAACTATTTGGCGATTGATACCACTGTTAGGTCACCATATTAGTAACACAAGCATCAATAGAAGAAATATAGACAAGGTGATCGGATGAACAAACACACACACACACACGTATGAAATATATGAAGAGTTATGCGTAAAGTGAAATGTGTAAATTGAACAACCAACCCTCAAGTGAGGGTTTACAAGGATTATTTATAGGGCAAGGAGCTAGGGCAACACTACTAGCATCCTTCCCTTCTTATGGGCTTGGGCCAAGGCTCATGGGCTTTCTACACAAGCCTTGGCATGATAACTAACATAAAAGTCATAATTAAGCTAACTATTACATATTAATTACTAACATTTGAATTCTAGTTTAGGAGTGATTCCAACATAACTTACAATGTCTAAGGAATAAATGAGTTAATTGCTTCATTTACAGTGTCTAGGGATGTAATTGAGACCACTGTAGTATTTACAGTGTTTGAGAATGTAATAGAGACCGCTGTAGGATTTACAGTGTCTGAGAATGTAATAGAGACCACTGTATCTCACAGTGTCTTGAAAAATGAATGAGACCATTGTATCTCACAATGTATGGGAAGTAGGAAAGACCATTGTAATCAGTTACAATGTCTTGGATAAAGTTTCGTAATCCTAAAATGCACGAGTAGATGCATGATTTGGAAAAAATATGATTGTGTCGTAATGCCTTAGAATAGGCAAATGGAGATATGTTTAGTCTATTGTTTAGCTAAAATGATTGAAAATATGTCGAGTGTATATATCAATATAGTAGTATGTTTGTGTAGCATAAACTACCTAGAAGTCGCATAATCGTCTGGAGGATGGAAGGCACGGAGAGCGAAAGTCTATAAAATGTTTTTGTTTGTAAAAGTAGTTATAGTTTAGGTCTCAATTTAGACCCGTTTCTCTATAATTAAGGCTCTGATACCAATCTGTAACACCCCCAATTTTGTGATACACAGCGAAATTCAAACTGGGTGTTACTTCATGGCACGACAGTCATAACAAAAGAAAACGAACTCTAAAGGAGTCTTTTAAAAATGATTTATCATTCAATTTATATAAATATCAGAGTTTACAAAATAAGGTCCCAGTTGGTTTCATGGTTTACAAATTACATTAAATGGGTTTTTGAATGATAATAAAATTTATAGTCTTTTTGAGTATCCGTGCTCCTCCGTGCCAGCCTCGTACAATATGGACCTGAAATACATGCTTAAAACTGTCAACACAAAGGTTGAGTGAAAATTCATAGAGTTTGTTTGATGGTTGAACACATTATGTTGGTAGTGTGAGTTAATTAGGCTCACACAAATGGTTTGAAAACAAAACAGTAATTATTGTTTGGTACGGCTGCCTCAAGTATATGATACTTGAGCACGCTTTTGTTTGTTACGGCTGCCTCAAGTATGTGATACTTGAGCCCGCTTTTGTTCGATATGGCTGCCTCAAGTATGTGATACTTGAGCCCGCTTTTGTTTGATACGGCTGCCTCAAGTATATGACACTTGAGCCCGCTTTTGTTTGATACAGCTGCCTCAAGTATATGATACTTGAGCCCGCTTTTGTTTGTTACGGCTACCTCAAGTATATGATACTTGAGCCCGCTTTTGTTTGTCACCAAGCTCATGCAACCAAGGCGTTAACGTGTTCCAATATTAATTGGAGAAATTGTTGGTACCAGCCCTAATAGGTAAAATTGACGTTTTTACCTAATGTTACTCAAATATAGTGCGTTTGGTTGCCTACCCGGTCAACACAAACGGGATTCATCAATCCCAATAGATCTATTTACAATATTCATGCTTACTCTCTCTAGTGATTAATGGTTCATGATTTAGGGACTTATGTTTGGCAAATAATGTGTCTATATATAACTCCTTATATTGATCATGATGTACTCCATGGTTGTTTGGGTATTGTTTATAGAACCGGTTTAGTATGTGAAAACGTGTTTAGTTTATATATCGTACTACCGTTCGGGCCATCACAATTCAGAGGTCATGTAGTAAATGTTCGAGGAGCTAGGACACTTTAATTCGTAAATCCAGCAACTCGTCGATCCGTTTACCCAAATGAAACCCCTCACATGAAGCTCCCTAGTGTTGTAATGCTCAATACGTAAAACATGTATTTTGATTTCTTGATTACATGATATATTAAGAGTTTATAAATACAATAAATAAACTAACAAAGTTTATAAGTATTTAAATAATTTTGAGTCTTATAAATACTTACCTTAATATAGAATGCTTGAGTATTATGGAAAAAGGAAATATAAGCGGAGCTTCGACGTGGAATTTGTAATCTTCAAAAACCCGAGGCAATTTGAAGATTATAACAACGCCTTCTTGAAAGCTCTAAGGAGAATAGAAGATTATAAGAACGTCTTTTTGGAGACTTGAAGTTATTTGAAGATTATAACGACTCTTTCTTGAAAACTTCCAAGAACAAAGATCAAAACCTAGTTTTTCTTCAAGAACACATGAAGGTTTGATAAGGTTTTAAAATGTACCTTTTTGAAGGGTCGTTTAAGCCCTTATTTGATCACCTTTGTATCCGTTACACTTTTTAGGTCTCTTGAAGGCAAATTGCTGTAATGGCACTTATTTGGACGAAAAGGCGCGGATATACGAAGAAAATGGCCAAAGTCAAGAATCGAGACACTCAAGCTGCTAAAATACAAGGTGACGGCGTCACTGCTTAACTGCGACGCCGTCGGAGCATTTTGTGATGGCACAGAAGCGAAATTTCTTATTTTCAAGTGACTGTGTCAGGCTTTAAAAGAGTAGGCCGTCGCAACTCAGACGGCCTAGATTTGATCCAGACGGCGTCAGAGACTGAAGGGGACGGCGTCACAAGCACAAGGTGACGCCGTCGCAAGACTAACGTGGCCAAGACGAAACCCTAATGACGGCGACCCGACGGCGTCACAAATCATAAGGTGACGCCGTCGCATATGTAATCTTATACATAGAATCCGAATTTTTCAGTATTGGTGTGTAGTCTTTTGGAGTAAAAACCTAAACCGAACCAAGGCTGTCTTGTACAGTATTTTAGGGTTCCAAACCCTAACTTACATCAAGATAAGTGTTTTACTTCATTAATTCAATTATGTCTTCAATTATTTGTGTGTATGCTTGCATGTTCTCCATGTTAGGAATTGGAAATTCCATAGTGAAGTGTCGGTCACTCCGAATATAATTTAGCATAAGTTAGCTCGTAGACATATCGTTATTTACTAGTCATTTAGTTAGTTATTTAGTTTAGAGTAACACCGTGGAGGACGGACGGGTCTTTACTCACTGTATGCCTGATCCACAGTCCGAAGGAGGATGTGTAGTTTGTAACTATAAATACCCTCTACCTCCCAAGGTAGAGGGTTGGACCTTTCATTTTTCTTAATCTAACCTTCTATGTTTTCTTTCACTTTCTCTCTCTAGAAAGGCTCCCACTTTCTCTCTCTAAAACTATCTTTATACGCCTATCTTGGTTATGATTTAGTGTGTTTGTGAAATCCAATATGTTACAAATGGTATCAAGAGCCATGGTTAGATCATCTCTTACACATCTTTAGATTTCTAGTGGTTTTTAGATGGTTTTTTAGTTTGAAAAATTTTAGTGGTTTTTGCATCATTTGGTTCACTTCTTGTGTTAAAGTTCGAATTTTGGGTGTACTTTTGTGTTTAGGATCATTGTATGTGCTTGGTTTTTGATTTGGTAAGCTTGAATCACTGTGGTTGGGTTGTTTTTGGATTGAAAAGTGGTATTTTTGAACATTTCTTCCTAGCGACTTGGTTCTCGGATTAATTTTCTTCGTAGCGACTTGCTTTGTTATTTGGTAGCGACTTGTAGTTGAAGTGGTAGCGATTTGAGTCCTAGCGACTTGTCTATTGAGACAAGCCGACAAATAGTACAAGTTAGTGGATTCTCCACTAAGGCTAGCGACTTGGTGAGGTTAGCGACTTGCTTCAGAAATTGTTAGCGAGTTGTAGTGCAAATTGTTAGCGACTTGGACCTTAGCGAGTTGCTCTTTAGCGACTTGACTGCGTAGCGACTTGGTGCTTTAGCGACTTGTGTCCAGCGACTTGGGTCTTAGCGACTTGGGCTTAGCGACTTGGTTCAAGAATTCTTAGGGACTTGAGCCTTTAGCGAGTTGTTACTTAGCGACTTGGTGACTCTAGCGACTTGTCTTACTAGCGACTTGTTGACTTTTCTCGACAAAACTTCAAACGGCCATAACTTTTGAACCGTAACTCCGTTTTCAGCGTTCTACCCATCAAAACGACCATGAGAACGAGGAGAATAGCACGCCGAATTTGAATTGGGTCAACCTTCGAGGCCTAAATCCGCTCCGAACAGAAGTTATTGAGGTTTTTATGATTTTAGACCTAAATTTCTCTGTAAAAACGAGCATAAACCAATCCAAATCTCAACCAAACAACATATCTGCTATTCCTACAAACAATCCTAAGTCCTAACACACAATTTTCTATCATTGTGACAATTCATCAGTCATCTTAACACGTTCCATTGGTCATTGCTTAACGGTTTGGTCTTGATTTTAGTAAAATCCCGCGAAAGATTCTATTTCTCGGTTTAAATCATAGACTTGTAAAATCCCGTGGATTCATCAACATCATGTATTACACTCCTGATTCAGTGATTTCAGAAGTACTCAAACTGTATGATGCTGTAGACAACCATGAGAATATTAGTTATACTTAACGGTTACAGATGATGGAATCAATCAATGATGATTTGAGTTCTTCATGCTCCGACTCCAATGAGAAAGATTTGCACCTGTTCAGGCTACAGAATGCCATGCAAAAGGAAAGCAGCATTGAACCTTATCAACAACTTCACTCTCACCTCATGTTACTTCTACCCACATCAATGGAACGAACATGTATTGCCCTCTTCCGTCAGGATTTATCCACATTAACAGGAACTTTGCTATTAAACCTAGAGCAATTGGAGCTACAACTTGACAAAGAGAAGGTTCATGAGGATAGTTCCAGTGCTGCACTTCAAGTGATCTACAAACACTTTCAGTCATTCATTAGAAGGGAATTCACATCTGATTATGATCAAGACATGACTGAAATGTCCTTCAAGAGAAACACTGGAATGGAAATTAGCGTGTTCACAAAGACACTTATCCATCTCATGGATAATGTGGAGAAGTATATTGAGGAAGTTACTCAGAAAGATGATAAAGTAAATGAGAGTCGGGTACAGTTGAGAGATATTTATGATAAGTCGGGTAATGTATCAGAAAGGTCAGGTGTTGCTGAATGCAGAATATCAAAAACAACAAAGAATGATGTAACCAGCTGCTCAGTAACTCCTCGCACACAAGAAGTGGATGCTGTGATCAGAAAGGTGAATGAATGTCGGGTACAATCAAAAGATTGTAGTGTTGAGTTGGGTAAAACTCCAGATGTTGGATCAGTTGACACTGAATAGAGAGGCTCGGAGATAGATAAGCTTGACACAGCCAGCGGTTCAGTGACTCTTGTTACACATGATGTGGATGCATATATCAGACCAGAAATTGAGCAGGTGTCATGTGATGAGGTACTCTTAACTGTTCAACATAGTGCATCTGCTAATGTACCTAAACATACTGATCTTAATGCTCAACATGATTTTGATAAATGTTCCTTGATTGAGGCTGAGTCTAATAATTTCAAAACAAATGATATGGTTGACAAAAAGGCTTTTGATGAACTTTCAAACAAATTCTCAAAACTTGAAAAACATTGCATTTCACTTGAAATTGCGATACAGAGTAAAGAAGAAAGTTTTCAACTTAACAAACCATGTAAAAATCCGGAACTTCCTGAATTCCGTGAACTTTTTGAAATGAACACTTTGAAAGCTCAGCTTCAAGACAAAAACTCAACTATCAACAATTTGAAGAAACATATTTCTGATATGCATGTGAAAAGTAATTTGGTTACAAGTAATTTTGATGTTAATGCTATTGATGATATTCAAATGAGAAATGATGAATTAGCGGTTTGTGTGGCCAAATTACTAAATGAAAATGAGTCCTTGAGAAAGCATCACATAGAACTAAGTGACTCTGTCAAAGAAGCTAGAACTAAGTCAATAGAACAAACAAACTCTTTGATAGCAAAAATTGATGTTCTCAAAGCTCAACTTCAGGAAAAGAGTTTCGCTATTGTTGCCCTAAAAATGAGCTTAGGAAAACTGTAGGGAAAAGTTTGAACACTAAGTTTACAAAACCATCAACCTTGGGGAAACCAGTTTCTCATCTCATTAGAAACCGATCCATTGTTAGGCAGCCTACTGCGTTTATATCCGAAAGACCAAAATTTTCAAAAACACGGTTTGCCTCCCAAGTTGATGAGAAACATGTTTTGTCAAAACCAGTCACTTCACCTGAGTTACCTAAGAATAAGGCTTCTAGCTCTGTTAACCCTCAACACGTAGCCACTTCTACTCCCAGCACCTCTAGGATTAGTTCGAAAACAATGTCAAAACCAAGCATTAAAACCCAGAATTCATATGATATGAATGACTTGTGGAAAAACTATTATCTAGAAAAAGCTAGGAAAAAGGCACAGATTCGAAAAGACGGAATTTTAGGTGCAAGACCTAGGGTGAGGAATTCTACGAGATTTCAAGGCACTGCTAGTAGTTGTAAACCACTACCTAGGAACACTCAAAAGACTAGGGATTGGCGTGCATCTAAGAATAGTTATGTGCATATGAATGCTAAGCATGTAGAAAACAAAACTAGAAATTCTGAGTCTTTTCCACAAAAGAAACATTTTCCTAATCCACATGCTAAGGTACAATCCACTAAGACTACTAATGTGACTAAGGTTCAACATGTTGTGAAGCAAAACAAACCAAAAACTTCGCCTAGATGGATACCAACTGCTAAATATTTGGAAAATAGGAATACGGATAAGTCTTCCACTGTGCATAAAAAGCCTAACAATCCTAGACCTTGCCATAAGTGGATACCATATGGTAGAATGTTTAAGGATGCTAGACTTAGGTGGATACCTACCGGAAAGCTATTTTCCAATGGCAAAATCAAGGTTGACTGTGAAGTCCCAAAGAGTTTGGATACTAATGTCACTAACCCATATATATATGCAAACAAGCTTGTAATGTTAGTGCAGGTATTCCTTACTCAGTTGCAGATGCTTCGATCCTTCATTACATGGACTGGCTTAAATTATGGATAACAAATGGATTGATATCTCATAACTCACGGGTCCAAGTAACTCAACCTTGATATTCAATCAACACTATGACGTATGAACACAACAGTTCATGCCTCGTACTCCAAAGAAAAGAAAAGTGTACGTCTCAGTGCGCTTTATCTTCAAAAGAAGAGAAATCTTCTTATGACGTTTGAACACAACAGTTCAAGCCTCGTTCTCTAAAGAAAAGAAAAGTGTACGCTTCAGTGCGCTTTATCTTTGGAAGAAGAGAAATCTTCTTATTATGACCATTCTCATCTACATGCTTCATGCTTTTTCCATGCGCTTCAGACATCAAGTGAACCGGACTACAGTTGATTGTTTTTCTTATTCCACTTGCTCAACTATAATGACGATGGCGACTTCATGTGCTAATTTTGCGGGGGAGAAGTGTGAATAGACTACATTTGTTGAAGATAATCACTTGTTTAATCAAGAATGGCATCTCCGTATGCAATTCTTGAGGGGGAGAAGAAGTATGATAATTCTGCATGGTTGATTGATATATGAGAATATATGGTCAAACGGCTACTAACTCATGTAAGGACCGAGCTTCTTCTTATCGGATCATCTTCACATGGAGTTTTTCTTCTTAGAGCCGTTGGTTGACATCTTCACACCGACTGATATGGTTATCGACAAAGTGCTTCCGGTTAATGCTTCACGTACACATCAACATGATGATTCTGAACGATCTCTCTATTCTTGTTTGATGTGATTGGTAGTTTGGTGTTACCATTTTGTGTGTTCGTTGCGGCCTGATTGCTGATTTCCTTGATGAACATCTTTCTGTTCTTGTTTGATTGGGAGGGATTTTAGTTAAGGGGATTTGCAAGATGTAAGTTAAGTGGGATGCTTTTTGGTGTGAGTTGAAAATGTTAACTTTCTGATCCCCAACTGGACAATCTTGAAGAAGGTCAATTCTACAGTTTGTTCTACATTTTATGTTGCATGTTAGAAGACTAAAGACAAGTTGCATTTGATTATCTAAAGACTTCTTCTTATTCTGGGTGTTTATCAAACAGATTGTCGGTTTAGGGGAGAGCACTAATTGGGGGAGAGCGAAATGTCTGATTTAATCCCCAATTAGACTTGCTCACACTGTACTTCAGCAAGTTGATTCTCACAAAGACTTAAAGCGTTCTTCTCAACAGATTTCTAGTATTTGGGCTTATAATATGTTGTTGATTATGAAGTGTCAAAACCAGCAAGGGGGAAGGAGACAAGCATCTAAAAGCGAGTAAACTTGATGAACTTAATACTTCTAAGTAATTAAAGATATCCCGAGAAGACAAATGTTATTACCGCAGAGAAAATCAAGGTTTGACTCATGGCGAGTAAACTTGATGAACTTAATTCTTCTAAGTGATTGAAGATATCCCGGGAAAACAAATGTCATGACCGTAGAGAAACTCAAGGTTTTACTCATCAAGGCGTTTAGTGTTCTTATTCCAACTATGTGGGGGAAGAGATGGAAGAGTTAGTTTCTGAAGATGAAAGAGGTACACTAGTGTGTGATGATTTTAATGTTATCACAATCATCAGGGGAGAGAGATTGTGTACATTGGGGATGCTCAGCTGTTTTACTTGAGGGCTTAATCAGTGATTCAGAGATATAATCACTTATTCCGGTGTTGACATCCGCAGAGATTTTCACCCGCAGAGAAAATCAGTGATTCGGCCTGCTTCTTCAATGTTATCGGTTATTCTCTCTTTGGGCATTCGGGTACTTCGGGTTCTTGAGCTTCATACACTTTCTTCAGGGGGAGAGAAAAGTATACATCGGGGTTATTCTTTGGCTTTTGGACTTAATCTGGTACTTCGATGGTATAAGTTTCTTTGTCTTCGGGTATGTGTATTCGGGTTCGTGAGCTCTAGTCTAAGACTCTGACTGCATCAATTCATCTACTTGGGGGAAGTGGTCTCTTGACAACTCATTGGGGATGCATAGCTTCAGACTTCAGTGGTATGAAATTTGAGAAGAGTTATTTATGTGTAGGATGATACGTTGCTGTTCTTCTATTGGATGATATAACCTCGAACGAAGAATCACGGTGATTATTCTTAAAAGGAGCAGCAAGTTCATAATGGTGTGCTTCTTTGTGCACCTGGATAAGGGAAGCTTGTAAGAAAGCTTTGAATCTGCTCGGCTAAAGGATTTTCGGTTTGGGGGGGAAGCTGCCAAAGTCTCACTTTCAGATGGTTCAATTTCTTTCTTCTATGCAAGAGCCTCGGAAGCTTTGGTGGTGAAAGTTTTAGGGATGATGACTTCTATCTTCTACGACGTGCTACTCGATATCCTTATCTCGGTACTCGTATCATCATTCTCTTAAACTATATCATCTACTCTATCTGTATATATTTATTAAAAACAAAATACAAAAATATAAAACCAACAAAAAGAAAATAGAAAAATATAAAACCAACAAAAAATCCATAAAAATCAGAAAAATTTGAAAAATACCAAAAATATGTTTTCTCAAGACATGTCTTCTGGTATCGATAACATCTACGGTCTTATAAATTTCATTCAATAATGGCACGGGACCATAGATGAAGTTCGAGCAGGAGGTGTAAATATTCTTTTCTAAACATGTCTCAAAATATGGCTAACAGTTATTTCAGACTGTAACCCGGGCTTCAAAATAAAAATGGCTTGCAGTTACTTCAGACTGTAACCCGTGCTTAAACCATGGTTTGCTATTATTTTTGATAGCAACCCGCTCTTCAAGAAAGGAAAGTGCTGCGCTAAACCAATTTTGAAAATATTTCGTGCACTTATCCTAAAACAAATTAAGGAAAGTATGTCGAAGGACTGCTGTTCCTACTCAAATGTTTTTCCTTCTAAAATTCTTCTGAAAAATATTTGTTTTAACTGAACTTGTGGAAAATGAGTTGCTTGAAAAACAATCAGTATCAGAATGTTTATAAAACTTGCAAACTCAATCAATGACTTCTGCGCTTTTAAACTTTTTAGAAAATGAGTCATTGATTGAGGGGGAGAATGTTTTCAAATCTATATCATCTAACGGACTTTCTTAAATTATCCTAATATGCTTAATTAAAAATGCTGTTAACCTACGTTGAAGGACTAGGTGCCTAGGATAAGATTGTTAGGATTAGATGATTAGAGTTTGATTTAACACATAATTCCCATACATTTATATGATCTGATTGATATGGTGCATTGAATTTTATTAGTCGATTGTTGTTTGGGTGATGTCGACCACCATATATCTGTGTGTGTGTTCACTAACGTATGCAGGTATATTGGTATAAAAGAATGTTCCCGATCCGGATCCTACAATTGAAGATGATTGGATGCCGAAAGGGAAAGGTAACTATTTCTTGGGTTGACAAATGAAGAAACGGAGCTTAATTGGACTTCAATGGAGAGTTGGCATAAATGCAACGTAAGAGGTCTCACTGCATCAGCAGATGGTTTTCTTCTAAGTGATTGAAGAAACAGAGCTTAATTTGACCTCAGTTGGCATTCAAAATGCAACGTAAGAAGAAGTCTCACTACATCTACAGATGGCTTTCTTCCAAGCCCTACAGCAACAACGGAAGCTTCTCAACCACCTAATGTATCTTTGTGCAGGACAAGTAATGAATGATACCATTTTTCTAAAACTTTGAATAATATTGTTTTTGAAAATGGAAAAATATTGTCTTGAAAATAAATTGGACTAAATTTTGAAAATTATCGGACTTCATGTTAAAATAAAGTCACTCAATCAACGACTAATGTCATGGATTGAGGGGGAGAGTGATTTCAAATTAAATATTTTCAAACGATATTTCATCAAAAAGTCCGTTTTGTACAAAATAAGTGGTGATCTAAAGATTTAATGTTATGTCATGGTATGATTTTTTCTTTAGAATCAAGATCTTTCAAAATGAAATTTTTTTCTGTTCTTGTTTGATTGTAAAATTTTTTTATTTGACTTAAAGATCTCTTAAAAACAATCATACCTGACACTAACAATCTTTAAAGTCTTAAAATGGTCCTTATCTGTCATTTTTCAAAATCAAATCGTGCCACGTCTTTCCCCAAAAATTTTCTAAATGATTTAAATCAATCGGGATCCAAAATCTCAATTGGTTTGAAATTTTTGATCGGGGGAGAGATAGTGATTTAAATCTCATATCTGTTTTAGTCCTTTTAAAGGCACTCCTGCCTCCATGTGCCAAACGATTTCAAATATTCAATGCACATGTTGAGGAGGAGCATTTAACCAAAAACCAGAAGATTACTTAAATCAGGCACATTTTCTCCCATGTTTTCTAAACCTTATTAAATCACTTGGGATCCAAAATCTCAAAGGGTTTGATATTTTTGATCGGGGGAGAATTTGTGATTTAATAATGAAATCTGATAAATGGTGATCGTTTTGATTCAATTGTGCAGACTGCTCTCTCATATGTGCCAAACGCTTTCGAATCTCGAAGCACATATTGAGGGGGAGCGAATGGTTTCTTAAATGGCTTTTTTGTTCGTGGATGTGCTTCAAAAGAACTCTTGCCTCTATGTGTTAAAATGATTTCTCTTATCCTATGCACATATTGAGGGGGAGAATTTACCAAGAAAATCAAATGGCTTTTTCTATGAGAATTGTGATCAAAGAAAATATTTCAAAGTCCTCTTGCCTCCATGTGCTAAACAATTTCTAAATCATATGCACATGTTGAGGGGGAGGTTTTCTAAATGATCAAAACTATTAAGGTACAAAATGCGTTGATTTCATATCACAAGTACCTTGATTGTTTTTCCAAAAGATTTTTCAATTGCTTTCGAAAAGGAATAAACTGTACCAAAAGACCGACCATTTTTCTTTATGCATGGAGTTATAAGGATGGTGAGGTTAGGTATTAGTTCCCACGATCCGCCAGAACCGGAGGGATCTACCCAGGGACAATCCACTAGATAGTGTAGAGTCCTTAGGTATATTGAAAAAAGGAGAAAAATGAGAAATGGGAAGAGTGCGGACTGAGACAGAGCTAGTACTGGAATAAACCCAACAAGGTTCTAGTTATGAAGTCTCGGTAAGCACTGAAGGGGTTGAAGAATGAAAAAGAATTGAATATGAAAAAGGGTGAAAAGAAATAGCCCTCCAATAATTCAACCTTAGGGCAGTAACCGGGTTCAATACATATGCTACTGGTGGTTACCAAGGTAACACCGGTATTGAAGACAAGACGTCATGGACCCAGTGATGCACTGCACTAAACTTCCCAAGCTACTCAAGTTCCTCTTAAAAGGGCTTGTTTCATTCTCACGGGGAACCGACATTATCTATCGACTTTCTCTTAGAGATTGTTGATATTGAAGAAGGAGACCCTCTCCCTAGTCTCCGGCATAGGAACCAAATTTGAACGATTGAGTCTAGAGCCAAGAGATCATCCACAATATCTCATTAGGACACTAAATTAATGAAGACTTGCTGTTTCACACAATGTGGAAAGTAAGAATATATTAAGAGTCCTACGCATTATCCTTGTGGTATTGCCAGAACATCCGAGTGATATATAAAAGTATTCACGATGAAGATGGAAATCCTTCTAGAGCCAACATCAAACAAGCTCTTGGTGGGTGACATGTGAGATCTTCTCGTAAGATCAAACTTGTGACAACTGGATAGAAACGATGGGGAGATTCAATCTTGAATCAACCTTGGTCCAGGAATGGAATTGACGAATACTTTTGGAAAAACCGTTCGATGTGCAAACCTTCTTTTCTCTAACACGTCGAATGTGTATTCATCTCAAATTCAAAAAGTATCTCTGATTGAAAAAATACTTTTAGAAAAACCGTTCGATGTGTGAATCTCTTCTTTTCGCTAGCACGTCGAATGTGTACTATTTTCAAATACAAAAAGTGTTTTGTTTGAAAATTGATTTTTCTCATAAAACCTTCGTCGTATTGCAAAACTCTTTCTTCTAAGCAATACGCGATTGCTTTTAAATCATTTTTCATCAATCAGTGAATCTCAATTCGCTGGTTCACTCACTCCGTGTAGTCTTCTTTGAGACGTTCCGGTTTGAGAACGGCTAGAACAGCTGCGAAACCCTGTCAAGGAGATTCTTAGGAATCCTACCTGATCACAGGCAGTACTTGTACTGATCAACGGGGAACCGTGGGCCGTGTACCTCAATTCAACGAAAGTTATCAAAGACACTCTCATGTGTTATATTGCTAACTGTTGTTTACAGGTACATTTGGACGGTTGCAGCTGATCAGAATTGAGGAGTCAATCCAAAGCCGCATGCTCACAGCATCCACACTTAATTGAAGAAATCATGACTGGTGCATATCTACATAACCTGGCTCTGATATTTTCATTCTATGCTTCTGCTACGCTGCTTCAAATATCATGAGCCAGTAAAGCTTCCGCTACTCTGATGGAAAGATGTCATGATCCAGAAAGTGTGAGCATGTCGGTCCAAAAGTCACAACATCACATGAAGGCAACACAACTATGGATGATCCAGAGAGATTTACTGTGGCTGATGATCTCATTGAAAGCTCGAAGATCATCAAAGATGTGGATCAGTTAAAGGCCTCCACTAAAAGTACAAATCAATGCGGACTTTGAAGAATCGCTACAAAAGCACAAAGATTGTGAAAGTGAAGAATTCAAGTCTACGAGCTCGAGAATAGAAGACAAAATAGAATGCTAAGATTCAAAATGTAAAACATGGGGTGACCTCCCTTAGGGGGAGATTGTTAGGAATTGGAAATTCCATAGTGAAGTGTCGGTCACCCCGAATATAATTTAGCATAAGTTAGCTCGTAGACATATCGTTATTTACTAGTTATTTAGTTTAGAGTAACACCATGGAGGACGGACGGGTCTTTACCCACTGTATGCCTGATCCACAGTCCGAAAGAGGACGTGTAGTTTGTAACTATAAATACCCTCTACCTCCCAAGGTAGAGGGTTGGACCTTTCATTTTTCTTAATCTAACCTTCTATGTTTTATTTCACTTTCTCTCTCTAGAAAGGCTCCCACTTTCTCTCTCTAAAACCATCTTTATACGCCTATCTTGGTTATGATTTAGTGTGTTTGTGAAATCCAATATGTTACACTCCATGTCCGGCTAACTTACTTGTGTGTTTGCTTAGGGAATATGAAACTTAATTATTAAATATTGATTGGTTGTCTCTTATCTTAATTGATTAATGATCTAGTAATGCGATAGGTCATTCGTTGTGTAATTAATGCTTGATTAATCTTTGTGAACCTTAGGCTATAGCACTTAGAGCGGTTGTAGGCTAAACCATCCAAAGAGGCCTTAGATTTAGAGTTTATAATCCCTAGATGGTTTTGTAGACGAGACCCTTTGGTAAGTTTAAAGAGTTAGGGATAAACGCATACCCTACGACTTTAGACACGCAACGCGATTAAGAATAAGGACGTGACAATTCAACCATCAATAGGAGATAATTAAGGAGTAATAAAACCTAAGTGAACACATCTTTAAACTATCATACGAGCACACAATAATTAGACATAGACTACATACACCTAGATTAGATAATTAGATAAGTAGAGTAACCGGTAGAAATACCAACCCCCAAATCCAAACCCCGAGATTTGTACCTTTCCATTTCCTAAAAAACATAAAAAAAAGATAAAAAATAATCTTCCTCAACCCCAACCTTAGCGTAGTAACTTCTCACTAGCATTCCTATTCCCCTAGAGAATGATATCAATACCCGTGGCTTAGAATAGGCAAATGGAGATATGTTTAGTCTATTGTTTAGCTAAAATGATTGAAAATATGTCGAGTGTATATATCAATATAGTAGTATGTTTGTGTAGCATAAACTACCTAGAAGTCGCATAATCGTCTGGAGGATGGAAGGCACGGAGAGCGAAAGTCTATAAAATGTTTTTGTTTGTAAAAGTAGTTATAGTTTAGGTCTCAATTTAGACCCGTTTCTCTATAATTAAGGCTCTGATACCAATCTGTAACACCCCCAATTTTGTGATACACAGCGAAATTCAAACTGGGTGTTACTTCATGGCACGACAGTCATAACAAAAGAAAACGAACTCTAAAGGAGTCTTTTAAAAATGATTTATCATTCAATTTATATAAATATCAGAGTTTACAAAATAAGGTCCCAGTTGGTTTCATGGTTTACAAATTACATTAAATGGGTTTTTGAATGATAATAAAATTTATAGTCTTTTTGAGTATCCGTGCTCCTCCGTGCCAGCCTCGTACAATATGGACCTGAAATACATGCTTAAAACTGTCAACACAAAGGTTGAGTGAAAATTCATAGAGTTTGTTTGATGGTTGAACACATTATGTTGGTAGTGTGAGTTAATTAGGCTCACACAAATG
>BPTQ01000009.1:164576753-164876256 GCA_019973895.1 Chrysanthemum seticuspe
TCTAATTTAGATTTGACAGATAATATGGAAATGCGTCATGTTAGAGATTCAATTGCAGATAGCTTGTGGGATAAGTATTCTAGTCGTCGTCGAGCGCAGCGGATGCAACCTTGATAGCATGCTTTATGTATTTAATTTGTTTATGTTTTGTTTTAGGATTTGATACTTGTGTTTTTAAATCGGGATGTTATATGTGCTTGTACTAGTGTTAATTTCGAGTATATTGCAAATTAAATATATGCTTATGGTTGTAATTAGTTTTTTTATATTACTTTTATACTTGTATATAAAGATCCAATGTGAAAAAAAAAGTAGATTATGAAAAGAAAAATGATTGGAAATAGTTTCAACTAAACAACTTTCCATTTTAAAAAAAGGAAAAATATAACTCCAACTAAACGGATTTTTAAAATTTTCAACTCTTCTCTAGAGAAGAAAAACCATTCCCTTCTCTAGGAATTTAGAAACAGAAAAACAGGAAAATTTCTCTCCAACTAAACAGAAAAATCCACATCTTGACATACTCTGAATAGAGGGGAAGATGTCATCTTCCTTAACACTATCAATAGAATAAGGGGAATAAGGAGATCTAGGCTTCCCCTTATTCTATTGATAGTGTTAAGGAAGATGACATCTTCCCCTCTATTCAGAGTATGTCAAGATGTGGATTTTTGCTCGTCTTTTTTCAAGGACAATAAATTAGAACTTATGGATCTCCAACCCGTTTGATTTTGTATAAATAGTCTTTTGTTTCTTTCTTTCTTTTATGGGATTGAGCTCTATTATTGCTCTTGGTTTTGTTTTGTAAATAGGGATGTGATTTACACATTCTCATAAATGATTGGAACACTCAAATTTTGAGTGTTTGGACATTTACTCTCACATTATATTTAGTTATTTTATCCTGTAAAGGCATAAATGTTTAAGCACTCAAAATTTGAATGTCTCAACATTTATAAAAATGTGCAAATCACCTATTTATTTTAAAGGATCCTTGTTCCATTTCATTATGCAAAAGAGGGCAAATCGGTCATTCATACCATAAACAGTAATGGCAACTTATTGAAGTTTGACTTCGTAAAATGCATCACAATCCAAAGTACACAACAAGCATTTCGGAATAACTTAAATCAACAAACCCAAGACCCATGCACAACTATCCATGCACAATTTACATGTTAATGCAACAAGTTAACATTCTTTCTAATTATGAGAGGGTTAAAAACCCAAAAAATCGAATTATTAAACAGACAGTTAATGTTATAGTTTACACCGTAAAAGCTCATTCGCGTCGACTATAATATTATTATAAATACTATTAGGTATATCAACGAAACACATTGCTCCGTATTTAATCAAATATCATTTACGTCTTAATATTACATCATTTTTATTAAATTATCATTAAATCATGTACCAAAAGCAGTAGCTTTGTTACTATAATCTCTATGCTTTAGTTCAGTCATAAAAACTAAAAAAATAGAACAGGTTGTTCTATACCTAGAGAGTAAAAACCATTTACAGGGTATGAGCAAAAGCTCTATACCTAGATATGTTACAATAACTCCAAAGTTATGTAGTTAAAATCAAAATATATGAAGAACTCTTAAATAACACCATTCTAAATGTTATATTTTTAGAGCATCCCATATGTTTGAAAAGATATTATTGAATGAAAATGTCAAGAAAATCGATTAGTTAAAAATGATACTTTATGAGAAGGTAAAAAGTGAAAAAATATATCAATAATTGAAAAAGTGAAAAGTGGAATATGTGAAATCTCATACCATTGAATGTTATGCTGTAACTATGCTGTAATCTTAACTTAAATGCGATGTTGTATCTTTGGAAAGTGTACAATGTCTCATGCCATGTCAAACTTGATAACTTTGGAAAGTATAGCTGATTTCTTCAATCTTCAATCTTCAAAGGTGAGATTTAAATATAATCATTCAAATTAGATTACTTAATCGCCGCTAAAATTTTGTCGAAACTAAACACCGCTGCCGCTAGGCGCGGGTACTCGTCTAGTAGTATGAAACAAGGTTTTTTTTTTTCAATGAAGTTATTCTAGAAATTTATACTCTACTCCGACAATTATTGGTTGTTACAACCTATAGAGACATTTGCAAACGGTGTACAAGTATCGTCCCAACGCACATGCATTGGACAAACTGAATGCAGAAAGTCCAAATATCACGTACGTACTAATGATTTACACATATGAAAATTTTGAATCTTGAATTTTGATTAATTTCACATTTAATTAAATGAGAGTTCTCATTCTATTCTTTATCAATACCGTTTTTCAATAACCTTTCCTCGTAAATTTTGCCAATCTGAAAAAGCTTATCATGCTTGACAGTGATTTTTATTTTTTGTCCTTCGTAACCATTGTTCTGTAATTTTTTGCCCGCTTAACCTATCAGGTTTGAGTTTACCGGCACAAAGTTTCAAATTGGGTAAAGATATCTTTTTCGAAAAGTTTAGCGTGATCAGTTTAAAGTTATTTGCAACAAACGTTTTGAAATTAATCCCACATTTTACTATGTTACTTGACATGAAAATTCATATACAAGAAATATGTTTTTCATGCCCACACGTTTAGCTTGCCTAAAAAACCGTTAACTTTAACATCTCATAACACACACTAGTGTGTGAAAACAATGTAAAGATTTAACGCCCTTCCTTCTTGTTAACGGCTTCGGGACCGCCCATGATACTTAGGCCCTAACCCTCTATATTTTCTACCCCACGCTACCACCTTAGCCTTTTATATATCAATTTCAATTCTTTGCATACACAAAAACACACACACATACTCACTCTCTTCTCATTTTCTCCTAAAAATGTTTGACCAAATGATGCTTCACTACCCACAAAGGCCAATGGAAAATAGGTGGAAACCTAGTGTTGAAATTGCACCTAATTGCCCAAGATGTGCCTCACCAAATACCAAATTTTGTTACTACAACAACTATAGCTTATCACAGCCTAGGTACTTTTGTAAAGGTTGTAGAAGGTATTGGACCAAAGGTGGATCCCTTCGTAATGTACCCGTTGGTGGTGGATGTAGGAAAAATCGCCGATCTAGGCCTTCAAGATCTTCACATAATGGAAGTGGTAGTTTGGGTTATGTCAATAACCCTAGCTTCAGTGGTGATTCATCTAATGAATCACCAGAACGAGCTAATATTGACCTAGCTGATGTGTTTGCTAAATTTTTGAATCAAAATTCAGATCAAGAGAATCGGGACAATGTTGGCGACGAGTCTTCTAGCGGAACTGGGGTCCAATTATGTGATTTGAGTGAGGAAGGTGACATGCAAAACATATTGGTTCCTCAATTTATGGGCGAAGAAGACAATGAAATCGATGAATTTATGGCTCACAACACGAACCTTCTTGAGTTGCATGATATATTAAATGAAGAATTGCCGCAAGATATTTCTTGGAGCGATGACACTATTACACTTTCGAGTTTTGCATGGCAACAAGATTTTGAACCCTTTGTTTGCAACAACGATGATTTGAACATCTCCGCAGACGTAGTTACCGAGGATTGGAGCTCAACACCGTTGGATCTACCATCTGTCGGGAATTTTTTCCAGAGTTTTTAATTTGAAGAATTCTATTCGTTATCAATTTTTTTTTTTAAACATTAAGTTAGGAAAAGATGCTTGTCTTGGAAGTTAAATGTCACATTCCAAGAAAACTATACATATATACACATTTACAAGGATAAGGAGTTTAAATTATACGTTAGCAAAATACAATAAGATCATTTTCTTTGATTTGATTATGTTTAAACTTAGCTTTCAATTTATTAGTCATATAGAGTATAACTAGTTATACATGTTCTATGCAACTGAACAATGCCATTTATTTGTACATGTTATTCCAATAATCATACGTTATAGTTTACCAAATCCGAGATAAATAAGTTGAGTAGAGTTATTTTACATACAAAACTTTTCTCATATACTAAAAACTCATTCTCACTCTTTATTTTAAAAAAATCAATTATTGAGATTAAAAGCATTTTAAACCTTTATCTAATATTTCATATATTTTTTATAATTTAAATATCTCTTAAATTGTTAATCGTTAAGCGAAAATAGTTACACTATCGCGACAAGCATTTAATTCTCTTTCTATAGACGGACACTTTGATATATTATGTTTAATCACCAAATTTAGTGTGAAAAGTGAACCACCCGGGTCGAACCGGATTTCAAAATATTATGTTTAATCACCAAATTTTCAAACTTTTATAATTTTTCGTTTATAACCTATAAACTTTTTTTAACATGAAATGATTTATCGCTATAAAACCCCGTTACTATGCACGGGTACCCTTCATTAAATATATAAAGCAGGAAGAATTTAGTGTGAAAAGTGAAGTGATATTATTACCAAATTACCAAATTACCCTTTGTATAGTTTAATGTTATTTAATCGGTCAAAGAAAAGTTTGTATTGAATTTTATTAATTATGTCAACCTACATTTCTTTCAACAATTTCAAACTTAAACTTCTTTGTCTTTTTGCATTAATATAAACGAGAAGATGCACCCGCGCGTTACGACGAGGTTTTTGCATTTAATTTTTTATGCTATATGAGTTTTGTTATATGTGTGGTGTGTAAATTGTGTGCAAAAATCTTTATGTAAATGTGGGTATATTCATTTCCTATGACACATTTGTATGATGATAGTTGGGTCGGAATATGAACGTTGACCTTAAGTTTGTTTAACGGGTGTGTTTTAAAGTTTTTTTTAGAAATATTTAACGAATAAAGTTTAGCATTGAGTTTGAAAAGTGTCATATCGTTAGGGGGTACTTTTCGCCATTTTTACAAACTTTGTAAAAATATAATAAAGTCTAGGATTGGTTTTGCAAAGAGTCGCATGGTTTGGGGGTACTTATCGCCTTTTTTTCAAACTTTGTGAAAATATAAAAAGTTAACGGACTGGTTTTACAAAGCGTTGTTGAGTTCAGGGGTATTTTTTGCCATTTTTCCAAACTTTGCGAAACGACGTCGTTTTAAAATTGTCGTTTTACCCTATGTTTTGCCACCTTAATTGTCGTTTTGGCTTTTTTTTTCACCCACAAATACTGCGTCGTTTTGGACGTGGATTAATATAATTTATAACTAGACAAATATTTGCACAAAGCAATGGTGTATAATGATAAACTAGCAGGGTATTCGCGCGTTATAGCGGCGGGTACCCTGAAATAAAAATTTTCGATAAATAATATATTTTAGTTTATTATGTTTTTTTAACAATAAATTTACCGATATCAAAAATTTCGTATAGCCCGTGCCCGTTCGGGCTCGAACCCGTTGGCCCGTGTCTGCTCGGGCTCGAGCCCGTTTGGTCCGCGCCCGTTCGGGCTCAAGCCCATTTGGCCCATTTCCCGTTCGGGCTTGAATATCTCTACCACTTATAATACACGGATGCATCTCTCTCCTAAAAAAATTCAGACTTTCAGACTTGCAACAAATTGAGCATGATGTACAACACTTGAAAGCACATCATTTTCAGACTTACAACCAAATAAGCATAGTATACAACATTGTAGGATCTTGGTTTGTTAAACAAGATGTGCGGCGGCTAGGGTTAGGGTTTAGAGAGAGAAAGTGAGAGAGGATGGGAACTTAGAGAGACAAAGGAAAATATATTATGAAGCTCCAACCCTTTGCCTTGGAGGGCAAAGGGTATTTATAGGGTACAAGCTTAGACGCCTACTTTAGGCTGTGGATCAGGCATACAGCGGGTAAAGACCCATCCGTCCTCCACGGTGTTACAAAGTAATCTAAATACTAACACTGAATAGCTGCGACTACGAGCTTTCTAACGAGTATACATACTTGAGGTGACCGACACTTTAAGTACTGGATTTACTAAATCCCAACAATCTCCCCCTAAGGGAGGTCACCTCAACTTACAATGATTACAAACTGATATAACGTTTCGATGTTCTTGGTTTCTTTGATTAAGCACTTTTGTTCTTTAGCTCGTAGTCTTTGATTCATCATGTTCTGCATTTTTTGAAAAATCGAGTGGAGGTCTTAAACTGATCCACGTGATGATAGAGTGTTTGAACCAGCTTTGAGATTATCAGTAACCATAAATCTCTGACTCATCCATTGTGGTGTTGATAGTATGTGATGTTGTGACTTTTGGACCGACATGCTCACATTCTGGATCATAAAGTCTTCTTATCAGAGTAGCGGAAGCTTTAGCTGATTCATGATATTTGCAGCAGCGTAGCAGAAGCTTGGAGTGAAAACATCAGAGTTATTGATGCACTTATCATGACTTCTTTAGAGATGAATGTAATGTGTGAGCATGCGGCTATGGATTGACCGCTTCATTCTGATCTGCTGCAAACGTCGGGTGTTCCTGCATAAAACAGTTAGCAATAAAGCGCACAAAAGTGTCTTTGATCACTTTTGTTGAATTGAGGTACACGGCCCACGGTTCCCCGTTGAACAGTACAAGTACTGTCTGTGATCAGGAATAATTCCGAAGAATCTCCTTGACAGGGTTTCGCAGCTGTTCTAGCTGTTCTCAAACCGGAACGTCTCAAAGAAGACAACACGGAGTGAGTGAACCAGCGAATTGAGATTCACTGATTGATGAAAAATGATTTGAAAAACAATCGTGTATTGCTTTATAGAAAGTGTTTTGCAATACCACGAAGGTTTTATGGAAAATCAATTATCAATCATAAATACCCTTTAAATTTGGAACATTAATACACAGTCGATGTGCTATGGAAAAGAACTTTTAATCACAACGACTGGTTTTTCAAAGGTATCCGTCAATCCATAACCTGAACCAGGATTGATTCAAAAGATTGAATCGCCCCATTGTTTCTGTTCAGTTGTCACATGGTTGATCTATAGAATAGATCTCACATGCCACCTACCAGGAGCTTGTTTGATGTTGGCTCCAGAAGGCTTTCCATCTTCATTGTGAATATGTATTCATATCACTCAGATGTTCTGGCAATACCACAAGGATAATGCGTAGGACTCAAGATATAATATCTCTTTCCACATTGTGTGAAACAGAGAGTCTTCATTGAAAGTGTCCTAAGGAGATTTATTGATGATCTCGTGGCTCTAGACTCAATTTGTGCGTATTTGGATCATGTATCGGAGACTAGGGAGAGGGTCTCCTATTTCAATATCAACCATCTCTAAGAGAAAGTCGATAGATTATGTCGGTTCCCCGTGAGAATGAAACAAGCCCTTTTAAGAGGAACTTGAGTGGGTTGGGAAGTTTAGTGCAGTGCGTCACTGGGTCCATGACGTCTTGTCTTCAATACCAGTGTTACCTAAGTAACAACCAGTAGCATATGTATTGAACCCGGTTTCTTCCCTAAGGTTGAATTGATGGAGGGCTATTTCTTTTCACCCTTTTTCACATTCAGTTTTTTTTTATTCTTCAACCCCTTCAGTGCTTACCGAGACTTCATAACTAGAACCTTATTGGGTTTAATCCAGTACTAGCTCTGACTCAGTCCGCACTCTTCCCATATCTCATTTTTCTCCTTTTATCATCATACCTAAGGACTTCTACACTAACTAGTTGTCCCTGGGTAGATCCCTCCGGTTCTGGCGGATCATGGGAACAAATACCTAACCTTATCATCCTTATATCACCATACATAAAGTAAAGTTGGTCGGTCTATTTGGTATTGTTCATCTGCCGTTGAAACCAATTGAAAACCATTTGAAAATCAATCCAGATACTTATGATATATTATCAAAGCATTTTGTACCTGAATTATTTTTGATATTTTTAGAACAAGAGCTCCCCCTCAACATGTGCATCAAGTATTTGAAATTGCACATGGAGGCAAGAGAAAGAATTAACTTCTTTGATTACCATTTTCTAAAAGATATCAACATCACTTCCCTAATCAAATCAAGTAGATAAAGCATTTTGGGAAAGGATGAGGTTTTCATAATTTTGCTCCCCCTCAATATGTGCCTCAAGGTTTAAAAGAGTTTTGCACATACAAGAGGGAACCTGCACATTGATCACGTTTCAAAACTTAGTGGTTTAAGATAGATGCTCCCCCTCAACATGTGCATGGAAAATTTGAAATCATTTGGCAAATGTCGGTAGGAGAGCTTGTACATCCTTATTAAGACCATTTATCGAATTATCAGATTATATCCAATTTAAATCACAAATTCTCCCCCGATCACAATTATCAAATCCTTTGAGATTTGTGATCTCTTGTAGATTTAAATTGATTTTGAAGGCTTTTAAGGAGAATTGTGACTTGATTATGAAAGCGTTTTAACTGATAAGGATCGGATTTAAAGACTTTAAACTCCATTGATAAAACATGCATGTATATCTTTTGAAAACAATTGAATGCCAAATAACTTTTTGATTTAATTGAAATCATTCTCCCCCTCAATCAATGACATAAGTTGTTGATTGAGTGATAGATATTTTGACAAACTTTTAAGTCCAGATGATTATCAAAAATAGAGTCCGAGTTATTTTACAGAGCAATTAGTTTTCATTAGATAGCAGATAAATGTTTATAGAATCAGAGCATGAGATTTGAAAAACATGATAAAGCATGGCTCTGTTCTTTCTTTGAAAAGCGGGTTACTGTCTGAAATGACAATAAACCAATATTTTACTCCATCTCGTTTTTTTTTTTTTTTTTTTTTTTTTTTTTTTTTTTTTTTTTTTTTTTTTTTAATTTGAACTTCATCTAGAGACCCGTGCCATTCTTTGAGTGACAACTCAAAGTCCATAGATGTTATCGAACCGACAAGAAAAACATGATAAATAAACAATATTTTTGAAGATTTTCAAGATTTTCTGATTTTTATGGATTTTGAAAAGTTTTATAATTTTCTATTTTTGTTTTGTTGGTTTTGTATTTTTGTATTTGGTTTTTGAAAAGATATATACAATAGAATGGATAGATTCGAACACCTTTACTCCTCGACGTCTTCCTGAAGACGTTTGAGCGTTTCTGGTTGAAGACTCTTTAAGCCTAGTCGTGGAAGAATAAACTCAAATCGTTCTCGAGAAAGAGCTTTGGTGAAGATGTCTGCTAGTTGATATCCAGTCCTTACGAAGTATAGTTCAACCACCCCGTTTTCAACTTGTTCCCTGATGAAATGATGTCGAATGTCGATGTGCTTTGCTCTAGAGTGTTGAACATTGTTGCAGCAGAGAGCAATGGCACTTTTGTTATCACAATACATAGGAACTTTGTTGAATACAAAGCCATAGTCAGATAATTGGGATCTCATCCATAAGATTTGAGCACAACAAGATGACATGGCTATGTATTCAGCCTCTGTAGAGGATATGGAAGTGCTTTTGTTTCTTTGAAGACCAGCTTACGAGCTTGCCACCTAAAAATTGAGCACCACCTGAAGTACTTCGACTAGTGTCTTGACATCCTGCATGGTCAGCATCTGCATAGGCTGTTAGAGACATACCGGAATCCTTCGGATACCAAAGTCCCATGTTAATGGTTCCTTGGAGATACCGAAAGACCCGTTTAACCACTTCAAGGTGCTTTTTGGTAGGCTTAGCCTGGTATCTAGCACACATGCATACAACGAACAAAATGTCTGGTCTGCTGGCTGTGAGGTACATCAGGGATCCAATCATACTTCGATATTTCGTTTGATCTACTATGATCCCTGAGTGGTCCTCATCCAGTTTTGTACGCTCCACCATAGGAGTGTCAACAGGGTCACTAGAGGTAAATCCAAATTTCTTTAAGATTTCATTAGCGTATTTAGATTGATTTATGAAAATGCCTCCGGGACTTTGTGAAATTTGTAATCCCAAGAAAAATGACATTTGTCCCATCATTGACATTTGAAATTTGGAGCCCATCTCCATAGAAAAACGATCACATTCATTAGGGTCAGTCGAGGCAAAAATAATATCATCAACGTAAATTTGAACATGAATTAAATGTTTGCCTGACTTTCTGGTGAACATGTTGGATCAACTGCTCCTTTGCTGAATCCGGTGGATAGAAGAAACTTTGATAGCGTATCATACCATGCCCTTGGAGCTTGCTTCAACCCGTAAAGGGCCTTTTTCAAGCGATAGACATGAGTAGGATGCTCTGGATTCACAAAACCTTCTGGTTGGCTGACGTATACGACTTCTTTAAGATCTCCGTTGAGAAAAGCCGTCTTTACATCCATCTGATAGACAATCATATTCTTACTTGCAGCATTAGCCAGGAAGATTCTGATTGCTTCGATGCGTGCAACAGGAGCAAAAGATTCCTCAAAGTCGATACATTCTTCTTGACGATAACCTTTAGCAACTAACCGTGCCTTATTTTTCAGAACATCACCGTGCTCATCAAGCTTCACTTTGAAGATCCACTTGAGAGCAATGATCATTGCACAATCTGGAACTGGTACTAATTCCCATACATTTAGACGATCAAACTCATGTATTTCTTCTTGCATTGCATTAAACCAGCTGTCCTCAAACATTGCAGTTTTTACATCTTTTGGTTCGATCTTGGAGAGTACTGAGTTGAAGAAGCACCATAAGGCATCAGTAGCTAATTGTTTTCGAGTTGATACGGAACGAGAAGGATTCCCAATGATGTTATCTAATGGATGGTCACGTGTCCATTTTCTAATGTGTTCGTGTGGTTGTTGTTGAAGGACTTCATTCTCAGTGTTATGAGCAGCCTCTGTTGTGGGAATTGACAGTTCAACAACACTTGGCTCATAGAGTTCATCAAACATAGGATCAAACAATTTCTTTAAATCATCGTCAGATGGAGGTACATATGGAGTTGCTGGAGAGGAATTTGGTACAAGGGATGAACCAATGGGAATGTTTTGAAGTGCGGGTCCTGAACTGAATTGTCCAGGAGCCATTTGACCGGTCAGCTCATCGAACGTAACGTGAATTGTTTCCATGATATTTCGGGTTCTCTTGTTGTAGATTCTGTAACCCTTCTTGTTTGGTGCATAACCAACAAAAACTCCAATATCTGCCTTTGCTCTTAACTTTCCTAAGTCTTGACCGTCATTCGTTGGATAGCACAAGGCACCAAACACACGAAGGTAAGAAAGATCAGGTTTTCGTTTATGAACTAGTTCATATGGAGTTTTTCCATGAGAGGTGTGTATAAGGGAACGATTTTGGGTGTAGCAAGCTGTGGCAATGGCTTCCGCCCATAGAAACATTGGAACCTTTGAATAAATTAGCATTGTTCTTGCGGCTTCCACAAGAGTTCGATTTCGTCTTTCAACTACACCGTTCTGTTGAGGAGTTCGTGGAACACTTCTTTGATGACTGATTCCAGTACTTTCATAAAATTGACTTAAGTCTCGGTTAACAAACTCTGTGCCATTGTCAGTTCGAACAATTCTAACCGTGTTGTTAAGACGAACCTGAAGTTGCTTGATAAGTTTGATGATGACGGCTGGAGTTTCATCCTTAGTCCTCAAGAACTTTATCCAAGTAAACCTAGAGTAGTCATCAACAACGACTAAAATATATCTCTTCCCATTAATCGTTTGCACTCTCATTGGTCCGCACAGATCCATATGAAGGGTATGAAGAACTTCCATTACAGAGTTTGTGGGTTTTGTTTTGTGGGCATATTTTGTGCTTTTTCCCAATTGACAAGCTGAGCAAAGACGATCTTTCTCATATTTTAATATGGGTAAGCCTCTGACAAGATCCTTTCTGGAAAGATTGTTTATGATGCCGAAGTTCAAGTGATTGAGACGACGATGCCATAACCAAGATTTTGTTTTAGAAGCCTTTGACAGCAAGCAAATTGGAGAGGACTTCATCATGTCATCGATAGAGATGGTGTATAAGTTAGAACCTCAAGTGCCTCTTAATAATTCTACACCATCAAGTTCTCTAACGAAGCAAGTATGTTTCCGAAAAGCCACTTCAAGATCGGAATCACAGAATTGACCAACAGAAAACAAGTTATGACCAAGACCTTCCACATAGTATACCCGGGAAATTACACTATCTCCAACCACATAATCTCCATACCCCATAATAGCTCCAAAATGGTCGTTTCCGAATCTAACTGTCCCGATGAATTTGCTCACGAAGTTCATGAGCCGTGACCGGTCACCAGTCATATGCTTGGAACAGCCTGAGTCCAGGTACCACAGAACGATTTGAACGATCTGCAGTTGAACACAGACAGGAATGGATGACTGGATAATTGGGATCCCCATGCAAGAATGGGTTCCATTTGGTTAGTAGCAGTGATTGGATCACCCACATCAGACATAGAAGCATTCATAGAGATTGATGCAATGGAATCATTATGAATAGATGCAGTACTAGTGTTCGTATTTGCCCTATTCAAAGTATGTGCACTTCTTAAGGGAACAGTTCTACCAGTAGGCATCCATTTTCTAGTGGGCATTGCCTGATTAACCTTATGGCCAACAGGTATCCATTGATAACCTATCTGTCTAAATGTTCTTCCTGTGGACTTCCACTGTTTTCTAACTTTCTTTTGCCTTTGCCATTTCGCCTTCTTAGCATGATATTTTACATTAACAGTGTTAACTGGAGATTTGACAGCATGAGACAAAGCTTTCACACCACATTCATGATTAGAAATAGAATTCAAGTAGACATCATTACAAGGTTTGCAAATAGTATCAGAATTCGAATTAATTACAGTACGCCTATGGCTAATACTAGAATCAACACGATTCGTTTTATTCGACTCTAGCTTAAAGTTCCTAGGTTGGTCTTCTACTCTCTTCCAATGCACATTCTTAGCTTGCAAGGTCCTATCATTCCTTGTATTGTCTTGAGACTTCGACCTGCTCGCTTTAATGTCACTAATTACTCCTGTAGAGGGAATGGGAACATTAGTTGGTTTTGTTACTTTTTGCATTTCCTGTTTAGATGTGCTGAGTTTTGAACTACTTGAAGGCATACTAGAGTTCACATTCATGGTATTGGGCATTGAATGAGTTGTATGCTTGGCACTGGGCATAGAACAGGGTATCAGGGGATTGACTTGCTCACCTAAGGTTTTGGGGCATATTGTAATTAAGCATTCTAGAAGTTCTTGAGATCGTTTGGCATATAAGCATGCATGTCCAATTGCATTATCAAGTGGTTTCTCTAACTTATCCTCTTCAACAATCTCACGGAGACATTCAAGACAATCCTTAAGGGATGAGAAATATGTTTGAATAGCAAGTTTATTGTTCCTAAGATGAGGAGGAACATATTTCACAGACAAAGCATATTTATTACAAACAGGTACCTTTGATCCATCATTCCCCGCATTGGTCAATGGCATTTTCCCTTTTTCCTGGTTCTTCAGATTCTCAATTTCCTTTTGCAATGATGCTATTTGTTCGTTATTTTTATTACGAGTGACCTTTATTGATTCAAATAACTCATTGAAATGACGTTTAACCTTTTCATTTTCTTCTAGAAAGCTCTCGTTTTCCTTTTGTAGTGCATTTACTAAGTTTTGAAGATGAAACGTTTGAGAATTCTGAGAATCTAAAGGAGGAGGCATTTGGGAGCCAGTCACATTGGTCTTTTCACCCTTTAATTGAGAGATTTGGGCTTTCAATCTTTTGATCGTGTTATAATGAGCTCGAATTTGTTCATCACGTTTGCTAATTTCAAAAACTGCATCAAACTCAGGAGCATCAGAGGATGTCTTGATATTTGAGGTTTTAACATTTTCTTTGAGATGTTGATATTTTAATTGCAAAGCAAAATGTTCAACTTCTAATTTTGAAAGATGTTTAACCAGATTATCATGATCATCCTGTTCAATTTTCTCATGCAATTTTGAATTCGTTTTTTCAAGCTCAATGACACGATCATGGGAAACTTTCAAAGCAACAGATAATTCATGAAATTGAGATGCAGTAATAGAAGAATTAGTAGCAACATAGAACACATCTTGAGCAACACATTGAGAGATCAAGTTCTCATTTAGTATATGCAGATTCTTCCTTTCAATTTCATTGTATTTTAGTTCCTGTTCATAATCATTGACTTCAACTACCATTGCATCGAATTCCTTTTCCATTTCTTTAATATCAGTGTTTATTCCAATTTTAAGACTCTCAAATTGTCTTTTTAATTGTTTAAAGAAAGGCATGACTTCGGTTAAATAACATTCTTTCATTTGCTCAAAACCCCTTTCCCCCTCAGTAATTCCTGTGGGTGTGATTCTCTTCTTACACGTTTTCTCAAAATCAACAAACAGCTGATAAACAACATATAGGCTGATTAAGGTCCTGCTATTAGTAGCAATAGATCTAGGAACTAGGTGCATTGGTGTATTAGGAGGATACACAGTTGCTTTTGGCAATTTCCTAAGGGGGAGGGTTAGAAACAACAAGGTTCTCTGCTTTTTGCTTATCTAAATCCATTTTCCAGAACACTTGTTCAGGAGTTAGAAGTGTCTGAGTCTTAAACTTGTTTAAGGAGATCCAGTTTTCCTTAGTGTAATCATGAGGTGTGATAATTATTTTCTTCTCTTTACATTTAGGATCATCTAGTTTCTTGTTCATTTTTTCCCTAGTGACTTCATCCGATTTCTTATCTTCCTCTGTGATCTCAAAGCAACTAGGTTTTTGTCTAGGTTTAAGAATCTCATCGCCATCATATATTACATTTTGAGCTGCTTTTGCTATCTTCCCGTACTCAGGGTTGGGTTTATCTATAATGGGAACACTATGTTTGTCGCTTAAAACTCTATGCTTAGTGATCATGTGAGCAGTCTGAATGGTATTCCCTTGTACGTACAACTTATTCTCAAGCTTGTTTTTCAACGTTTTTAGATTGGAAAAATCATTCAAAAGTTTTGATTCCTTAGCATTGAATTCTTGCTTAAGCATTTTCACATTTTCTTGAAGTTCTTGTTTTTGCTTAGCAGTTTTAGAAAGCTTTTCTTGTAAGGAGTTTAACTCTTGTTTTAATACTTCTTCTCTAAAATTACTTTTTCTGATAATTGTACGCATTTGGTTATCCATATCCTGCTGACGGGTAGTTAACTCAAACTTAGCACGCTGTTCATAAATAGCAACTTGTTCCTTATAGGTATTGAGCTCAGTGGTCAAGGAATCATCAGGCACAAATGCAGTGTATTCATCATGCATGCATTCATTGTTAATTGCAGAAGATTCATCACTAGGTACAACAAGACTGTCATCTTGTTTCACATATTGTTCATATGGGATAACATTGTTATTTCCCATATTTTCAATATCTGACTCAATGACTTCAGTAGATTGTACTTCATGGTGAATCTTTTGCTCATCAACCACATCATATAGTTTGAGTACCTCTTTGATGATGGATTCCTTGGATGGACTGGCTTGTTGAGATGAAGAGGTCATTGGAGAGATATTAGCCATGAATATAGTTTGTGCACATGGTTCATCATCAACGTCCGAGTCAAATGCATCACAGTCTGCAACTTGAAAGGCGTTGGGATTGTTCTGAGCAGCATGCACTGGTTGTTCGTCCACATCTCCATCATATGTTCTAGCATTCCCATCAGACAAGAACAACAGCTCCTCTTCATTCAACGTTACACCATTATCTTGTGCTTGAACCAACAACATCTTGTCCCTGAAGTATTCTGCGTTTTGAGGTCGTTTTGGTTGAGTACAGTTCCTAGCAATGTGCCTTTCTTCACCACAGTTGTAGCACTTGATTGGCTTTGCTTGACCCTGGTTTCCATTCCTTCCCCAATTCTGATTTGCAGCATAGCCTCTACCAACTCCACCTCTTCCTTGTTCGTATTGCCTTTCTTGAACTGGTTGAACTGTAACTTTTCCATCTCTGACCAAAGCATGGTTGTGTAGATTGGACGCAGTCCTGATCTCATTGTTAGTGTGAAGTCTGTTGGTATGTGGAGAGAAGGTTAAGTTTTGTTTAACCATAAAAGCCAATTTATTGATAAAGTGCTCCATGACTTCATCAGAGTTAGGTTGCTTATATCCCGAATCAGGAACGGGCTTGTGATTATCATTTCCAGTGGGTGTGACTTGTGATGCTTTGGTGAAGAATGCAGTTGTATCATTTGATGAGCTAGTTTCTCCTGGTTGAGATTTGAACTGTTCTAGAATCCTTTTTTCAAACATAGCATGTTTCTCATTCTGAAGAAGGAAGGCATACAATTGCTCATAGTTGGTGTTCTTTAGTCCTTTTGTAAGCTTCACAGAAGTGACAAACTTGTGCCATTCGGGATTCATATTGTTTACGAATTTTGAGTTCAGCTGGATGTTTGGCATAGTCATCTTGATATTCCTCATATCATTCACCAGCTTGTGGAATCTCACGTAGTATTCATAAACACTCTCTTCAGGTTTCATCTTAAAGTGTTCAAATTCATCATACAGCTGTGATTCTCTGTCTTCGATAGTCAATTCAGAACCCGAGAGAAGCATCTTGACATTATCCCAAACTGCCTTGGCTTCAGTGTTGTGATTGATAAGCTTGTAGATATCTTTTGGAAGACCTTGAAGAATAATATTTGAAGCCCTGATATCAGCATCGAATCTCTTTTTCTCCTTGTCAGTGAGTTCATCATACATCTTAGGTCTATCCATTCCATAGACTATTGTTCCATCTGCAGCAGTATCAATCATGTCTCTAGTAGTCTCAACCTGATAAGGTCCTTCATCAATAGACTTAAGGATGTTAACCCAATTCTCCTTTCCTAAGCAGTACAGCCTGATTCGTTGTGACCAGGACTCATAGTCAGTTCTGTCAAGCATAGGAGGACGAGTATCAGATCCTGCAGCTTGCACATCATCAGCAACGGAAGACATGTTTAAATTCTACGGGATTTTACAAATCTTTGACTTAACCGGGAAATAGATACTTTCACAGGATTTTACAAAATCAAGAGATAAACCGTAAAACTTCTGCACTTATGCGTAGACAACAGAGTTACGCGTAGGAACTTATGCGTAGATGAGAGCTTACGCGTAGTCAGCAGTTTACGCGTATCTTACAACTTACGAGTAGACACAAGCTTACGCGTAGACAGAGTTTACGCGTAGACTAGAGCTTACGCGTAGAGTTTTAAGGGTAAAAGGCTTAAGTTTATGCGTAAACCAAAACCTAGGCGTAAGAACCTTATGCGTAAGTTTCCCTTAGGCGTAAGATAAGCTTATGCGTAAGAAAAAGCTTATGCGTAGGAATTGTTACGTGTAAGTTTATGCTTATGCGTAGACTTAGGGTTTTATCCACAAAAATCTCTTACACTTCCCAGTGCACGAGATATCCAAAGTCGAAGTGTTTTTCAGGCTTATCCAAGCAAGAATAACACTGAGTAATCACCAGAAACGAAGATCAAGTGAAAAACATCTTACGCGTAGGATTAGGGTTTTGATACGCGTAGAAAGTACAAATTTTGCCAAACACGTTTTTATGATCAAAACCTTTTACTAAACTTGATTATGATGATGAAACAACCTTAAAAACACCAAAACAACAAAGTTTGAGGATCAAAACCACCTTTCTCTCTTATGCGTAGTACCGTACACCCTTATCCAAACACTCTTAAAAACCAAGAAAAACGTGTAAAGTTTGAACCTTTTTGCAAGAAACTGAAAGTTTAACACCCAATAAACCTTAACCCATAAGAATCTTGGATTAAAAAGTGTAAAAATTAAAGCTTTAAGGTGCCAAAATTTCGTATACGAGATAACAAACTTACGCATAAAACTAAACCTTAACCAACGAAATAACAATCAAACCAAGAACATGAGAGATGGATAAACCATGGCTCTTGATACCATTTGTAGGATCTTGGTTTGTTAAACAAGATGTGCGGCGGCTAGGGTTAGGGTTTAGAGAGAGAAAGTGAGAGAGGATGGGAACTTAGAGAGACAAAGAAAAATATATTATGAAGCTCCAACCCTTTGCCTTGGAGGGCAAAGGGTATTTATAGGGTACAAGCTTAGACGCCTACTTTAGGCTGTGGATCAGGCATACAGCGGGTAAAGACCCATCCGTCCTCCACGGTGTTACAAAGTAATCTAAATACTAACACTGAATAGCTGCGACTACGAGCTTTCTAACGAGTATACATACTTAAGGTGACCGACACTTTAAGTACTGGATTTACTAAATCCCAACAAACATATTAATGCACATATTAAAAAGACAAAACACCACTTTAATGTTATTAATGTGGTCAATAAATACTATTAATGTAGTTATTAAAACACCCCTTAGATAAGAAATACAAATTATCAAGCATATTGTACAACAAACTTAAACACAATTCCTGCATTAAATGTCATTAATACAAATAATAAAGCACATTATACAAATATTCAAGCCCGAACGGGCAACGGGCCAAATGGGCTCGAGCCCGAATGGGCACGGGCCAAACGAACACGGGCCAAACTAGCTCATGTTATACGAATCGCTTTAAAAAAAACCAAAAAATTTCTTAGTTAAGGATTAAAAATATGTCACATGAAATTCTTGATATCTGTAAATTTATGAGCATAATAAACTAAAATACATGATTCACCGGAAAATTTTATTTCAGGGTACCCGCCGCTGCAACGCGCGGGTACCCTGCTAGTTTGTATAATGTGCTTTATTATTTGTAGTAGTGAAATTTAATGCAGGAATTGTGTTTAATTTGGTTGTACAATATGCTTGATAATTTGTATTTCTTATGTAAGAGGTGTTTTAATAACTGTATTAATTGTATATATTGACCAGTTAAATAATTGACTACATTAAATAGCATTAATGTTGTGTTTTGTTGTACACTATGTTTCTTTTCTTGTACGTCTGAAAATTATGTGCATTAAAGTGTTGTACACTATGTTTCTTTTCTTGTAAGTAGTAGTCATTATAGTCATTAATAACATTGACCACTTTAATGGCATTAATGTTGTAAGTATGAAAATAAATCTGAAAATTACACCATGCTTATTTTGTTGTACGCTATTCCTATTTTGTTGTAAATATGAAAATTGGTTGCAGTTATTGTACATTGTGCTTAAATAGTTGTAATTTTTGGTGAAGGGGTGTTTTTAATAGCATTAATATTGTTTGATAGAATTTTGGTCTTAAAATGACACCACGCTTTATTTTGTTGTACAATATGCATACTTTGTTGTAATTCTGAAAATTGGATGCATTAAAGTGTTGTAAACCATGCTTAATTTCTTGTACGTCTTAAAATTAAGAGTGAGGTGCATTCGTACATTATAAGTAGTATAGATATATATAATTTATATACTTACAACTTATGATTCTTGTGTGATTCTTGATGCAACAATTAAAGGTTTAATTTATAGTCACTGCGTAAAAATAGTTTATGAGTTATAAATAAAAAAGTTTGACGATTAAACAATATTTAAAATATTAATTTAGTGGTGGATGTGTTTAATCAATGTATTATAGGGTTTACACATTACTCAAATTTAAAAATTTTAAGTTTAAAGAAAAGTTTTGCATGTATTATAAGTAGTATAGATATGTTAAACAACACACATTAAATTAGTGGTATCCTTTAATTTTTTTTTGGAAGCTGTTAGACAATAGATTAGATAGCTCAAGCCCGGTTGTAGGCTTTGGACTTATTAGGGTTTATTGTTATGTGTAGCTTATAAATATTGCTCAATATTGTAAAGCATCTCACGGGGTTTTTCGTTGTTTAACATGGTATCATGAGAGGTATGATTTAACACTAGCTGCCACATTTATTCCTTAAAAAAGAATAAAAACCTATTTATCTCTGCTCTACTTTTGTTGCTTGTTTGTTTTTTGCTTTTATTACTGCTGCTTGAAGATTGCTTCAGCTTACTGTCAGATTTCTTCATTAAAAAAAAGTTTAAAATGTTGTACTGTCAGCCAATGATTTTTCTTCACTTTTGCTACTTGTTTTTCCTTTTGTTTTTGTTGTTCGTGTTTGAAGATTTGTAGTTGCTTGTTTTAAGTTGTCTTCCCAATAAACTAACTACATCGTTAATGTTTTGAATTTTTACTTTAGTTCGAGCTTTCGCGATTTTGTCGCTTGAATTGTGGAGGAGTGTTAGCTAGACAATAGATTAGATGGCGCAAGCCCGGTTAAGCTTTGGGCTCATTTGGGTTTATCGTTATGTGTAGTTTATAAATATTGCTCAATAATGAAAAGCAACCCACGGAGTTTTCATTATTCAACATGTTAGACAATAAATTAGATGACCCAATCCTGGTTATAAGCTTTGGGCTCATTAAAGTTTATCGTTATGTGTAGTTTATAGATATTGCTCAATAAGAAAAAACAACCTACAAGATTTTCATTATTCAACAGAAGCAACATAAACAACAGATTCTAAATGAAAATTAGTATTTAATTCATAACAGTCTATAAATATGATTACACAAAAAATTTGAGCATATAAACATATATTAAATATTGTTCGCTAAAAGATCTTTTTAGTTCGCAAAGTTATTGTCACGAAACGAATAGAACTGATAAAACATCGCTCGCCAAAGTGTTTAATCACATTTGTCTTGCCGCCGTCTTACGCGAGTAACATAATAGTATTGAAAAACATTTTTATCTATGTTTCCGCTAAGTTGTCTTGGCATATAACAAACTTTATCTCTTTGTTATTCATCATCGATAGATAGAAGGGTGGTACTATTGGTACCCACTACACATTTAATACAAACCAATACTCTCTAGCAACCACTATATTGACAAGAAAAGACACTTTTTATGTTTTTTTTTTTGTTTCGTATCTTGACTTTTACTATTTCTAACTTGTCAAACTTTAAAATTTCTGTTTCGCATTTTTTTCCAGTAGTTTTACTTACTTTATTAACAGGACAAGACAATTTTTATGGTTTATGCTCCGTATTGTTTATGTTTTACTACTTTTAACTTATCAATTTTATATTTTATGTCCCTTTTTTTAGGGGTATTACTTACATTTTAAAAGGTACCAATTACCAACCCAAAATTTAGAAAAAGAGTATGTCGTACCTTGTAGCATTCTGATTCAAGTTATAAGTCGCTAATCGTGAGATAAAAAAAACTGAAGTTCTCGATCATCACCACCAAAACCTTGGACAACGCCGAATAGAAATAGGAGTCGATGTGTTTGGTATGATGTGAACTCTTTTATGTAATAGGTGTGAAATTATATTATCGAATATATTGAGTTCAATGATTTGTTCTAATCTTTTTTTAAAGGACAAATGATAAAAAAAGACACTCAATTTAAGATCTGTTTTCAATTAAGGTATCAAACTTTTTTTCTTGCACATAAAGGCATCAAACTTTTGTTTAACCGATTTAGGTTTTTTTTCTCACTTTCGTTAACCAATTAACGACCATTTCGTTAGTAAGTTACATGTTTGGTCCTTGAGTTTGTATAGGCATTTCATGTTTGGTCCGTTTTCGTCCGTTTTTATATGTTCTCGTCGGTTTTTATACGTTTTTGTCCGTTTTTATATGTTTTCGTCTGTTTTTATACCTTTTCGTTCGTTTTTATATGTTTTCTTACGTTTTCACATGTTTTTATTTGTTTTTATACATTTCCATCCATTTCTATACGTTTTCTTACTTTTGCATACGTTTTCATCCGATTTCGTCCGTTTTTATATGTTTTCGTCCGTTTTTAAATGTTTTCATACGTTTTATCCGTTTTTATATGTTTTTGTCCCTTTTTATACGTTTTCCTCCGTTTTTATACGTTTTCGTCTGTTTTAAACATTTTCATCCATTTTCTTATTTTTTTCATACGTTTTTATTAGTTTTCGTACGTTTTCGTCTGCTTTTATACGTTTTTATATGTTTTCGTAAGTTTTTAAACGTTTTCATCATTTTTATAAGTTTTCATGCGTTTTGTCCATTTTCTTACGTTTTCGTCTATTTTATTACGTTTTCTTATGTTTTCTTACGTTTTTATTAGTCTTCATAGGCTTTTATCTATTTTTATACATTTTCGTCCGTTTTCATATTTTTCTTTTTACGTTTTTATATGTTTTCATCCGTTTTCGTACGTTTTTTGTACGCTTTCTTTCGTTTTCGTCTGTTTTTATACGTTTCATACATTTTTATTTGTTCTCGCCTGTTTTTACTTTGCTATACATTTTCATTCATTTTTGTCCATTTATATACGTTTTTTCTGTTTTTATAATGGTTTTATCCCTATGAAAACATATAATAGTGGATAAAATAGATAAAAAAAATATGAATATGTAAGAAAAACGGACAAGAATGTATAACAATCGAAAAAAACCATATAAAAGCGGACGAAAATGTAAAAAACAAACGAAAAGAGATTAGAACGTATGAGAATACATAAGAACGTATCAAAACGGACAAAAAACGTATGATAGCGTAAGAAAACATAAGATTTACGAAGGCGTCTAACAGACGAAAATGTATAAAAACAGAAAAAAATGTATTAAAATGGATGAAAACGTAAAAAATGGACGAAAACATAAGAAAAATTATAAAACAGGCGAAAATGTGTAAAAACGGACGAAAACATACAAAAACAGATAAAAGCGTATGAAAACTAATAAAAACGTACGACAACGTATAAAAACGGACGAAAACATAAGAAAACTTATAAAAACGGATGAAAACGTATGAAAACGGATAAAAATGTATGAACCTAATAAAACGTAAGGTAACGGACGAAAAGTTAAAAACAGACAAAAACGTATAAAAACGGACGAAATGGATAAAAACGTATGAAACGGTAAGAAAATGTATAAAAACGAATGGAAACGTATAAAAACGGACGAAAAAAATATAAAAACGGACAAAACGTATAAAAACGAACGAAAACGCATGCAAACGTAAAGAATGGACGAAAACAGACCAAACACGAAATGCTTATACAAACTCAAGGACCAAACATGTAATTTACTAACGAAATGGTCGTTAGTGGGTTAACGAAAGCGAGAAAAAAACCTAAATCGGCTAAAAAAAAGTTGGACGCCTTTATGTGCAAGAAAATAAGTTGGATACCTTGATTGGAAACAGACCGTAAGTTGAGTGTATTCTTGTGTCATTTGCCATTTGTGGAAAACTAGAAGGGGGGGGGGGGTTGAACAGTTTTACCAATTAAAACTTTGTTTTAAAGTATTTAGATCGACTTATGTCAATCTATTTGGTATGTGTGTTGGATATTGATAGATGAAAATATAAGCAACTAATGCGAAAGATAAAGAGTAAAGAAACACAAAACCACAACACGAGTATTTATAGTGGTTCAGCTACAAGGGCACCTTCCTTGCCCTACTCCACTCCCCCAGTACCCCACTCGAGAGTTCGTAAGCACTACACAACACAAGCTCCATAATGTGGCGGAGAAGCCTTCACAACGTCGCCTACTCTTTATCCGGTACTAGGCTAGACACCGAGTTCTTCCACGAGGTAGAACCAAACCTATCACAACACCGCCTACACTTTATCTGGTACAAGGCTAGATACCAAGCTCCATTACAAAGGAGGAAATACTACCCAACACTACACCACAACACAACTAACCCAAAGGAGACACACTCCTTGTTACAACACTAGAAGGATATCAACATCCTTTAACCCAAACTATATAACTTGTACATCGATGCACCATATCGAATGTACACCTTTGACACCTTTCACTAATGCCTTCAACACGACCCTTCGACACATTTCACAAATTCCTTCAACAAAACACATCTATGGAGGGAGGAAAAAACTATCAACAAGATGCACTTTAGTGGTCTTGATGATGACGAAGCTTAGCAACTCATGACTTGAGCTTGCACATCTTCAAGAGGTGGTGATCTCGCCTTTAAGAGGAACCTAGAGAATCACACAAACATAAAACTACATAGAATGATCCTTTGGATCAATGGTTAGAGATGTTAGAATACTGGGAGAAAGTGTATCTAAGAGTAGTAGTAAGCAACAGATAAATGGCTCACTATTTATAGATAAATTATGTCTATTGTCCCACGGATCCCTCCCCAGAGGGATCCGGCTAGTGCAAAACCAGGGATCCGGCTACTGGGTAAGTTTAGTCCAGATTTCGGGTTGCAAACCAGGTTATGGGTTATGAATCATGGGTTATGGGTAATGGATTATGGATACCCAACAAGATGCAATGTACCTAGTCATTAGGTTATGGATCTTGGGTCATGGGTTATGGACTTTGGGTCATAAATCATGGATAATACCCAACATGACTTCATGCATGATGTCATGCAATGGGTCATGGGTTATGGATCATGCTCAATGGGTATGGATTAAGGACTTTGGTTTTTACCCAACAACATTTATTGTACCTAGTCAATGGATCATGGGTTATTGGTCATCAGTCATGGACTTTGGTTTTTACCTATTACTTTACCCATTACAATATATACAAAGTACATATATATTGTGGAAAACTAGAAGGGGGGGGGGGTTGAATAGTTTTACCAATTAAAACTTTCTTTTAAACTATTTAGATCGACTTATGTCAATCTATTTGGACGTGTGTGTTGGATGTTGATAAACAAGCATATAAAGGTATGTAATGAAAAGATAAGAGTAAGAAGCACAAAACCACAACGCGAGTATCTATAGTGGTTCGGCTACAAGGACACCTTCCTTGCCCTACTCCACTCCCCGAGTCACCTACTCGAGAGTTCGTAATCACTACACCAATCTCCTTATGGCGGAGAAGCCTTCACAACGTCGCCTACCCTTTTTCCGGTGCTAGGCTAACCACCAGGTTCTTTCACTCCAAGGTGAACCACACCTACACAACGTCGCCTACCCTTTATAAGGTACTAGGCTAAGTACCTAGTTCTTTCACACCAAGGTGAACCACACCTACACAACGTCGCCTACCCTTTATTAGGTACTAGGCTAAGCACCTAGTTCCATTGCAATGGAGGAACTACTACCCAACACTACACCAACGACTAATCCCAAAGGAGATCAACTCCTTTCTACAACATCATCAAGGATATCAATATCCTTGGATCTAGTACTAATCTATCTTGTACATCAAAACACACCATATCGAATGTACATCTATGGCACCTTTCACTAATGCCTTTAACTAGATCTTCAAGACACCCTTCACTAATGTCTTGTGTCTTGACTTTTAAGCACCCTTCACTAATGCTTCTAGTCTTGACTTCTAAGCACCCACCACAAGTGCTTATGATATGGACGATAGATACCCTTCACTAATATCTTCGTCTTGACACTTGAGACACCTTTCACAAATGTCTTCAACACTTCTTAGAAAAGAAAAGCAATCATCAAAAAGAAGACTTCAGTAGTCTTGATGATGAGGAAGCATGGCAACTCATGGACTTGAGCTTGCTCGACTTCAAAGGTGGTGATCTTGCCTTTAAGAGGAACCTAGAAGATCACACATAAACAAAACTACAAACATAGATCTCTTGGATATAAGGTTAGAGAGTTTTTAACTCTAGGGGAAAGTATGTTAGAAAGGGGTGAGAAACAATGAAGAAATGGCTCACAATTTATAGAGGAAAAATTCTACTGTTCCCCGGATCCCACGGATCCCTTCCATAAGGGATCCGTCTAGCGTAAAGCTAGGGATCCGTGTGACGCTCCTCTTTACCCATGGGTATTTTGGTTATGGGTCATGGGTTGATCCATGGGTCTTTAGCTAGATACAATGTATCTCTTGAGTGCAATGCACCTAGTCACATGGGTATGGGTCAAAACCATGGGTTATGGATATTATCCATGTATGATATAAGCATGATGTCATGCAATGGGTTATGGGTCAAGCTCCATGGGTCATGGGCTTTGGGTTGTACCCAACTACATTCAATGTATTTTCCCAATGGGTTATGATACTTAAGTTTCTACCCATTTATATTACCCAATATACTACATACTAGTTATGTGTATATTTTACCCAAATATGTAAACACTAGTTGTTGTACATATGTAATATTAAATCATAAAATCACTTATACTTGTTTTAGTGTTTTATGTGAAAATGTGAATAAGTTAGAAACTATTAGTTCAAACCATTTACGTATTTTATTTGTTTCATTAAAATGATTTTACGTTTGTTATCGACAAAACATTAGAAGATCATAAAATATAAATAAACGTTTTTACGGCTTATTTGTATTAACAATCTCCCCCTTTTTGTTGATGACAAAACATAAAATTATTTTAATGAAAAGCTAAAATTCATAAAAGTTTGAATTTGTAGTTTTTACTTTCTTCTCCCCCTTTTTGTCGAAACAAAAAGAGCTTCGAAAGGAAACTAATACATTTTTTTAGGAAAAACATGTGAAAGAAATAAAAAGAAATAGAGAGTAAGTAACGGGAAAGGATCTCGTCTTTACTCCCCCTTGACGAGTCCATCCCTATGTAAGGGCGTCAAGAAAGTAATACTAAGCTAGTTTGTTTGCAACTTAGTTTGCAAAAGAATTCGTCTAAGTGACGAATTTGCTCCCCCTTGATGATTGCAATTTTGCAAAGGGATGTCAAGAAATGTAATCCTAATATTGCAAGTGATTTGCAATGTATTGCTTTGACAGAAAGCTCTCCCTAGCTTTAGGATGTCAAAGTATTCATGCGTAAATTGAATAACTACAAAACAAAGATTAGAAAACAAGTATAATGCATAATTTCCTGCATATGTGATCCAAGTTAGTAGAAAAATAGTTTTCTGTCTCATGGATCCCACGGTTCCCTCCTAGTAGGGATCCGTCTAGGCAATTTTGAGGGATCCGTATAGCTGATGATTAATATCAGCAATGGTGATATACCAAGTAATGTTATCACAAAAGTGAGATATGAATACAACGTAATCATATACTCAGAAATATAACAAGTAGCATGTAATTTCAGTTAATAAAACTAGAGTTATGATATACATGACTCTAAAAACTAAGAAAAATAAAAAGATACATGACTAGGAATTTCTAGACCAACTATCGCTTGATGCTAGGACACTACTAAAATCTTCTAGCTCAAGTTTTGTTTAGGTTTAATCTCGTCGAAACGTTCGAGGAGATGATAGAACATGAAACGTTGGTCTTCTCGTACTTCATGTATCAAACTTTCAACATGTTGACAATGATAGCAATCTTTGTCATGGCTAGGTAGTGGTGGTGGAAGAAATGAAATGGCTTGATGCGAAGGATCAAGTGAAGCCGCTTGTGGAGCTTCAAACGATGGAGGGATTGGTGGAGGCGCATTTGAGAATGGCTCGACCAAGAATGATGGTGGTGGTAGAGAGGTGTCAACTTCCATATGGTCGGGTGGTTGACTTTGATGATTTCTCATAATCCAAATGGGATTATATGATGGAAAAGGTGAAAGGGAAGCCGGAGCAAATGTTGACTCAACACCTTGATTTTGTATCATTATTACTCCTAATGAGGAGAATGTTGTCAGCGAAGGAGGATGAGACGACCTAGGAGGAAAATTTTGAAAAACACTATATCGCCCTTTCAAGCATGCTGACTTCACAAATCTCCTCACCTTCCATCAAACCTTCATCATCAAACCTTTCTACTGATGATTATGAAGATGCAAAAGCTTATGAGGAATTGATCGAAGGATGGATGGTTCTGTCTGAAAAATACTCAGAATTTATCAATTTCAAGAGGCAGACTTCATCCCGAAATCCAGCAGTCGTGCAACGTGAAAGAGTTGATGTACATGAAAGGAATGCTCAAATGGACGTTGAGAATGTTGTGATTACTGCAACTGTCGGTAATGCGGATGATGAGTGTGTAAATACTCATCATTTTTGGGTCAATCTGAACTGCAAAACGTCTAAAAATGCTCAGAAATGCATCAAAATACTGAAAATATTCCAAAATTGCATTTTATATGTTTCAGATGCAAAATGTTTAAAATCAGATGAAAAATGAGCAAAGTTTGCATAATTGGCAGTTTCAGTCCCTCAACTTTCAAAATTTGTCAAATTTAGTCCCTAGGCATTTATTTTAAAAGAAAAGTCACCAAAGGTCCTTTTGAAATCATAACTTGTCATATTTAGTCCTTTGGTGAAAAATGTCAAAAGTTTTGAGAAATTACAAATTTAGTCCTTTGAGTTTCAAAAATGACAGATTTGGTCCTTGGAATATTAGAGATTTGCAAGTTTGGCCCTTAATCTATTGGAGAATGACAAAACTAACCCTTGGGTTACATTTTCAGTATTGCATGATTGGTCCCTTAAAAATCAGATTTGTCACCTTTGGTCCTTGTGTTACTTGAATATCAAATCCAAACCGGATCCAAAATAAATCCCAAATACAATATCTAACCCATGGCACAAACCTTATACCCGGTCCAGTCCAATACCCCATAACCCTTTTAATATTAAAACTGACCCTCCCCACTTTTCTTCCCTTTCTCTTAATCCCATAAACCAAAACCAGAACACAGATATAAAAAAACCACCAACTCCCTTTTCCTGCAACACTCCATCTCCCATCATCACCCCTACTCCACGCCTTGTTCCCCCTCCAAACACAACCCTACAACTTGCATTTAATGCCTACCATCTCCTGTCACAAATCACACAAACCCTGTGCAAAGGTTTTGGCGCCAAAACGTGATGAAAAGACAGAGAAGAGAGAGAGAAGAAAGAGAGGAGGCTGAAGACCCAAGTAGCTTTTAGTATATATAGCTTGTATGCCATATATATAAGTTAGTTAGTATAGGTTTTAGTCAGTTTTTTTTCAGTTTTACTTTAGTCTTTAGTTTTAGTCGAGAAATCTTGTTCTAGCACCATGTTATTGTCATTGTCGACTTAGCTTACATGTACTTCTAAAACTTCAGATTAATGCAATTTTCAGTTTTTAATTTCCATTGCTTATGTAGTTTTCATTTTGGTTCATGTCTTTTAAATTTGCCATTCAAGTTTTAAGGGTGTATCAAGCAAGGTTAAACTAATTTTGTACTACTGCTATTGTTGTAAATCAGTATTTGAAACTTAATACAAGTCTCAAATCAGTTTTTTTTAAAAAGTTTCTCATACCCTGTACAGGGGTGTTTTGGGTCAGGCTTTTCATTGGTAAAAAAAATTCATAGTTTGACCCATTCTTATTCTCAAATCACTTTTAAGGTCTTTTGCGAGTTATTCGTTCAAGGTTTCAGTATAGAATCAGATTTCTAAAAGAGTTTTGTTTCGCAATATTTCACAAAAAATGTCGTGCTTAACAGCAGCCCCACACCACAACTTGACAGCTTAGTTATAAGCTGTCAAAGAGCTCTAACTTATTTATAAGTCCCCAGTTTATCAGATTGTCCTTTTTCAGGGGTTTGGAGAAGAATAAGAGCTTATTCTGAAGTACTAAAAGTCCCCCTTTGCCACTGTTTGGGGGAGTGCAGTAGACACCACAGCAGGTCCATTTCTTATCTCACCTGTGGAAGCTACTTCTGAGCTTTTCACTAAGCTCCAAGTTAGCCAATACAGGCTGTTTGAACCTTCAGTCAGTACAGTTCACAAGTGAGTCCTTTTTGCTAATCAATGCTCAATGGTTGCTTATTATATTCAGGTTAGTGGTAATTAGGAAGTTTAGTTTAGTTTGGATTATCTTTAGCTTATTTTAGGATACTTGGAGCTTATTCCAGTCCCGTTGAATACTTAGAATTCCCATTTACTTAGTTTTAGCTTTAGAATCTCCTTGGTGTATTTCTTATAGCCAACTGCTCATGCTCTCCTCCTAGCTTATTTGTGTTGAATAATGTAGCTTATTATAGTATTGGAGGGCTATGGTTTACTCATTCATCACTGAGTTGCTTTAGAACTGTTTTCTCTTTTTTGTCGTTGCTTGTTTTGGTGCTTCAGGAAATGCATAAGGTGTGTTTGTTTGAAATCTGTCACAACAGCAGCTTGCCCTTTTTTTTTACTTTCCTATTTGCTTTTGAAGTGCTTAGCTATTGCTTATTAGGGTGCCGTTGTCCCTTAGTTGCTGTTTTAGGATTACGGCATTTAGTTTTTAGCTTGTTTGTAGTTTTTGACGGTCTGTTATAGCTTGGAATTCCCTTGGTAACCGCTGTCCCAAACAGCCCCTTAGCTGCACCTGTACCAAACAGCCCCCTTTGGGCAATGTCCTTTTTGCTGCACATCCAAACAGCCCTTAAGCTTATTCCGTGTGGTCTGCTGGTAAAACAAGCTGTTACAGCTTGTTTTTAAGTTTTCAAGTATGCTTTTTGCTTCTTTTGTTCTAACAGTTGGTTTGCAAATAAGAAAATCAAGAAGAAAAAATAAATGGCAAAAAGGTGCGTAGGTGGGACTTGAACCCTGGTCTGTGCGCTCAGGAACCCAACACACACCTGCACTTTACCATCTGTGCTAGAGTACTCCTTTGTTTGAGGTTCCCTTAGTTAATTATTTAAGTACTATTAGCAGTTTTAGTAAATTAGCTTATTTTCTCTTATTAACTGCTGAATCCAAAAGCCGCTTTCACCTTTTTTATTTTTCTTTAATTCAGCATTATGTAAAGTACTTTTTGTAATTTTCTCAGAATTTTATAAATTAGTTTAATATTTTTTTAATTAATTAATTAGATTAAAACCGTTTTTAATTCATAATAAATTAAATAAAACTCAAAAAAATATTCCGCTTTTTCCTAAAATTATTTTTAGTCAATTAGGATGTAGGAAAATTGTTTTTACATTCATAGGACTTTTATTTCACAAATTTTACGTTTTTGCTTGCGCACTCGCGTAATTTTTATAAATAGCGCTCGTTTTCATTTTTAGTCACGTTTTTAGGTAATTTAAGTTTACGTTTCAATTAAAATAGTTTATTTAAGTTATTTTGTTTTATAAAATCTAGAAAAATCATTTTAAAAATAGTGATAGCCTTTATTTAATATTTTTTATCTTTTTAATTCTCTTTAATTTGCATTTAAGCCGTTGTAGTTTATGTACTTTTTCCGTAGTTATAATAATTCAAAAATCTCTTTTTCCGTTCAAATCTCTCGATCACTATACGTTTGGTGATTCTTCGCATAGCTCGCTGGGACATAACGACCCGGGGAAAAACTATACTCCCCAGATCTTCATTGCATTTGCTTCTGAACCGTTTTAAGTTTGTTACGGTCGGCCATTCACAAGTGGCCGGCTTGAGTGATAAAACTTGACTGTTTGGGAGCGAATCAAATTTTTGGCGCCGCTGCCGGGGAGCTGTGCTGATTATCTTCTGTACTAGCAGATTAGTGATTTGGATATTCACTCCTTGTTTATACCATCTGTATGTATTTATATTTTCTTATAAAAATCAAAAACCCAAAAATATTTTCATTCTTTGTTTCTATAGCCTATTTTTCAAAAATCCAAAAATATTCATCTTTACCCTCTAATCTGTTTAATTCTCCATTCCTTTATCCTCCAATCTGTTTAATTCTTCATCTCTTATCCCTCTTAACCGTTTAATTCTTGATGTCATGGTTTTCGACATGTTCCTGGTGTGGAGGTCCATTTAACGGTGGAAATTGTCGGCGATGTACCAATGTGAGTTTCAGAGACAAATTTGTCGGTAATTCCGATCCCATTTCAAATGAAACACCCGATTTTTCCTACCTACCTCCACAGCCCCAATACGAATCCTACTCATACGAGTTTTGTGAGAATGATTCTCGTTACGGTTTTGATTGTCCACCACAGGTCCCGCTTGTCTATGAGCCGGAACCATGTTACAATCAGAACTTTGGTGAAAGTTATTTTCCCAATTATCTCTGTTGTGAGAATTGCGGGGGTCCTAATGCGACTTTTGAATGTCAGCCGGTGAATCAAAATTTTCAAAATTCCAATTCTCCCGGTTTTGACAATTTCCAACCCCCACAGTATTCCATCAGTCATCAGACTTCCGAGCCTTCACATCATTTCAATGATTACGAGGAGTGTAATCTTCCTCAAAGTTCTGAAGAAATACGCATTCGAAAGAAATTGCAAATGAAAAGAATGGTGTGTAAGCTTCAGCAGATGAATATAAGAATCAGATATGATGACGATGATGATGAGGATAGTATTCAGATGAAGGAATATTATGAGAACGACGAGGAGAGTGTTATTCAATTGAACGATCTTATTTCTCAACTCCCTCAGTCTATTGCTATCACACCTATCTTACCTATTATTGCTTCCAAAGACTCTCTCATAATGGAGGATGATCATCTCAGCACTATTTCGGAAACGGAATCGTCTAGTGTTGAGGATCTTGTCCCAATCCCAAGTGAGTCTGAGGATATATCCGATAGTGATTGTGATTTGCCTTTTTGTGATTCTCTCGACATTTCTGAGGTTACTTCCGGGATTTTCTCAAATCCTCTTTTTGAATTTAATAATGACTACACTTTTGGGAAAGTAAATCCTCTTTTCGATGAAATGTCTGAGGCCGATACAGAGACCATCACGGAAGTGGTGGAAATTGCTAGCTCTCAGAGCACACCACTTATCCCACCTCTGTATTCTAACTTATCTCTTCCATCATGTGATGACGATTCTATCCTCACTGATGAGATTCATGACCCAAAAATCATGAATTTCCCTTCTGATAATGAGGAGTTAGTCATGATCATCATCATGATTTTCCTTATTTTCTTCACATATGGTGTGACTTCTCGTTCCCTTTTCTCCTTCGGGAATGAGGACACTATTTTTGATCCCGGCATTTTCATTTATCATTTTTGAGCCGGTTCTCTCTATATCTCATCGGTGTGGAACTTTCACGTGCTTCAAATGTTTGTCCAAACATCTTGAATGAAAGTCCGATGGAGATTGTTTCTTCCACTTTGCTTCCCCATGAACAAATGAATTCGGGGTCGAGTCAAGCTAGCGACTCGGTAATCAAAAACAGTAGCTAAACATGGGTTTTCACCCGTGTGTACCACCCTAGTGTGGGGGAGTTGCCCAACATGTTGTATATGAGTTTTCCTAAAAAAAAAAAAAAAAAATCCTTTCAAATAATGGCCGTAGTATTTCCCTTTTACGTTCTTTATTTCGGCATAACCGCCGGTACTTTGAATATTGAGGGCAATATTCATTTCTAAGTGTGGGGGGGATTCTCACGAATTTTATCATATAATTATACCGCCCAATTCCCCCGTTTTTGGCCAAATTTTTTTTTGGAGTAAGTGTTTTGCACTTACTCATTTGGTTATCAGTCCGCCTTGTCTAATAAACAAAAGGATTGGCTAATCCAGGAGCAAACGGCTCTTGGTAAAGATATCTCAAATCCGTTAACGGCTTGCAATTTGCCCAAAATTGTATGGTATTCAGCTCACCATATCCTTAAAAGTGAAGAGTTGGCTAGCCCGCAAGTTTATGGCTTGTGGTAAATGCAGTGGAAAAACCATAATTGGTAATCAGCTCACCAAAGATAATATTGATAATTTATCTAAGAGTTGGCTAGTCCAGAGCAAACGGCTTCTGGTAAAGACAAATCAAAACCGTTGAAAGCTGGTGGTTTGCTCAAAATCACATGGTTATCGGTGTACCATGGTTCTTACTTGAACTAAAACATTTGGCTACTCCAGAAGTAATGGCTTTTGGTAAAGAGATTCAAATCCATTATGTTTTTCTCAAAAGATTGCTAGGGACTAGCAATAGTTTAGTGTGGGGGATTGATGAGTGTGTAAATACTCATCATTTTTGGGTCAATCTGAACTGCAAAACGTCTAAAAATGCTCAGAAATGCATCAAAATACTGAAAATATTCCAAAATTGCATTTTATATGTTTCAGATGCAAAATGTTTAAAATCAGATGAAAAATGAGCAAAGTTTGCATAATTGGCAGTTTCAGTCCCTCAACTTTCAAAATTTGTCAAATTTAGTCCCTAGGCATTTATTTTAAAAGAAAAGTCACCAAAGGTCCTTTTGAAATCATAACTTGTCATATTTAGTCCTTTGGTGAAAAATGTCAAAAGTTTTGAGAAATTACAAATTTAGTCCTTTGAGTTTCAAAAATGACAGATTTGGTCCTTGGAATATTAGAGATTTGCAAGTTTGGCCCTTAATCTATTGGAGAATGACAAAACTAACCCTTGGGTTACATTTTCAGTATTGCATGATTGGTCCCTTAAAAATCAGATTTGTCACCTTTGGTCCTTGTGTTACTTGAATATCAAATCCAAACCGGATCCAAAATAAATCCCAAATACAATATCTAACCCATGGCCCAAACCTTATACCCGGTCCAGTCCAATACCCCACAACCCTTTTAATATTAAAACTGACCCTCCCCACTTTTCTTCCCTTTCTCTTAATCCCATAAACCAAAACCAGAACACAGATATAAAAAAACCCCTAACTCCCTTTTCCTGCAACACTCCATCTCCCATCATCACCCCTACTCCACGCCTTGTTCCCCCTCCAAACACAACCCTCCAACTTGCATTTAATGCCTACCATCTCCTGTCACAAATCACACAAACCCTGTGCAAAGGTTTTGGCGCCAAAACGTGATGAAAAGACAAAGAAGAGAGAGAGAAGAAAGAGAGGAGGCTGAAGACCCAAGTAGCTTTTAGTACATATAGCTTGTATGCCATATATATAAGTTAGTTAGTATAGGTTTTAGTCAGTTTTTTTTCAGTTTTACTTTAGTCTTTAGTTTTAGTCGAGAAATCTTGTTCTAGCACCATGTTATTGTCATTGTCGACTTAGCTTACATGTACTTCTAAAACTTCAGATTAATGCAAGTTTCAGTTTTTAATTTCCATTGCTTATGTAGTTTTCATTTTGGTTCATGTCTTTTAAATTTGCCATTCAAGTTTTAAGGGTGTATCAAGCAAGGTTAAACTAATTTTGTACTACTGCTATTGTTGTAAATCAGTATTTGAAACTTAATACAAGTCTCAAATCAGTTTTTTTTAAAATGTTTCTCATACCCTGTACAGGGGTGTTTTGGGTCAGGCTTTTCATTGGTAAAAAAAATTCATAGTTTGACCCATTCTTATTCTCAAATCACTTTTAAGGTCTTTTGCGAGTTATTCGTTCAAGGTTTCAGTATAGAATCAGATTTCTAAAAGAGTTTTGTTTCGCAATATTTCACAAAAAATGTCGTGCTTAACAGCAGCCCCACACCACAACTTGACAGCTTAGTTATAAGCTGTCAAAGAGCTCTAACTTATTTATAAGTCCCCAGTTTATCAGATTGTCCTTTTTCAGGGGTTTGGAGAAGAATAAGAGCTTATTCTGAAGTACTAAAAGTCCCCCTTTGCCACTGTTTGGGGGAGTGCAGTAGACACCACAGCAGGTCCATTTCTTATCTCACCTGTGGAAGCTACTTCTGAGCTTTTCACTAAGCTCCAAGTTAGCCAATACAGGCTGTTTGAACCTTCAGTCAGTACAGTTCACAAGTGAGTCCTTTTTGCTAATCAATGCTCAATGGTTGCTTATTATATTCAGATTAGTGGTAATTAGGAAGTTTAGTTTAGTTTGGATTATCTTTAGCTTATTTTAGGATACTTGGAGCTTATTCCAGTCCCGTTGAATACTTAGAATTCCCATTTACTTAGTTTTAGCTTTAGAATCTCCTTGGTGTATTTCTTATAGCCAACTGCTCATGCTCTCCTCCTAGCTTATTTGTGTTGAATAATGTAGCTTATTATAGTATTGGAGGGCTATGGTTTACTCATTCATCACTGAGTTGCTTTAGAACTGTTTTCTCTTTTTTGTCGTTGCTTGTTTTGGTGCTTCAGGAAATGCATAAGGTGTGTTTGTTTGCAATCTGTCACAACAGCAGCTTGCCCTTTTTTTTTACTTTCCTATTTGCTTTTGAAGTGCTTAGCTATTGCTTATTAGGGTGCCGTTGTCCCTTAGTTGCTGTTTTAGGATTACGGCATTTAGTTTTTAGCTTGTTTGTAGTTTTTGACGGTCTGTTATAGCTTGGAATTCCCTTGGTAACCGCTGTCCCAAACAGCCCCTTAGCTGCACCTGTACCAAACAGCCCCCTTTGGGCAATGTCCTTTTTGCTGCACATCCAAACAGCCCTTAAGCTTATTCCGTGTGGTCTGCTGGTAAAACAAGCTGTTACAGCTTGTTTTTAAGTTTTCAAGTATGCTTTTTGCTTCTTTTGTTCTAACAGTTGGTTTGCAAATAAGAAAATCAAGAAGAAAAAATAAATGGCAAAAAGGTGCGTAGGTGGGACTTGAACCCTGGTCTGTGCGCTCAGGAACCCAACACACACCTGCACTTTACCATCTGTGCTAGAGTACTCCTTTGTTTCAGGTTCCCTTAGTTAATTATTTAAGTACTATTAGCAGTTTTAGTAAATTAGCTTATTTTCTCTTATTAACTGCTGAATCCAAAAGCCGCTTTCACCTTTTTTATTTTTCTTTAATTCAGCATTATGTAAAGTACTTTTTGTAATTTTCTCAGAATTTTATAAATTAGTTTAATATTTTTTTTAATTAATTAATTAGATTAAAACCGTTTTTAATTCATAATAAATTAAATAAAACTCAAAAAAATATTCCGCTTTTTCCTAAAATTATTTTTAGTCAATTAGGACGTAGGAAAATTGTTTTTACATTCATAGGACTTTTATTTCACAAATTTTACGTTTTTGCTTGCGCACTCGCGTAATTTTTATAAATAGCGCTCGTTTTCATTTTTAGTCACGTTTTTAGGTAATTTAAGTTTACGTTTCAATTAAAATAGTTTATTTAAGTTATTTTGTTTTATAAAATCTAGAAAAATCATTTTAAAAATAGTGATAGCGTTTATTTAATATTTTTTATCTTTTTAATTCTCTTTAATTTGCATTTAAGCCGTTGTAGTTTATGTACTTTTTCCGTAGTTATAATAATTCAAAAATCTCTTTTTCCGTTCAAATCTCTCGATCACTATACGTTTGGTGATTCTTCGCATAGCTCGCTGGGACATAACGACCCGGGGAAAAACTATACTCCCCAGATCTTCATTGCATTTGCTTCTGAACCGTTTTAAGTTTGTTACGGTCGGCCATTCACAAGTGGCCGGCTTGAGTGATAAAACTTGACTGTTTGGGAGCGAATCAGCGGACAATGAGGTTGTAGCATTGGAAAAGCAGGATGACAACAACAGATCTGGAGAAGATATCATACTTAACTACGACACCGAGCCCAACTGTGACGATGAACAAATGGTTGAGGAAGATATCTTACCCACCTATGACACTGACACAGAACAGATGGTCGAGGTACAATCTACTGTTGATCATATTCTGACTGCAAATGCGACACAACATACTGAGCAACCTGAATTTAGTAATGAAGGAGAGGTTGACCAGTGTGTTGCACAATGTCCAGAAAACTATCTCATGTCTAAGCCCTTACTTGTTAACAATTCAACTGACACGTCAAATCAAACTCTTGAATCTGAAAACACTCTTCTCAAAAAGACCATTGCTCAGTTTCAAAAAGATTTTTCAAAACTTGAGGCTCATTGCATCTCTCTTGAACTTAAAATGCAAAACAAATTTTTAAACTCTGAGCAAAATGGTAAATCTTTGAATGAACAAAGTAATCATGTGGATACATTAGTAAAAGAAAATGAGCATTTAAAGGCTCAACTTCAAGAAAATGGGCTTGCACATGTTGCTTTACAAAACAAACTGAGAAGATTAATTGACCAAAGTGTGGATACTAATTTTGCAAAACCAACAATCGTGGGGAAATCGTCTCTAAAACCAATCAGAAACCAATCAGTAGTTAAACAACCAACTGCTTTTAAATCTGAACGTTCAAAATCTTCAAAACCACTGTTTGCCTCCCAAGTTGTTGAGAATCATCATTTGTCAAAACCAGTCACTCCACATTTCGGGCCAAAGAATAATGCTTCTGTTTCTGTTAAACATGTTTTTGTTAAACCTGTTTCTGTTATACCTGTTTCTGTTAAACCTCAACAAGTAGTTGCACCTGGCCCATCTAGGATTCGTTCGAACACAATGTCTAAACCGAGCATCAAAATTCAATATTCATATGATACAAAGGACTTGCACAAGAACTATGATCTAGAAAAGGCTAGGACCAGGGCACTACTCCAAAAGGATGGAATCTTAGGTTCACGACCTAGTATGATGCCTTCTAGTGTGTTGCATAACACTGCTTGTAGTAGCAAACCAAAACCTAAGTTTACTCAACAAATTGTTAGAAATAAACCCGTTGATCTAAACGTAAAATTTCAGAAACCTAATAGGTGGATCAATATAAGACGCAGACTCTTCCCAAAAGAAGTTTCAACATCCCCTAGATCTAACCTTAGATGGATTCCAACGGGTAGAGTTTTCAACACTATTGGTCTTAGGTGGATTCCTACAGGCAAGATACTATGTAGTTGCATCAACACAAGTGTGAAACCCATAACATCCATCCCTGAGGTAGGAAAGGAACTTATCAAAATAGCATGTTCAGGTGTCAAGAAGATAATTGACACTACATCTTTATGCCTCTAACATCTGGAACCCAGTTACACTTGGGGGTCCATGTTTCTTCTTTCTTGTCCCTCTCCTATTTTTTCTATGCAGGTACAACAGCAGTGGCTTCTACTGTAATACAGCGTAGGACCCGTTTCTCAACGTATAAAATTTAATGATCCATCAGCTGTTCCACCATTGTACTTAATCGTCATGAATTGGAAACATTGCTTGCTCCTCTAGTTAAAGATTCTGCCAAAAGTCGTGCTTCAGATGTATCGAATGTTTCCGCTGCACAACCGATAATACTCTAATTTCAGATACACCTGAATCTACAACAACAACCGTTGCTGTAACTGCACCTCCAATCGAATCTTCGATAACAAAAGATCAAACTGCTTCCAACAACAATGACACAGCTGATGATCAACATAATGAACTGAGAAGTTTTATCAGCAGTTGATTCTCCTGAGATATTTATGGTACTTCACACTTGTTCGATTAATTGAACATACATGGTTTCGCTGTCTCCTTATACATGGTTTCGCTGTCTTCAATTCATCATCAACATACGTGGTGTATGATTCTGAATCATTGAAAACATCGAGGGGGAGAGAGTGTGTAGGTGGTCATTGCTTCCTTGTTCTTCGACATGCTTCTTTGCGAAAACCCAATGCCTTCTTGAATTTCTTCAATTAGGGGAAGAAATAAGACGATCTGTGGCTCAAACGTCTCACTTTGGTGTTATCGTCTCAATTTCATGGGTGATCTTGTGTGAAGTTACCCAAATATGATGTTATGATACCTCACACACGGTCTTGGTATCGAGTTATTGCATATTCACAGGTGATTAGTATTCCGAAAGACCACAACATTCAGGGGAAAGTCGTATCATTTCGTCTTTCGTGGTTTGTTTGGTGTGATGCGTCTACATACGTGAGAAGATCTCGTTGATTTCTGGCATTTTACCCTTGAACGGATCTTCCGTAATTAGTCAGATTTTCTTTGTGTGGTTTACTGCTCATCTACTAATTTCGCTGCATACTGAAACCTTCAAAAGTTAGAGGAAATGTAGACTTCATCAAAGTTTCAAATCTGCTAAAGACAGTTGTCAGTTTGGGGGGAAGCTGATTCTGAAACTTCTTCACAATGGCTTCTGAGCATAACAGCTTGGAACCCGGTCACAACCGCTTAAACTTCCCTCAAACCCCATCATCAGCTGAACCAAGCCCTCAGCTTACTCGTCGACAAATGGAAAAGCTATTTGCTCCGCTATTTAGTGATGACATTGATGAACGTGCTCCAGGTGTATCCGATGTTTCCGCTGCTCAACCTGATACTACTCTTATACTTGATACACCTGCTACAACAACTACGGTTGAAGAAGTACCACCAGTTGACTCTACAACAACAGTTGAACAAACTACATCCAACGACGCTGAACCAGCTGATGATGTTCTTAATGAAGTACCCCTACTTGCAGATTTTGATCCAAATGCGTTCTTTAACCCGTTTGCCAATGAAACTGCTGCACCTGATGTCGCAGAATCATCTACAAGCCATTTGAATCCTCAGAATCTGCACAATGTATACCAACATCAACCCTGTACACATCGTTGGACAAAAGACCATCCTCTAGAAAATATTATTGGCAACCCGAACCAACCAGTCGTTACGAGACAACGTCTTCACACAGATGGTGAACATTGCATTTATGCACTCACTGTCTGCCAATCTGAGCCTAAAAACATTAAAGACGCAATGACAAAAGACAACTGGATTGAATCCATGCAAGAAGAACTCAACCAATTAAAACGTCTTAAAGTATGGGAACTGGTTGAAAGACCAACAGGGGTCTACGTCATTGGTCTCAAATGGATTTGGAAGAACAAATTGGATGCTGAAGGGAACGTAATCCGAAACAAGTCACGTCTGGTGGCTAAGGGTTATCGACAGGAAGAGGGTATTGACTTTGAAGAATCATTTGCTCCGGTTGCTTGTCTTGAGGCTGTTCGGATATTTCTAGCGTTCGCGACTCATATGAATATAACGGTCTTTTAGATGGACGTCAAAACTGCTTTTCTGAATGGGCAACTGAAAGAAACGGTTTATGTCAGCCAACCAAAAGGATTCGTTGATCCCGAGTTCCCGAACCATGTCTACAAACTGAACAAAGCTCTGTATGGTCTCAAACAAGCTCCTCGGGCGTGGTATGATAAGCTATCATCTTTCCTCATTGCCAATAATTTTAACAAAGGTTCGGTCGATCCAACTCTTTTCATACAATATCACGGGGCTCATATCTTAATCGTTCAAATCTATGTGGATGACATCATTTTTGGGTCAACACATTTAAAATACTCAAATGCTTTTGCAAAATTAATGACAAAACATTTTGAAATGTCAATGATGGGTGAACTCACATTCTTTCTAGGAATGCAAGTTCATCAATCACCCCGTGGTATTTTTCTTGAGTCAGTCCAAATATGCCTTTGAATTGTTAAACAAATTTGGAATGCAAAACTGTGACACCTATGCCACACCAATGGCTCATACCAAGAAGCTAGATGCTGATTTACATGGGAAATTGGTGGACCCTACCAAATACCGTAGTATCATTGGGTCTCTCATGTATCTAACAGCTAGCAGACCTGATATTGTTTTTGCCGTCTATCTTTGCTCCCGTTATCAGTCGAGACCAACTGAAACCCACCTCTCTGAGGCTAAAAGAATCATCCGATACATCAAGGGAACCATTAATTTAGGAATCTGGTATCCGAAGGATTCTGGTTTTGAACTAATCGCTTTTTCAGACGCTGATCACGCAGGATGCTTAGATTCACGTAAAAGTACTTCAGGAGCATTACAATTTCTTGGTGATAAACTGGTGTCATGGCAATCGAAGAAGCAGGACTGTACATCGCTGTCCTCAACCAAAGCAGAATATGTAGCCATGTCGGTGTGTTGTGCTCAAGTCATTTGGATGAGAACACAACTCAAGGACTATGGTTACGTATTTGACAGAATCCCGATGTACTGCGACAATTGGAGTGCTATTGCGATCTCGTGCAACTCTGTTCAACATTCGAAATCAAAGCACATCGATCTTCGATATCATTTCATCAAGGACCACGTGGAACAGGGTACTGTTGAATTATACTTTGTGGGTACTGAATACCAACTGGCAGATCTCCTCACCAAATCCTTAGCTCCTGCTAGGTTTAATGGGTTGGTCCACCGGATTGGTATGTGGTGTTTGACTCAAGAGGAACTGGATGAACTCTTAAAACATTCTTAAAAACCAGTCAAACACCAAAACCTCCTTTTGTAAATATTTTTCAAAAACAAAATACAAAATTATAAAATCCGATAAAACAACAAAAATATTCTTCTATCTAAATTCTTTCAAACATCGCAAGTACAAATCTTCAGTCAACACTTTGTTCTATCAAATCTTTCACAATTTTCCCGAACAAGTGTTGAGGGGGAGAAAGTAAATATTTTCTGCTTCATAAAACCTTGTACTTCCATGTTTTCAAAAATATGTTGTTTCTTCCAAAATGGTGGATACGTTTCTTGTCAAATACTCTCCTCGGACTCAAATGTCTTCAAAATTCATTATTTCAAAAGTCGAGGGGGAGTATCGTTAAGTTTCTTGCCTTACATGTGTTTTGTCTAACCTTAACGAAAGTTAAAGGATCTTGGTTGGAACCTCTTTAAGGTTGAGGGACTGAATGTGTCAACTTGGCAAATTAATTCATTTACTCCTAAACCACCAAGATCAAACGGCCCAAATCAAATCTTCAAAATGCGTTCAATCTTTTCATAATCTATAAGTTCTAAACTGTTTTGATCAAGATGATAAACAAGGGTTTCTAAAATTCTTTCAAATCCAACGGTTAAAACTCTTTAAACTGATTTTGGAAAATTGTTCACTCGAACGAACTGGGTGTTTATGCATATAAGTGTTTGTATTGAAATGAGTTATGTTAAAACCTTTCTTAGTGTCTATTAAACTTGTTTCAATCGTCCATAACCATCCTGAATCTTAATATTCATTAATTTGAATTCTAGGGTTCTCATGCTCATTTAGGGTTTTTTCTATTCTATGATATGTTATTAGGTGTTCAAGAAAGTGTTAGAATAAGTTTATATGCATGTTTTGAACCTTGAAATTAGCCCAGAAACATCTAAATTGTAAGAATTTATGTTTAGTTTTTTTTTGGGTTCATCTCCCATGAATCTTCTGATATTGTGGTGGAAATGTGCTAAACCTTGCTCCATTGCACTCATATGACATCTAGGACACTCCAGAAACATTCTTGTTTGATTTGTGTGGCTATATCTCTTACACATAGATTAAGGGTTTAGGGTTTAAGTAATTTTACGCCTAAGTCTTTCTGTGTGTATCTGATATGTTCTTATGCTTGTTTTGTGATCTAAAAGATGTTTGGAATTAACTGCTATCAAGTTTTGATGTTTATAGTTAACAGGTTAATTATTCGTAATGTCAGAATCTTCAGGTGTTCAAACCATTACGCTTAAAGAATACTTTTATGCGTAAAGGTAACGCCTAAGAGAAATCTTACGCGTAACTCTTACGCATAAGAGGTCTACAGTGGATTACGCGTATCTTGGAAAGATATTCGTAAACAAGGCTTGCTACGCATAAGCTTTACTCTTACGAGAAAACTGTACGCGTAACATTTAGCTTATCCCTATGCGTAAGCTTAAAGCCTTTGAACTTGTCTTACGCGTAAGAAACTCTTACGCCTAAGCTTGGTCTTACGCTTTAGTTTACTCCTACGCATAAGCTCCTTTCTTACGCATAAGGATCCTTGTTACACATAACCCATTGTTCACTACATTTTGGCCCGTTATGCATATGTTACTTGTTAAATGTTACGCATAGGTCACAAATATCTGATGTTTCATATAAGCTTACAAAAGTTAATATGTTGTGTGTTAAGTGAATTATTGGTCTTTGAAATTTCAAAATTAACATGTTCACGTAACTTATCACATCAACTTCATACATTTGGACTAATGTGACTTAGGACTTGTAACTAACATAAACATGTTACCATCATACAAGTAATTAGATAATAAATCAGACTAATACAAACACATTGTGTTTCCATATGTCTGTCTCGTTGTCTAATGACTTTCAGATCATGAAATGGCTGCAAATCAAGCAAACATCAATGCCCCAGCTGAGCTCTCGATGGCAAACACATTCCAAGCTGGATACGACAAAACAATTGGCAAGAACTATCTCCGTGTCATCTTCAACAACTTCATATGCTCATAATCATCTTGCAGAATTGATGTGGACATCCTTCTGCAACATCCATGTTAATACAAATAAACCGTAAAAACGTTTATTAATATTTTGCGATCTCTTTGTGTTTTGTTGATAACAAATATAATGTTATCTTAAGTATAATTATAAAGATACATGTTATTTTTGTAAAGCATTTACATATAGCCATTTAAATACAAAAATGTAATAATTAAGCATTTGTTGTAATAGTTTATTAGGATGGGTAAAAACCTTAACCCATGGACCATAACCCATGGATCATAACCCATACCCAAGTTGGCTAAATGCAATGTATGTTTAGATACATTGAATTTAAAGAAAACCCATGGACCAACCCATAACCCATGACCCATAACCAAAAAACCCATGGGCAAAGAGGAGCGTTCCACGGATCCCTAGGATTACACTAGACGGATCCCAAGTGGAAGGGATCCGTGGGATCCGGGGAACAGTGAAGAATTTTTCCTATAAATAGAGAGCAATTTCTTCATTCTAACTCACCCCTCTTCTTACTAAATCTCTCATAGACTCTCATTCTCTTCTAACATATAGATCACTTGATCTAGAGAGTTGTTCTTCTTTCTTTCTATTTGTGATCCTCATATAGGTCCTTCTCTAAGGCGAGATCACTAGCATTCTATAAGTCATCCAAGCAAGGGGTCCTTGATTGATTTGTCACTCCGCAAGATTTCTGTAGTGAAGATCTTGTATTTGATATTTCACATATTTGTTGTGTAATAGTTGTGTTGGTTTGGTCCACCGTGCTACGGACTCGGTATCTAGCTTTGTACCGGAAAAAGTGTAAGCAACGTTGTGAAGGCTTCTCCGCCAAGTGAAAGAGGTTGTTGACATAGTGCTTGAACTCTCGAGTAGGTGACTCGGGGAGTGGAGTAGGGCAAGGAAGGTGTCCTTGTAGCCGAACCACTATAAATCGGTTGTGTATTTTCTATCCCTTAACTTTATTTATTTGCTTGCATTATCTTTAGATCTATACGTTCTCAACATCCATACAATTTCACATAATATCGAATCTAAAGTTTTTGAAATCAACTTAAAATCGGCAAAACTATTCAACCCCCCCTTCTAGTTTTCCACAATTGGCATCAAGAGCTAAGTTTATAAAAGTTTTAAAATAAAATTGTATTTTAAAAACTTTTCGATCACTATGGGTTCTGAAAATTATAAGGAAGGGCAATCCATGCAACGACCACCACTACTTGAAACTAATGGTTTTATATATTGGAAAAATAGATTCGAAACATATGTGAAGTCCAAAGATATTGATCTTTGGTACATTATTGTTGAAGGTGATTTTGAGGCTACCTCAAATGACGATAAAGGAAATTTAGTTCACATACCTCATGATAAACTAAACGATGAAATGAAGAAAAAGCTTTCTAAAAATAGTGAAGCAAAAATGGTTTTATATAATGCTTTACCGAAAAAGGAATTCGAAAGAATTTCTATGCTTAAAACCTCTAAAGAAATTTGGAATTCTTTAGTTGTAACTCATCAAGGCAACCAACAAGTTAAAAATAATAAAATTGATTTATTTGTTCAACAATATGAACAATTTTCAATATCGGATGAGGAAACTATAGATCATTCATTTGCTAACTTTAATACTATTATTACATCTTTACAAGCACTTGATGAATCTTTTTCTTGCCGTAACCATGTTAGGAGATATCTAAGGGCACTTCCATCGAAGTGGAGATCCAAGGTGACGGCGATCGAAGAGTCAAAAGATTTGACAATCCTCACCCTCGATGAACTCATAGGCAACCTAAAAGTCTACGAGCTTGTCCTAGCTAAAGATTCCGAAGTCTCAAAGGTGAAAGAGAAACACAAATCTCTTGCCCTTAAAGCCAAAAAGGTTTCGAGCGATGAAGAGAACTCATCCTCGAGTAGTGACGACGAAGAATACGCTATGGCGGTAAGGGACTTTAAAAAGTTCTTTAGAAGAAAGGGAAGATACGTCAAACAACCGTACGACGACAAGAAAGGCTTTCGGAAAAGCAAAGAGGACGAGAAGCCAAAGGATGATCGTACTTGCTTTAAATGTGGGGACCCAAACCACTTTATTAGTAAGTGTCCCAAACGGGATGATCAAAAGGCGTTCGTGAGCGGAACATGGGGAATGAGCGACGAGGAGGACGAAGAAATTTGTCTCATGGAAAATGACGAGGTATGTCACGAATATTATAGTAGCTCATCACTTGATGACGACTCATTGCATAATGAATATGATAAACTATGCAATATTAGCTTAAAACTAGTTAACAAAAACAAGCTTTTAAAGAGTCAAAATCAACGTTTAGATAAAGAAGTCATAGAATTAAAAGCAAAACTAAAACGTTTAGAGAAGGGTAAAATAGAAAGTTGTGAATGTGAACTTTGCGTTCAACTTCAAACACTAGTGGATCACTTAGATTCTAAAATTGCTAGAATGAGCACGAACACTTTAGATACAATACTCGATGGCGTTAAAACCGGTAACAATCAAAAGGGTCTAGGAAGTCAACAACTTGATCCATCAACTAGTGAAAGTAAAGAAACAAAATTTGTTAAGGAACTAGAAAAACCAGCCACTGTTGTGGCGGATCCCACGGATCCTCTAAAAAGGGAATCGGCTAGTGTACAGAAAGGGATCCGTGGATCTGCTGTAGCAAACAGTAGCAATAACGTAGCTTCTTCATCTAGAACTGAGTTTGCCATAGTTAATAGGAAGAAACCAAATCATGTCACCACTAGACAACCACCTCCAAAATATAATCCTACTTTTGCAAGAAACAAAGCTCTATCTTTTTCAAAACCTAATTCATTTAGGAGACCTAATAACATTTACCCGAAAAGTAACCATCAAATGGGATGGAATCCAAACATGCAAAACATTTTTCATTTTCAAAACTTTGCTCCATGGAATGCATACTCATCTTATCCATACATGTCTAACATGAATGGAATGTTTAACACTAATGGACCCATGAACAAATGGGGACCAAACTTTTGAGTTTATTATTGTTTTAGGTGTGCTTAAAGGTCGACCTAGACCCCGATGAATGGGTCAAGGATAGCGGGTGCACGAGGCACATGACCGGCAATAGGGATCTATTCTCCACATATGAATCCTTCAATGGAGGTAATGTGGTGTTTGGAAATAGCAAAAGTAGAATCATCGGTAAAGGTACGATTTCTAACAAATCTCTAACCATTAACGATGTGTGTCACGTAGAAAACCTAAACTTTAACCTCTTAAGTATAGGACAAATATGTGATAAAAAGTGCAATGTACTTTTTACTGAAACCGGTAGTAAGATACTTAAAAATGGCATAACCATAGGAAGAGGAATTAGGAAACATGGAGTCTATGTCATTAAAATCGGTAACGAACCTAAAGACAAACTATGTCTTACCTCTATGGATGATACTTCGACCTTATGGCATCGAAGATTGGGTCACGCCAACATGCGACTTCTTCAATCGCTATCATCCAAAGATCTAGTAAGAGACCTACCTAAGTTAAAATATGAACATCATTTTTGTGATGCTTGTAATGTAGGAAAACAAGCTCATTCGAGTCATAAAGCTAAAAACATGGTGTCCACAACTAGGTGTCTAGAATTACTACATATGGATTTATTTGGTCCATCCGCTATCCAAAGTTATGGAGGCACCTACTACACTTTGGTAATAGTGGATGATTACTCTAGGTATACATGGACAAAATTTTTAAAGAACAAAACGGAAACCTTTAACTATTTTGAAATATTAAGCAAAAAGATCCAAAGACAACTAAGAAGTCCCATAGTGTCTATTAGGACGGATCATGGTTGGGAATTCGATAATGAAGTGCAATTCGGAGCTTTTTGTGACGCTAATGGTATTACTCACAACTTCTCGGCTCCACGCACTCCACAATCGAATGGGGTAGTAGAAAGAAAGAATAGAACTCTACAAGAAATGAGTCGAACCATGCTTAATGAACAATCCATACCTCAAAAGTTTTGGTGTAATGCCGTTGATACTTCAACGTATATACTCAATCGAGTCTTAATTAGACCAATCTTAGGAAAAAGTCCATATGAGTTACTTCGAGGCAAAAATCCTACGTTAAATCACTTTAGAGTCTTTGGTAGTAAATGCTTTATTCTTAACACTAAAAATTACCTTACAAAATTTGATCCTAAATCAACCGAAGGTATCTTTTTAGGTTACTCGCCAAATAGCAAAGCTTATGTCATATTAAACAAAGAAACAATGAAGGTAGAAGAGTCATTAAATATAAAATTTGATGAAAGTCCACCCAAACCCTCTCCACCTCTTGTCGATGACGAGATTATAGAAAGTGAAGCTATAGTAATAAAGAAAAAGATAAGTGAAGAAGAAGAACCTCTAAGTGATGAAATAATTAACATTAAAGAGTCTAAAGATCACCCCGTTGATAAAGTCATAGGAAAACTAAACGAACGAACATTAAGGTCTCAAGTTCAAAACCAAAGTAGCTTGTTTTGTTTCGTTTCAACCTTAGAACCTAAGAATACACAAGAAGCCATAAAAGATGAAAGTTGGGTAATGGCTATGCAAGAAGAACTAAATCAATTTGTTTCTAATGATGTTTGGACACTTGTCCCTCCACCTAGTAATCAAACCATAATAGGAACCAAATGGGTTTATAAAAACAAATTAGATGCAAATGGAGTAGTGTCTAGGAACAAGGCTAGACTTGTTGCTCAAGGGTATAACCAACAAGAGGGAATAGACTTTGACGAGACCTACGCCCCCGTGGCTAGATTAGAGTCTATAAGAATACTTCTTGCGTATGATTGTGCTAATGATCTAAAGCTTTATCAAATGGATGTCAAAAGCGCTTTTCTAAATGGTTTCATAAATGAAGAAGTATATGTAGCTCAACCTTCAGGCTTCATTGATTTTGAAAAACCCAAACATGTGTATAAATTAAAGAAAGCCCTTTACGGTCTTAAACAAGCTCCAAAAGCTTGGTATGATAGACTCAAGTCATTTCTAGTTAAACACAACTACACCATGGGGTTAGTTGACAACACACTTTTTACTAAGAAAAGAGAGTCACATATAATCATAGTACAAATATATGTAGATGATATTATATTCGGATCCACTTGTCAAGACATGTGTGATGATTTCTCTAAAATCATGCATGACGAGTTCGAGATGAGTATGATGGGAGAACTTAGTTTCTTTCTTGGTCTACAAATAAAACAAGTAGAAGATGGTATCTTCTTCAATCAATCTAAATACATCAAGGAGATGTTAAAGAAATTCGGTCTAGAAGAGTCAAAACCAATTAGGACTCCAATGTCATCCGACACCAAACTCACAAAAGATGAAGACGGAGAATCCGTAGATAATACTAAATATCGTGGCATGATAGGTAGCCTTCTCTACCTCACGGCAAGTAGGCCGGATATCATGTTTAGTGTTTGCTTATGTGCTAGGTTTCAAGAAGACCCTAAAACATCACACCTAGAAGCCGTAAAAAGGATATTTAGATATATTAAGGGTACAACACAATTAGGATTATGGTATCCTAAGGGCACGGGAGTAGAAACAATTGTATATGCAGATTCTGACCATGCAGGTGATTACGTTGATAGAAAAAGTACAAGTGGGGTATGTACTTTTATGGGATGTTGTTTAACATCTTGGTTTTCTAAGAAACAAACGGCACTTGCAATTTCAACAACCGAAGCCGAGTACATCTCCGCCGGCAAAGCATGCCAACAAGCACTATGGATGAAACAAGCGTTAGTAGACTACGACATCCACCTAAGCGACATAGCCATCCTATGTGACAACAAAGGTGCCATCGACTTAAGCAAGAATCCGGTATTGCATTCTCGCACAAAGCATATAGAGATTCGTCATCACTTCCTAAGAGACAATGTTCAAAAGGGGAACATCTCTATTGAGAAGGTAGCATCCGAAGACAACATAGCCGACGTCCTCACCAAACCGTTGAAGCGGGAACAATTCAACCTACTTCGTCTTGGTCTTGGTCTAATGGAACAAATGTCGTAACTTAATTGACTCTACAAGGTATGTAAACACTAGCCTTCTTCTTTCTGAGTCTAGGATTTCTATTTCACGCACAACTCACAAACAATACGGGAATTTTCAAAACCCAAGATGAGTTTTTCCACTTATAGTTTCTTATTTTTTTTATATACACATTTTCAAAGAAAATCTACTTTCACAACGTTTTCTAAAAGGATGATACCTTCCCGTATCAATTTCACAAAAGCAATTTCTCACGTCTAGGACAAATTGCTTTTTCATTATTAATACAAAGTAAAAACCCGTTTTCATTGCATCTCATGTCTTTTGAATGCTAAAGGGGACACATAACTAATATGTGTTTTCGGGTACATTCATTTAAGCAACAATGAATTAGGAGCATTGATAACACTAAATTACGTACTTATGTACTAAATATGTGTTTTCTGGTTATCTCAATAAGATGTATTTCTACTTCTAGTTTATTTTCCTTTTCTTTTTAGGAGTCGAGATAACCATAACTCCAAATAGTTTGCATATAGGCACACAATAGGCAAGATGTTTCCAAAAGGAAAATTTTGTGCTGCCTGGATCACCAAACCCACGGATCCCAGCCTTCATGCTGGACGGATCCCTCAAGGAAAGGATCCATGAAACAGAAGCTGTTTTCAACTTCTATTTTTTCACTTTGGATGAAAAATCCACATTTGTTTCATTTTTTTTGGGATTATGCTTTTAATGCTTGTGTTCTCATGATCACATGCCTTGAATTCATATCTAATCATTAGATTTTAATCCACATTTTGGGTCAAGCATTCATTACAATGCTTTGTTTTTCTATATATAGAACTCCCAAAATGCTTGCTTACTCCATCTCCTTCTCACAAACACACTACATCATGTCATCCAAAAACCCTTTAGGAGAATCACCTAGTACAAACAATAATGATATCCAAACCTTTGTACTTCCACCATCCAAAATACCACAATCAAATGCTAGGATATCCGCACGGATTAGTATCCGATCTTGTTGTTTAGCAAAACCAACCTCAAATGGTTCATCCTCAACAAATAACTCACCACAAGATGCTTCCATAATAGCACCTCCCTCATCACCAACAAGTACACCAACTTCATCACCACCTAAAGTCACTCTTTTGGAACTCCTTAAGATTCCAACAAGATCTAATCAACCTAAACAAAAAGAAATAGTATTTTCAACACCCCCCACATCTTCAAATACTATCTTTCAAGATCTTGAAACATCACCACCATTAGCTCCCATCACATTACAAGGACATCTAGGTTCTTTTCCACCACCATTTACAAACATTCTGGATGTTGATCCATATTTTCCTACTTTTCCACCACAACTTCCGCATAACTCAAATAAAAAAACCCGGAAAATTTCCGCACTCATTACCCACATCATTTACATTGTGAACATTGCAAATCCACTAGGGACATCGCAATAGAAGTTAGGGAAGAAATGCGTTTCATACTCAACCTCATCCTTGATCGCATCAATACCATCACTCAACAAAACCTCCATCCATAACCTTATGCAAGCATGGAAGGAATCACTACTACTATTTTCTATTTTTGTCATTTTTTTGTCATTTTTCAAGAACAAGTATTGTTCTTATTTTTACATGCTTGTAAGTGGCTTAAACACCACTACAATTTGTTGTTTTATTACAAGGCCTTGTTTACATACCTTGGCTCCCAATCCTGATTCTCGACAATCACAAGATTATTTAAGCATGTTACTAACCTTTCTTTTTGTAGGATTTCTATTTTTCTTCACTTGACGCCCCAAACAAGGGGGAGCTACCGTCAAGGGGGAGTTAGTAATACGTGGACTAATTTTTCCACACTTTTATGTTTATTTCTTCCAAGGGTTAACTTTTTGTTTCGACAAAAAGGGGGAGAAGAAGTAAAACTTAGGGGCTTTCAAAACTTGCATCTATTCTTAAGTTTTACTCATCATAACATTATGTTTTGTCATCAACAAAAAGGGGGAGATTGTTAATACAAATAAACCGTAAAAACATTTATTAATATTTTGCGATCTCTTTGTGTTTTGTTGATAACAAATATAATGTTATCTTAAGTATAATTATAAGGATACATGTTATTTTTGTAAAGCATTTACATATAGCCATTTAAATACAAAAATGTAATAATTAAGCATTTGTTGTAATAGTTTATTAGGATGGGTAAAAACCTTAACCCATGGACCATAACCCATGGATCATAACCCATACCCAAGTTGGCTAAATGCAATGTATGTTTAGATACATTGAATTTAAAGAAAACCCATGGACCAACCCATAACCCATGACCCATAACCAAAAAACCCATGGGCAAAGAGGAGCGTTCCGCGGATCCCTAGGATTAATCTAGACGGATCCCAAGTGGAAGGGATCCGTGGGATCCGGGGAACAGTGAAGAATTTTGCCTATAAATAGAGAGCCATTTCTTCATTCTAACTCACCCCTCTTCTTACTAAATCTCTCATACACTCTCATTCTCTTCTAACATATAGATCACTTGATGTAGAGAGTTGTTCTTATTTCTTTCTATTTGTGATCCTCATATAGGTCCTTCTCTAAGGCGAGATCATGAGCATTCTACAAGTCATCCAAGCAAGGGGTCCTTGATTGATTTGTCACTCCGCAAAATTTCTTTAGCGAAGATTTTGTTTTTGATATTTCACATATTTGTTGTGTAATAGTTGTGTTGGTTTGGTCCACCGTGCTACGGACTCGGTATCTAGCTTTGTACCGGAAAAAGTGTAAGCAACGTTGTGAAGGCTTCTCCGCCAAGTGAAGGAGTTTGCTGACATAGTGCTTGAACTCTCGAGTAGGTGACTCGGGGAGTGGAGTAGGGCAAGGAAGGTGTCCTTGTAGCCGAACCACTATAAATCGGTTGTGTCTTTTCTATCCCTTAACTTTATTTATTTGCTTGCATTATCATTAGATCTATACGTTCTCAACATCCATACGATTTCACATAATATCGAATCTAAAGTTTTTGAAATCAACTTAAAATCGGCAAAACTATTCAACCCCCCCCCTTCTAGTTTTCCACAATCCATTCAAAATTCATGCTCAATGAGTAAGATTTAATGGATGAGGTAATACAATTTCGTAAGACATTAAAGCAGAAAAGGATGGAATACCATGCTTCAATCTTTTCCGGTTAATCAACCCGGTGGGGCAGGAGGGTCAAGTAGTAGTCCTCCACTTATGGAAGATCCATTGCAAACATCTCTTACTCCATCCGATCCGGTTAATCAGCCCGGTAAGGATCTGGGTGTCACTGTCACTACAACTGTTGAAATGAAGCAACCACAACAACAACTTAAATAGCCGCAAGAAGAAAAGCATGGTGAAGACGTGGAAATATATGACGAAGGAGATTACGATCATGATAAGGATGAAAGAGTCACTGATGATAATAATTTGGTGGCTGAAGAGGAAATGTTGCAAAACGAGGCTGAAGAAACTGCTAGAGCTGAGGAGGAAAAGTTAAAGAAGGAATCAGACAACTACTCAGTTGACAATCCAATACACAAACCTCAACAGTCTTCTGAATCACCTCTTGACACTTTCACCAAACCCAAATCATCATCTCAATCATCACCTCCATCAACATAAGAAACACCAATGTCAACAACAAAATCTGTTAAGAAGGCAACTCCATCCAATGATTCGACAAATGGTTAAGCAGGTTATCACCACTACACAACAAGCTACACAACCACCACCATCTGATCAACCAAGGGATTCAGAAACCACACCACCAATGGAGAAAACCGTTGATCACTTTACATACACTGGTGGTGAGGATCACGACATACCTGAGCCCCAACCAGAACCTCAACCGAAATTTAGATCAAGTACATTACTGCACTCCTTGTTTTCATACGCTTCAAATCAAAGAGCGTGTTGAAGTTCTTCACCTCGGGGTCGAATCTTACCTAAATTCTACACTTCATCAGAATCAATCAAGAACCTCAGTACAAAATCGTTCATAAACAAAAGTTTGGGTTTGTCTACCAACGTGAAAATCATCATACTTGCTTCATGGCTTTCGATGAAATTCACTAAGTTCTATGACGCCACCCTGGAGATGGTTCGAGATGGATTATCATATCGAGTGAAGGACATTGAGTTGGGTATAATTCAGACGAAGAGATGGAATTCAAAGGATTGCAAGGATGTTCGTTGATTTATCACTAGGATTGATGAATGTTTGATTCATCGGGATCAGATGCAACGGTTGGAGAGCTATGTTGGAGGATGACCAAACTTTCCGATTCTGACCTTCCAACGTCCTCAGAAAGTAGCTGATCGTCTGTAATCATTGGGTACTCTCTTGATTGTGATTTTGTTTGTTTGAATATCTGGACATGGCTTGTGCACACATAACAGTGTACAACCCGTTCTTGTAATGAAAGGACCCTGTGGTACGCTTCAGTGCCACAATCCTTATAAAAGGAGTGAAAGCTTCTTACTTTTGAGTAAAACCTATCAAACCTTTCATTTTTTTCAAGGTTTTGCTCAAAAGGACAAGTACTTCCCCTTACGTTTTTCAAAACCTCAAAAGTTAGTATTACTTGTTGAGGGGGAGTATTTTCCAAAACTTTGTTCATAAAATTGTTCTTCGTGATAATCTTCCCACAAAACTCGAAATGGTCATATTTATTATCAAAACGTTATCAAAAATAACACTTATATGCCATTTTTGAGGGGGACAAAATTATTGTGATAAGAAATATGTTGTGTTTTGCTAATGAATCCTCGTGTGAAAAGACTTCAACCCATGAATTGACGGGATCTGAACAGTCTTACATTGAAAAGATTTGTCTTCCAAGACTTATCCAAGTAAATTGTACCTATTCGAGAAGCTCTTGATAGACATGAACTGTGACGGGTTTGACAACCTCTCGGGGTTGTCCACATCTTCAAGATAGTTACTAGAGCTAGTTGTCACCTAAAAGCTGACAATGCATCTCTTTAACTATGCAACGTAATCGTGTCTCGCAAGGAATTGTCTATCTTGAGTCGATCAATTCAAAAGTGCGAGCTCTTTCCTCACTGTGCAGATTTCTGTAAAAACTCTTAAGCACATGTGGAGGGGGAGTATTTCTGAAAATCTAAAACTCTTGAAGTGTTCAAACATGTTTTTCATTCACAAACACTTCGAGAGATTTTCATGAAAATGGTTTTATGGCAATGGAGTTATAAGGTGACTAAGGTTAGGAATAACCATCCTATGATCCGCCAGAGCCGGAGGGATCTACCCAAGGACATCACAAATAGTTAGTACTTAGAAGTCCTTAGGTATGATTATAAAAAGGAGAAAATGAGAATCGGAGAAAGAAGGAGTTGAAGAATTAAAAAGAAAAGCAAAGAAAAGGGTGAAAAGAAATTGCCCTCCAGATTATTCAACTTAGGGCAGACACCAGGTTCAATTCATATGCTACTGGTTGTCACTTGATGACACCGGTATTGAAGATTAAAAGTCGTCATGGACCCTGTGACGCATGCACTAAACCTTCTTAACCACTCAAGTTTCTCTCAAAAGAAGCTTGTTTCATTCTCACAGGGAACCCTACGTAAACTATCGGCCTTCTCTTAGAGATTGCTGGTATTGAAGAAGGAGACCCTCTCCCTAGTCTCCGCTCAGGAAAACCAAAACGCACTATTGAGTCTAGAGCCACGAGATTTATCAAAAGATCTCTTAGGTACACTTGACATTTCATCACTTGTTGTTCAACAATAAGAACATCAGTGGTAAGTTATCGAGTCCTACACAGATCTTAGCAATCTGTCGAGAACATTTATGAGGGGTTCACATCTGTGATCCTCAGTGATTGAATGGAAAGTCCTGCCAGGGTCAACATCAAACAGCCCTGACAGCAGGTCGCTTCGGTAACTCCCCGTGGATTACGCTTAGTGGTCTCAAACGGTCTACAGTCGTGAGGTGATGCTTTGGTATACCTCAGCGACTCATCTGAATCGTAGGTGTACTTCGGTACATCGGGTTATCTCACTTGTGGGACTCCGGTTCAGGAACGGCCTTTGTGAGAATTAGAGTTGTGTTTTCACACTATGCTGTTAACACTCTCGAAGTTCAAACTTGTAAGTGCCAGAATCCGCTTATTACTAACCTTTCTTATGTTTACTTCTTATGGAAGCTCTGGAGCGGAATGATCGTGCAGATTCTCCACATGCTCATACCAACAACATCACTTATGGAAGTTCTCTCACAATCCAAGGCAACACAAAGTCAGAATGATTCCTCAACAAAGAATCTACAAAGTTTAATGACTTATAGAACTTTATCAACTGTAATCCAACGTTAAAGAGCGTGTGAGCATGTTGGAGAAAGACGTGGAGACACTGGAGCAGCGAAGCAGACCTGATGCAGACTACCACACCATACTATCACTTTCAAAGAACAAAGAACAAAAGAACAAAGAAAATGAAGACGTCAAAGCGGAATACTTCAAAGGAAACAATTTCTCTACACTAGGGAGATTGTTCGAATCAAGATATCTCTTCTCACAAGAAAGAAGAATGTCAGAAGACGTCCAAGCTACTATTACATCAGCACCTACAACGTTATCACTCATTTCATTCATCACTAGCACTTGAGGGGGAGATTGTTGGAATCACTCCTAAACCTTAAGTCAAGTGTTAGTAATTCATATGTAATAGTTAGCTTAATATGGCCTTTATGTTTGTAATTAGCCTTAGGCTTATGTAGAAGGCCCATAAGCCTAGGCCCAAGCCCATATAGGAAAGGAAGGGAACTTGGATGTTGCCCTAGTTCCTTCCCCTATATAATCACATGTAAACCTTCATTAGAAGGTTGGTTGTTCAATTTCATTCTCTCTCACTCTACGCCTAACTTTTCACATAGTATTTCGTGTGTGTGTTTGTTATTGTTCAACCCATCACTTCTCTATCTCTTCTCTTGATGCTTGTGTTACTAATATGGTAACCTAACAGTGGTGATGATAGTGGAGATGTAAAATAAATAGCTCTAGGAACCAATGGTGATGGTTTAGTGGAGATGATATTGTTTGGCCTAGAAGGTATGGTGGTGTTTGGCATAGGTAGTTTTGTGGGTACTATCCTTTTAGGAATTGGTTTGATTGGTTGAGAAGAGATCCTTGCATTTGTTGGCTTGACCGGAGATGATTCGGTTGAAGAAATTTCGTGTACAACACGAGCAATTTTCTTGGGTGGTTCTTTGGTAGATAAGTTACTACTTGGAGTTTTCCTCATGATGAGATGATTTCAAGAGGTTTGTAAGGATTTCTAAAGTGCTAAAAATTAGGATGAAGGTGATGACTATGGAAGTCCTAACAATGTGGTTTATAAAGCAAGAGATTTGGCAAGTGCATTTAAGCCTTAAGCCACTAAAATTCATTGGAATGTAATGATTAACATGCACAAGAGTCAACTTCAGAGTTTGTACTGATCTAGGAATTCATTTAAGATGAGATGGAGTGTTTGAGTTAGAAAGATGAGTTGAAATGATTGTTTTAGCAAGGTTTGACATAATCTGTCACCCGGATCCCACGGTTCCCTCCTCAGAGGGATCCGTCTAGGCTAATCCTAGGGATCCGGCTCTCAGCAGCTATGAAAGAGTAGAAATGATGTTTCTAAGATCTAAGATCTATATCACCTTAAGTGTTTCAGTCCTCCTAAGTGTCTTAAATGAAGGGGTGCTTAAGTACTTGAAGGTAATGAGTGATGTAGCTAATGATTGCCTTTTATGGAAGAAATTGGAACTTTCATGAGTACCAATGAATGAACAAAAATGACACTAAAGATTTTCAGAGTGTCAAGTGAAGCTAAATGATCCTTGAGATCAGATAGTAACTTAGATTAATCCTTTGGAAAATATCCTAGAGGCTTAAGATGGAAAAACTAGGATTTGATCAATTTTGACAAATTTTGTCGTAAGGATGATTATGATCGATTTTGCTATAAGAGGTTTCCAATGTTTTAGATATGAGGGATCATGTGAAAAGTGATGTGTGAGTTTGAGAGCGGAAGAGTAATGGATTAAAATGAAACGATAGATCTACAAGCGTCTTTGAGTGTGATCTAGGTGAGTTATGTGTGAGTAGGAAGGATCTACTTAACTCGATAAGGACTTAATTTGCCTTAAGACACTATGTTTAGCTTAGTGTGAGGTGTTCTAAGGATATGTTTGAAATACAATGCTTGCAATTGCATTTTCTGTTTGCCGGATCCCACGGTTCCCTAGATGTAGGGATCCGTCTAGCACAAACTTCGGATCCGTCCATCTGCTCAGCAGAACCTTTACTAAAGGTATGCAATGATCTTAAAATGCATTATATTCCAAGGTTAGTTTAAAGGGATTCTAACACTAAGATATCAAATGTAAGATGTTTTATTTCATGAAGGAAATAGGATTACATTGATAAAGCACGAGTACAAGAGGATTGATCCTATTTCAAATACTACTAGGTTCCTTGAGTGTTTTCGCTAGGAGGATCATCACGTTGTTGATGAGTGGTGGTGGAATCAAGAATGAAGAAAGTCTTCATGAGAGATATGTTTAGCGGTTCCATCATCTTGTTCACAAGTACGTACAACGGACTTTGAAATTGAGGATGAAAGTGCATAACGTTATGATAGAGGCGAGTCAAGAATATTCCATAAGGGATGAGTTTATTCTTGGAGCCTTGAAGATTTACAATTCGCCTTGCGAAGAAGTAGGCGAGATTGTATGGTTGTTGTGTTAGCAAACAATACAATATGTGAGCACAACAAGCGGGAAGGATTTCTCGATTTCCTCTAAGACTCCAAACATTTTCACGTAGGATGAGTGCAAGGGGCTTGTACTCTTCTCGGATGTCCCGTGTGAAGATAATGTTTGGATTGGAGTAATATGGTCGAGGTTTGCATATTATGCGATGTAAATCTTCCGGGGAAGGTATGTGTAAACAATATGGACTATTTGCTTCGCGAAAGTTGAAGAGAGAATCAAGAGACCAATCTTCGGTGAAGGCACATTGTCCATGATTTAGAATTCGGAGGAGGTGAGCAAAATGCCCAAGGGTTAAAGTAAACTTTTGGTTTTTGATATAAAACCAAAGAGATAGAGAGCGATCCTCGTTACGAACGAGTTCAACTTGACGGAAGAATTCCATTATGAACCTTGGACAGATCTTCTCGTTGATTTCAAGAAGACATTCTAGTCCTATGGCTCGAAAGGAGGTATTGATACCTTCTTCGAATTGTAGAGAGGTGTCTACAATACGTCCTTCGTGGAAGTGACGGTTTTCGAGGTTATTGAACCCACGGACATGAATGCCAGGTGTGTTGGGTTCAAGGGAGATGTTCAGAGTGCAGACGCTAGTGAGTGAAAAATCAAACTCATATTCATGCGTCATAGTTGAACCTATAGAAATGATGAGTTAATAGAAAGTGATTTTGTGGTCAACCAATGATTATCTAACGTTTTTATTAGATTTTTATTAACAATGGTTTTTAACAAGTGTAACATATTGGATTTCACATACACACTAAATCATAAACACAAGAGGCGTATAAGATGAGTTTTAGAGAGAGAAAGTTAGAGGTTTGGAACTTTAGTGAGAGAAAATGAACATATTATTACGAGCTCCAACTCTCTACCTTGGAAGGTAGAGAGTATTTATAGTCTTTACACAAATCGCCACCTAACGGGTTGTGGATCAGGCATACAGTGGGTAAAGACCCGTCCGTCCTCCACGGTGTTACTTAAACTAAATACTACTTAACATTAATCAATCTACGACTACGAGCTTTCTAACGATTACATATACTTGAGGTGACCGACTCTTTAATAACCAGATTTACTAAATCCTAACAATCTCCCCCTAAGGGAGGTCACCTCAAACACACATTAAAATTACATTGAATACAAACAGATATTATATTAAAAAAATTGTTCTTGCATTCTTGATGTAGTTCTTTGCTCAGGAGCTCCTAGTCATTGATTCATCATTATTGCATGTTTGGATAATCAATGTGGAGGTCTTTAACTGATCCACGTGATAATGAGTTTTGAGCCATCTTTGAGATCATCAGCTATCATAAATCTCTGACTCTTCCATTGTGGTGTTGGTATTATGTGATGTTGTGACTTATGGACCGACATGCTCACAGTTTGGATCATGATTTCTTCTCATTAGAGTAGCAGAAGCTTCCGTTGATTCATGATATAGGCAGCAGCGTAGCAGAAGCATGGAGTGAAAATATCAGAGTCATTGATGCACTAATCATGATTTCTTTTTGAAATGAATGTGATGTGTGTGCATGCGGCTATGGATTGACTGCATCATTCTGATCAGCTACTAACGTCGGGCATACCTGCATACAACAGTTAGCAATAAAGTGCACGAAAGTGTCTTTGATCACTTTCGTTGAATTGAGGTACACGACCCACGGTTCCCCGTTGATCAGTACAAGTACTGCCTGTGATCAGGTAACATTCCGAAGAATTTCCTTGACAGGGTTTCGCAGTTGCTCTAGCTGTTCTCAAACCGGAACATCTAAAAGAAGACAACACGGAGTGAGTGAACCAGCGAATAGAGATTCACTGATTGATGAAAAGAGATTTGAAAAACAATCGTGTATCTCTAAATAGAAATTGTTTTTGCAATACAACGAAGGTTTTAATGAAAATCAATTATCAATCATAAACACCTTTTATTTTGAGATATTTGTACACAGTCGATGTGCTAAAGAAAAGAGTTTTTAAGCACAACGACCGGTTTTTCAAAGGTATCCGTCAATCCATAACCTGAACCAGGATTGATTCAAAAGATTGAATCTCCCCATTGTTTCTATTCAGTTGCCACATGGTTGATCTATTGAATAGATCTCACATGCCACCCACCAGGAGCTTGTTTGATGTTGGCTCCAGAAGGCTTTCCATCTTCATTGTGAATATGTTTGCATATCACTCAGATGTTCTGGCAATACCACAAGGATAATGCGTAGGACTCAAGATATAATCTCTCTTTCCACATTGTGTGAAATAGAGAGTCTTCATTGAAAGTGTCCTAATGAGATATTGTGGATGATCTCTTGGCTCTAGACTCAATTGTGCATCTTTGGTTCCTATGCCGGAGACTAGGGAGAGGGTTTCCTTCTTCAATATCAACAAACTCTAAGAGAAAGTCGATAGATAATGTCGGTTCCCCGTGAGAATGAAACAAGTCCTTTTAAGAGGAACTTGAGTGGTTTGGGAAGTTGTAGTGCAGTACGTCACTGGGTCCATGACGTCTTGTCTTCAATACCGATGTTACCTTGGTAACCACCAGTAGCATATGAATTGAACCTGGTTTCTGCCCTAAGTTTGAATAAATGGAGGGCTATTTTTTTTCACCCTTTTTCACATTCAATTCTTTTTCATTCTTCAACCCCTTCAGTGCTTACCGAAACTTCATAACTAGAACCTTGTTGGGTTTATTCCAGTACTAGCTCAGTTTTAGTCCGCACTCTTCCCATATCTCATTTTTCTCCTTTTTTTCAATATACCTAAGGACTCTACACTATCAAGTGGTTTTGTCCCTAGGTAGATCCCTCCGGTTCTGGCGGATCATTGGACCTCAACCTAACCTTATCATCCTTATATCACCATGCATAAAGTAAAGTTGGTCGGTCTTTTGATATAGTTCTTCCACCTTGAAACCAATTGAAAATCATTTGAAAATCAATCAAGATACTTGTGATATAAAATCAAAGTATTTTGTATCTTAATTGTTTTGATATTTTAGAAATGCTCCCCCTCAACATATGCATAAAATTCAGAAATTGTTTAGCATATGGAGGCAAGAGATCTTTGAAATCATTAGATTAAGAATGAAAGGTCCAATCTTTTGATTAACATTTTCTAAAATGATCATCATCACTTCCCAATCAATTTGAGTAGATAAAACATTTTGAGGAAGGATGAGGTTTTCACAATTTTGCTCCCCCTTAATATGTGCCTCAAGGTATCAAAGAGTTTTGCACATATTAGAAGGAACCTGCACTTAGAGACAAATCAATCACGTTTCAATTCTTTATGATTTAAAAGTTGGTCCCCCTCAACATGTGTATGGAAAATTTGAAATCGTTTGGCACATGTGGGGAGGAATGCTTGCAAATCACTTGTGAAACCATTTATCGAATCGTCAGTATAAATCCAATTTAAATCCCAAATTCTCCCCCGATCACAATTTTCTAATCATTTGAGATTTGTGATCTTGTAGATTTAAATTGATTTTGAAAGCTTTTGAGGAGAATTGTGACTTGATTATGAAAACATTTTAACTGATGAGGATCGGATTATGAGACTTTAAACTCTATTGATTAAACATGCATGATTTATCTTTTGAAAGCAATTGTATGACAAATAACCTTTTGATTTAATTGAAATCATTCTCCCCCTCAATCAATGACATAAGTTGTTGATTGAGAGATAGATAGTTTTGACAAACGTTAAGTCCAGATGATTTTCAAAAATAGAGACCGAGTTATTTTTCAAAGCAATTAGTTTTCATTAGATGGTAAGTAATTGTTTATAGAATTAGAGCATGAGTTTTTGAAAACCAAGATAAAGCATGGCTCTGTTCTTTCTTTGAAAAACGGGTTATTGCCTGACATGACAATAAACCATTGTTTCATTTTCTCTCAAAAAAATTTTTTATTATTATTTTTTTAATATTCGAACAACATCTAAAGTCCCGTGTCATTCTTTGAATGACAGCACAAAGATCGTAGATATTTATCGAATCGAGAAAAACATGACAAAACGACAATAATTTTTGGAATTTTTCAAGATTTTATATTTTTCTATTTGCTTTTTGATGGTTTTATATTTTTGTATTTTGGTTTTCGAAAAGATATTTACAAGAGATAGATGAAGAAAGACTTTTACTCCTCGTCTTCCTCTTGAAGACGTTTGAGTGTTTCCGGTTGTAGACTCTTTAGACCAAGTCGTGAAAGGATAAACTCAAAACGTTCTCTAAGAAGAGCGTTGGTGAAGATGTCTGCTAACTGATATTCAGTCCTCACAAAATAGAGTTCCATCACACCATTTTCTACTTGATCCCTGATGAAATGATGTCGAATTTCGATGTGCTTTGCTCTTGAGTGTTGTACGTTGTTGCATGAGAGAGCAATAACACTTTTATTATCACAATACAAAGGGATTTTGTTGAATTCAAAGCCATAGTCAGATAATTGAGATCTCATCCATAGGATTTGAGCACAACAGGATGACATGGCTATGTATTCAGCCTTTGTAGAGGAAATAGAAGTACTCATTTACTTCTTTGAAGACCAGCTCACAAGCTTATCACCCAAAAACTGAGCACCTCCAGACGTACTTCGACGAGTATCTTGACATCCTGCATGATCAGCATCTGCATAGGCTGTTAGTGACATACCGGTGTCCTTCGGGTACCAAATTCCCATATTGATGGTTCATTGGAGATACCGAAAGACCCGTTTAACCGCTTCAAGGTGCTTTTTGGTAGGCTTAGCCTGATATCTAGCACACATGCACACAGCGAACAAGATGTCTGGTCTACTAGCTGTGAGGTACATCAGGGATCCAATCATACTACGATATTTCGTTTGGTCTACCATGATCCCTGAGTGGTCCTCATCTAGTTTAGTACGCTCTATCATGGGAGTGTCAACAGGGTCACTAGAAAAAAATGCATGTTTCTTTAAGATCTCATTTGCATATTTAGATTGATTTATGAAAATGCCTCCGGGACTTTGTGAAATTTGTAATCCCAAGAAAAATGACATTTGTCCCATCATTGACATTTGAAATTTAGAACCCATTTCATTAGAAAAACGGTCACATTCATTGGGGTCAGTCGAGGCAAAGATAATATCATCTACATATATTTGAACGTGAATTAAATGTTTGTCTGACTTTCTGGTGAACAATGTTGGATCAACTGCTCCTTTGCTGAATCCTGTAGATAGAAGAAACTTTGATAGCGTATCATACCAAGCCCTTGGAGCTTGCTTCAAACCGTAAAGAGCCTTCTTCAAACGATAGATGTGAGTAGGATGCTCTGGATTCACAAAGCCTTCAGGTTGGCTGACGTATACGACTTCTTTAAGATCTCCGTTAAGAAAAGCTGTCTTTACATCCATCTGATATACAACCATGTTCTTACTTGCAGCATTAGCCAAGAAGATTCTGATTGCCTCGATAAGAGCAATTGGAGCAAATGATTCTTCAAAGTCAATACCCTCCTCTTGACGGTATCCTTTTGCAACCAATCGAGCCTTGTTCTTTAAAACATCACCATGCTCATCAAGTTTTACTTTGAAGATCCACTTTAGAGCAATGATCATTGCACAATCTGGAGCAGGTACTAATTCCCATACATCTAGTCGATCAAACTCATGAATTTCTTCTTGCATGGCATTGAACCAGCTGTCTTCATTCATGGCAGTTTTTACGTCTTTTGGTTCGATCTTAGAGAGTACGGAATTGAAGAAGCACCATAAGGCGTCGGTTGCAAGTTTTTTCCGTGTGGATACTGGACGAGAGAGGTTTCCAATGATGTTGTCCAATGGATGATCATGTGTCCATTTCCTAAGATGTTCATGTGGTTGTTGTTGAGGAACTGAAGTAGCAGAGTCTATATCTCCTGATGACGATGGTTCTGATGATGATTCAGGAGCAAATATATTTTCAAAGGGTTCATCTTCTGGAGTACCAAAGGGATTAACTTCATCATGGGTGCCAGAAACAATTCCATGATGTACATTTAATGATTGATGATTTGTTGATGAGACAAAGTGATCAGCAGCAGGCGCTTCTTGACTTAATGATATTGAGACTGAAGGATTTACTTCATTCACAGGTATAGGATCAGCCTCTGTTGATGGAATTGACATTTCATCAGCATTCGGTTCATAGTGTTCATCAAACATTGGATCAAACAATTTCTTTAAATCATCTTCTGATGGAGGTACATATGGAGTTGCTGGAGAGGGATTAGAAACAAGAGTAGAACTGATAGGACTACTTGATAAAGGTTGAGATGCGGGTCAAAAACTAAATTGTCCTGGAGCCATTTGACCGGTCAGCTCATCGAACGTAACGTGAATTGTTTCCATGATATTTCGGGTTCTCTTGTTGTAGATTCGGTAACCCTTCTTGTTTGATGCATAACCAACAAAAACTCCAATGTCAGCTTTAGCTCTTAATTTTCCTAAATCTTGACCGTCATTTGTTGGATAGCACAAAGCACCAAACACACGAAGGTAGGAAAGATCAGGTTTTCGTTTATGAACAAGTTCATATGGAGTTTTTCCATGGGAAGTGTGAATAAGGGAACGATTTTGGGTGTAACAAGCGGTGGCAATGGCTTCAGCCCATAGAAACATTGGAACCTTTGAATAAATTAGCATAGTTCTTGCGGCTTCCACAAGAGTTCGATTTCGTCTTTCAACTACACCGTTCTGTTGAGGAGTTCGTGGAACACTTCTTTGATGACTGATTCCAACACTTTCATATTACTGAATTAAGTCTTTGTTAACAAACTTTGTGCCATTGTCTGTTCGAACAATTCTAACAGTATTGTTGAGTCGAACTTGAAGCTGTTTGATAAGTTTGATGATGACATCTGGAGTTTCATCCTTTGTCCTCAAAAACTTTACCCAAGTAAATAGAGAGTAGTCATCAACAACTACTAGAATGTATTTCTTCCCATTAATCGTTTGCACTCTCATTGGTCCGCACAGATCCATATGAAGGGTATGAAGAACTTCCATTACTGAGTTTGTGGGTTTTGGTTTGTGGGCATATTTCGTGCTTTTTCCCAACTAGCAAGCTGAACAAAGATGATCTTTTTCATATTTCAACCTGGGTAAGCCTCTGACAAGATCCTTTCTAGAAAGGTTATTAATGGTACCAAAGTTCAAGTGATTGAGACGACGATGCCATAACCATGACTTTGTTTTTGAAGCCTTTGACAGCAAGCAGATTGGAGAAGACTTCATCATGTCTTCGATAGAAATGGTGTATAGGTTAGAACCACGAGTACCTCTTATTAATTCTACACCATCAAGTTCTCTAACGAAACAAGTATCCTTTCTAAAAGCCACTTCTTGATCGGAATCACAGAATTGACCAACAGAGAACAAGTTATGACCAAGACCTTCCACATAATATACCCTGGAAATTACACTTTTACCAACCACATAATCTCCATAACCCATAATTGCACCGAAATGATCGTTCCCGAATCTAACTGTCCCGATGAATTTTCTCACAAAGTTCATGAGTCGCGACCGATCTCCAGTCATATGCTTGGAACAGCCTGAGTCCAGGTACCACAGAACGATTTGAACGATCTGCAGTTGAACACAGACAAGAATGGATAACTGGATAATTGGGATCCCCATGCAAGAATGGGTTCCATTTGGTTAGTAACAGTGATTGGAACACCCACATCAGAAATAGAAACACCCATATCAAAAATAGAAGCAATGGAATCATTAGGAATAGATGTAGTGCTGGTGTCTGTATTTGACCTATTCAAAGTATGTTCACTTCTTAAAGGAATAGTTCTACCAGTAGGCATCCATTTTCTAGTGGGCATTGTCTTAGCAGAAAAAGGTATCCATCGATAACCTATCTTTCTAAATGTTCTTCCTGTGGGTTTCCACTGTTTTCTAATTTTCTTTCATCTTTGCCTTTTAGCCTTCTTAGCATGATTTTTAGCATTAACAATTTTAACTGGGCATTTGACAGCATTAGACAAAACATTCACACCACATTCATGATTAGCAACAGAATTCAAGCAGACATCATTACATGGTTTGCAGATAGTATCAGAATTCGAATTAATTACAGTACGCCTATGGCTAATACTAGAATCAACACGATTCGTTTTATTCAACACAAACTTAAAGTTCCTACGTTGGTCTTCTACTCTCTTCCAATGCACATTCTTAGCTTGCGAGGTCCTATCTTGCTTGGTATTGCATGGAGGCTTTGACCCACTTGCTTTAATGTCACTGATTACTCCTGTAGAGGGAATTATGGGAACATTAGTTGGTTGATCTACTTTTTGCATTCCTAAACTAGATGTGCAAGGATCTGAACTACTAGAAGGCACATTAGTGTTCACTTTCTTAAAGCTGGGCATGGAATGGTTTGTATGCTTGGCACTAGGCATAGAACAAGGTATCACAGCTTTACCTTTTGCACCTAAGGATTTAGGACATGTGGCTATTAAACATTCTAGCAGCTCTTGAGATCGTTTGGCTTGAATGCAAGCAAACCTAATTTCTCTATCAAGAGACTTATTCAAGAAATCCTCTTCCACGATCTCACGGAGACATTCTAGACTATCCTTAAGGTGAGTGCAATAATTGTGAAACACAGGTTCATTATTCCTGAGATGAGGAGGAATGTATTTAACAGTCACAGTATATTTGCAGTCTGATGATGACTTTGATGCAACATTCTCATTAAAAACAAGTGGCAGTTTCCCTTTTTCCTGACTCCTCAGATTCTCAATTTCTTTTTGTAAAGAGGTTATTTTTTCGTTGTTTTTGTCACGAGTGACTTTTATTGAATCATATAACTCTTTAAAGTGACGTTTAACCTTTTCATTTTCTTCTAGAAAGCCCTCGTTTTCCTTTTGTAAAGCATTTACTAAGTTCTGAAGATGAAAAGTTTGAGAGTACTGAGAATCTAAAGGAGGAGGCATTTGGGTGCCAGTCACATTGTTCTTTTCACCCTTTAATTGAGAGATTTGGGCTTTCAACTTTCTGATCGTGTTACAATGAGCTCGAATCTGTTCATCACGTTTGCTAATTTCAAAAACTGCATCAAATTCAGGAACACCCAAGGATGTCTTGATATTTGAGGTTTTAACATTTTCTTTCAGGTGTTGGTATTTTAATTGCAAAGCAAGATGCTCAACTTCCAATTTAGAAAATTGTTTTACCAGGTTATCTTGATCATCCTGTTCAACTTTATCATGCAGTTTAGAGTTAGTTTTTTCAAGCTCAATGACACGATCATGAGAGACTTTCAGAGCAACAGATAATTCATGAAATTGAGAAGCATTAATGGAACAATTTGTAGCCGTGTAAAACACATCTTGAGTAATACATTCAGAAATAAGATTCTCATTCAAGGTATGCAAGTTCTTCCTCTCAATCTCATTATATTTTAATTCTCGCTCATAGTCACTAACCTCAATAATCATCGCATCAAATTCCTTTTCCATTTCTTTAATATCTAAGTCCATCCCCTTTTTAAGACTCTCAAATTGACCTTTTAATTGTTTAAAGAAAGGCATGACCTCAGTTAAATAGCATTCTTTAGTTTGCTCAAAACCCCTTTCCCCTTCAGTTATCCCAGTGGGTATGATCCTTTTCTTACAAGTTTTCTCAAAATCAACAAATAATTGAAAGATAACATATTGACTGATTAAGGTCTTGCTTTTAGTGGTAATATTTCTAGGAACTAAATGCATTGGTGTATTTGGAGGATACACAGTTGCTGAAGGCATTTTCCTAAAGGGGGGTTTTGTTACAACAAGATTCTCTGCCTTTTGCTTATCTAAATCCTTTTTTCCAGAACACTTGTTCGGGTGTTAGTAACGTTTGAGGCTTAAACATGTTCAAGGAAATCCAATTTTCCTTTTTGTAGTCATGGGGTCTGATAATTATGTTTTTCTCTTTACATGTAGGATTGTTGAGTTTCTTATCCATTTTCTCCCTAGTGACCTCATCTGATTTCTTATCTTCCTCAGTGCACTCAGCGCAACTAGGTTTCTGCCTAGGTTTAAGGATTTCATTGCCATCATAGATAACATTTTTAGCAGCTTTTGCTATCTTACCATACTCAGGGTTGGATTCCTTTATAATGGGGATACTATGCTTATCGCTGAGAACTCTATGCTTCATGATCATGTGAGCAGTCTGAATGGTATTCCCTTGTACTTACAACTTATTTTCGAGCTTGTTTTTCAAGATTTTTAGATTAGAAAAATCATTCAAAAGTTTTGATTCCTTAGCACTGAATTCTTGCTTAAGCATTTTAACATTTTTTTGAAGTTCTTGTTTTTGCTTAGCAGTTTTAGAAAGCTTTTCTTGTAAGGAGTTTAACTCTTGTTTTAATACTTCTTCTCTAAACTTACTTTTTCTAATAGTTGTACGCATTTGGTCATCCATTTCCTGCTCACGGGTGGTTAACTCAAACTTAGCACGCTGTTCATAAATAGCAACTTGTTCTTTATAGGCATTCATTTCAGAAACAACAGAATCATCATGAGCACATGCAGTGTATTCATCAAAAATATAGTCATCATTGACTGCAGAAGATGCATCACTTGGTACAGTCTCACTTTCACTTTGTTTCACATATTGATCATATGGGACCACGTTGATATTACCCATATTTTCAATATCTGACTCAAAAGTTTCAGTAGATTGTACTTTGTCATGTATCTTTTGCTCATCAACATTATCGTATAGTTTTAATACCTCTGAGATGATTGATTCTTTGGATAGACTAGCTTGCTGTGGTGAGGGGACCTTTGGAGAGACCATTGGAGAAATGCTAGCCATGAAAAATGTTTGTGCAGTAGGTTCATCATCGTCGTCAGAGTCGTATGCATCACAGTCTGCAACTTGAAAGGCATTCTGATGATTATGACCTATCTCCTGAATTGGCTGCTCATCCACATCTGCATCATATATCTTGGCATTGCCCTCAGCAAGAAACAATAGCTCCTCTTCATCCAACACAGCTCCATTATCCTGAGCTTGCACAAGTAACATCTTGTCTTTGAAGTACTCTACATTTTGAGGGCGTTTTGGAGAAGTGCAGTTCCTTGCTATGTGTCCAACACCACCACAGTTGTAGCACTTAATTGGCTTTGCTTATCCTTGATTTCCATTCCTTCCTCTATACTGATTTCCCACATATTCTCTACCAACTCCACCTCTTCCTTGTTCGTACTGCCTTTCTTGAACTGGCTGCACCATAACCTTCCCATCTCTGATAGTGGCTTGATTGTGTGGATTGGATGCTGTTATGAGGCTGTTGTTGGTGTGTGGGAGAGAGTTCATGTTTTGACTGATCATGAGAGCCAGTTGATTAATGAAGTTTCCCACGCGTGCATCATCATCAGCTTGTTTAAACATTGGATCGGGAATGAGTTTGTGATTACCATTACCCATGGGTATAACTTGAGAAGCTTTGGTGGTAATTCCAACATTTGTATAAAAAGCAGTTGAATCATTTGATGAGCTTGTCACTCCCTGGTTGGTTTTGAACTGATCAAGAATCCTTTTTTCAAACATAGCATGTCTCTCATTCTGAAGAAGGAATGCATAGAGTTGTTCATAGTTTGTATTCTTCAATCCTTTGGTTAGCTTCACAGAGGTGACAAACTTGTGCCATTCAGGATTCATGTTGTTCACAAATTTTGAGTTCAGCTGAATGTTTGGCATGGTCATTTTGATGTTCCTCATGTCATTCACAAGCTTATAGAATCTCACGTAGTACTCATAGACACTCTCATCAGGTTTCATCTTGAAGTGTTCAAATTCATCAAACAGTTGTGATTCTCTGTCTTCTATAGTTAATTCAGAACCTGAGAGAAGCATTTTGACATTATCCCAAGCTGCCTTGGCTTCAGTGTTGTGATTGATCAGCTTGTAGATGTCTTTTGGAAGACCCTGTAGTATGATGTTTGAGGCCCTGATATCAGCATCGAACCTCTTTTTCTCCTTATCATTGAGCTCATCATACGTCTTTGGTCTATCTATTCCATAGATCATTTTTCCATCTGCAGCCGTATCAATTAAGTCTCTTGTAGTCTCAATTTGATAAGGTCCTTCATCAATAGACTTGAGAATGTTGACTCCGTTTTCCTTTCCAAGACAGTACAATCTGATTCGTTGTGCCCAAGAGTCGTAGTCAGTTCTGTCAAGCATAGGTGGACGAGTATCTGAACCAGCTGCTTGAACATCCTCAGCAACAGTGGAGATGATTGTAGGTACGTTGGTAGACATGTTAACAGATTACATGGGATTTTAAAACTCTATGATTAAACCGGGAAATAGATTCTTTCACAGGATTTTACTAAATTAAGAGAAAACCGTATAACAACCAAAAGTTCAACCAAGTCGATAAGAAATCTTGAACCAAGTCGCTAAGCACCAAGTTGCTACAAATTTTGACAGCAAGTCACTAAGTACCAAGTCGCTAAGTCGTCAAGTCGCTAAATAGCAACTCGCTAAGGTTCAAGTCGCTAACACCAAGTCGCTAAGAAAACTTAAGTACAAGTCGCTAACAAAATCGAAAACAAATCGCTACCTTCACCAAGTCGCTACCCGTAGTGGAGAATCCACTAAGTGTACTGTTTGTCGGCTTGTCTCAATAGACAAGTCGCTAGGACCAAGTCGCTACCAAAAACCACTATAACTCGCTACCTTTTACTGAAGCAAGTCGCTACGATGAATATCACAACGAGAACCAAGTCGCTACCAAGAAAAACTTCAAAAACACACTTTTCAATCCAAAAGAAGCTCAACCACAGTGATTCAAGCTTACAAAATCAAAACCCAAGCACATACAATGATCCTAAACACAACAGTACACCCAAAATTCAAACTTTAACACTAGAGATGATCCAAATGATGCAAAAACTACTAAACTTTTTCAAACTCAAAAACCACCTAAAAACCACTAGAAATAAGGATATGTAAGAGATGATCTAACCATGGCTCTTGATACCATTTGTAACATATTGGATTTCACATACACACTAAATCATAAACACAAGAGGCGTATAAGATGAGTTTTAAAGAGAGAAAGTTAGAGGTTGGGAACTTTAGTGAGAGAAAATGAACATATTATTATGAGCTCCAACTCTCTACCTTGGAAGGTAGAGAGTATATATAGTCTTTAGACAAATCACCACCTAACGGGCTGTGGATCAGGCATACAGTGGGTAAAGACCCGTCCATCCTCCACGGTGTTACTTAAACTAAATACTACTTAACATTAATCAATCTACGACTACGAGCTTTCTAATGATTACATATACTTGAGGTGACCGACTCTTTAATAACCAGATTTACTAAATCCTAACAACAAGAAAGACACTTAACTCACTTATGGTTTTGACATACTAGTGGAGTATTACTTTTTAGAAGAAAAGTGGTTTTTAATTTGCATGAAAAACTGTTCTCCAGTAGGACGGATCCCACGGTTCCTTTACAAAAGGGATCCGGCTAGTATGTCTTCCGGGATCCGTAGATCTGTAGTTACAGAAACAGATTTTATGATGAAAAGCATAGGTTTTTATATCTCATAGTTTTATATCAAGATATGTGTTTTAGCCTACATTTTTGTTTAACATGCATACATGTCTTCTAATGTATTACGAGAGAATGAAATAAAACAAAGAGAAATGATAAACACATTGTGATAATAATAACCTAGATAACTAGACTATTAGTAATATTTCATTTCAATACTAAGAATGATACAAAGGATTGGGTATATAACCCCAATGTAGATTAACAACCCAAAGTAAATGTCTCCGTATGTGAACTTCATCATAGGAAACACAAGTGCGATGAGTGTTAAGACGATGAGCACGAAGGCGATGTAAACCATGTTGAAGATGATTCTTCTTGGTTTCGGTTGAGATGAAATGGAGAGGAGGATGAAGTTTTGAGTGAAAGGGAGTTTTTGAAATTGGAAGATTTGAAAAAGTGGGGATTTGATAAAGTGGGCGTCGAGTGGTTTATTTATAGGGAAGGAGAATTTTTGAAATTTGTGTTTTGTTTTATTGTTAGAGAGATATGATTTTTGGATTAAGTGAGGCAAAACAAAAGTTTTATAAACCATGATTTTTAGACGAAAGAGTGACACGTATGTGAGAAAAAGGCTTCCTAATGAAGCTTCATGTAATACATGTATATGCACAAAAGATAATCATATAAATACCTAGATAGGCATACTTAATTATCAAGCAAAATAAAAAGAAAATCATACCTCTAGCGCACTTAGGAATTTCTTTACAAATGACACAACAAATGTCACTTAGACGATTCCCGCTCTTTTGCGTTTAAGATACCTTCTTAAGGAAGTTATTCTTGTTACCAAGTGATTCCTATAGCTTGGTGGGTATGAGCTTTGACTAATCAACATGACAAAGAAGATTAGTGCAATTAAATGAAAAAGAAAATAAGAAAAATGTTGTTATCAAATCAACATCCAAACATATAGTTTTAAAAGACATGGTGTTTGTTTTTATGAAAAACCTTCTTTGTAGTTTTCAAGTAACCATGGATCGTATCAAGTTTTTAAAATACAATATACTTCAAGAAACTTGGTAACGAAGCTCTGATGCTAATTGTGGAAAACTAGAAGGGGGGGGGGGTTGAATAGTTTTGCCAATTAAAACTTCCTTTTAAACTATTTAGATCGACTTATGTCAATCTATTTGAACGTGTGTGTTGGATGTTGATAAACAAGCATATAAAGGTATGTAATGAAAAGATAAGAGTAAGAAGCACAAAACCACAACGCGAGTATTTATAGTGGTTCGGCTACAAGGACACCTTCCTTGCCCTACTCCACTCCCCGAGTCACCTATTCGAGAGTTCGTAATCACTACACCAATCTCCTTATGGAGGAGAAGCCTTCACAATGTCGCCTACCCTTTTTCCGGTGCTAGGCTAACCACCGGGTTCTTTCACTCCAAGGTGAACCACACCTACACAACGTCGCCTACCCTTTATAAGGTACTAGGCTAAGTACCTAGTTCTTTTACACCAAGGTGAACCACACCTACACAACGTCGCCTACCCTTTATTAGGTACTAGGCTAAGCACCTAGTTCCATTGCAATGGAGGAACTACTACCCAACACTACACCAACGACTAATCCCAAAGGAGATCAACTCCTTTCTACAACATCATCAAGGATATCAATATCCTTGGATCTAGTACTAATCTATCTTGTACATCGAAACACACCATATCGAATGTACATCTAAGGCACCTTTCACTAATGCCTTTAACTAGATCTTCAAGACACCCTTCACTAATGTCTTGTGTCTTGACTTCTAAGCACCCTTCACTAATGCTTCTAGTCTTGACTTCTAATCACCCACCACAAGTGCTTATGATATGGACGATAGATACCCTTCACTAATATCTTCATATTGACACTTGAGACACCTTTCACAAATGTCTTCAACACTTCTTAGAAAAGAAAAGAAATCATCAACAAGAAGACTTCAGTAGTCTTGATGATGAGGAAGCATGGCAACTCATGGACTTGAGCTTGCTCGACTTCAAAGGTGGTGATCTTGCCTTTAAGAGGAACCTAGAAGATCACACATAAACAAAACTACAAACATAGATCTCTTGGATATGAGGTTAGAGAGTTTTTAACTCTAGGGGAAAGTATGTTAGAAAGGGGTGAGAAACAATGAAGAAATGGCTCACTATTTATAGAGGAAAAATTCTACTGTTCCCCGGATCCCACGGATCCCTTCCACAAGGGATCCGTCTAGCGTAAAGCTAGGGATCCGTGGGACGCTCCTCTTTACCCATGGGTATTTTGGTTATGGGTCATGGGTTGATCCATGGGTCTTTAGCTAGATACAATGTATCTCTTGAGTGCAATGCACCTAGTCACATGGGTATGGGTCAAAACCATGGGTTATGGATATTATCCATGTATGATATAAGCATGATGTCATGCAATGGGTTATGGGTCAAACTCCATGGGTCATGGGCTTTGGGTTGTACCCAACTACATTCAATGTATTTGCCCAATAGGTTATGATACTTAAGTTTCTACCCATTTATATTACCCAATATACTACATACTAGTTATGTGTATATTTTACCCAAATATGTAAACACTAGTTGTTGTACATATGTAATATTAAATCATAAAATCACTTATAATTGTTTTAGTGTTTTATGTGAAAATGTGAATATGTTAGAAACTATTAGTTCAAACCATTTACGTATTTTATTTGTTTCGTTAAAATGATTTTACGTTTGTTATCGACAAAACATTAGAAGATCGTAAAATATAAATAAACGTTTTTACGGCTTATTTGTATTAACACATATATTTCTATATTATGTAAACACTAGTTGTTGTACATATGTATTTTTATAAGATGTAAACAATATTACTTGTTAGTATTTATAAAAATATCTTTGGTTTTATATAACTTATTTACTAAACATGTTTTGATATAGTTTTAATATATTTAGTAAAAGTGTGTTACTAAACTATTGGCTCAAACCTTTTACGTATTTTATTTGTTTTGTTAAAATGATTTTACGTTTGTTATCGACAAAACATTAGAAGATCGTAAAATATAAATAAACGTTTTTATGGCTTATATGTATTAACAATCTCCCCCTTTTTGTTGATGACAAAACATAAGATTGTTTTAAGAAGAAAATAAAATTCGTAAAAATTTGAATTTGAGTTTTTACTCTCTTCTTCCCCTTTTTGTCGAAACAAAAATAGCGTCGAAAAGAAATTAACACATTGTTTTGAGAAAAAAGTGTGAAAAATAACAAAATGAAGAATAAAGAGTAAGATGAGAGAAAGATTATCGTCTTAGCTCCTCCTTGACGGATACTCCCTTTTGTTGAGGGCGTCAAGTAGTTAGGAAGGCTAAACGAGTGTGTTGCAAGTATGTTTGCAATGGTTTCGTCTTTGACGAAATGCTCCCCGTTGACTAGTGCTCCCTTTGCAATGGTTTCGTCTTTGATGAAATGCTCCCCCTTGACTAGTGCTCCCTTTTGAGGAGGACGTCAAGTAATATAGAAAACCTAAGTGAATGTATTGCAAGCATTTTTGAATGCTTTGCTTTGACAAAAAAAACTCCCCTTGTTAATGGTGTCAAAGTCTTCACGTGTATTTTGTAAATCTACAAAACTAAGGTTAGAAAACAAGTATATGGTGCATAGTTTCCTGCAAATGAGATTTATATTAGTAAGAAAATATGCTTCTGTTGCATGGATCCCATAGATCCTTCCTGTGAGGGATCCGTCTAGGCTAATTTGAGGGAACCGTGTACCTACAATCTTTTGACAGCAATGTAGATTAAAAAAATGACTTAAACATCTAAATGAGTTATGTATTATAGCACCAAACATATTCTCATAACTAGATAGCATACAACATGTAGTTTCATTCAATAAAACAAGAGAAATGATATACATATCTCTAAAACTAAGAGAATGATACAAGCATGTAGTACATTTTCTAACAATTCTAAGTTGTGCCTAAGTCTAGAGAAGAGCACCATTGTGCTTGTATTCCTAAGTTCTAGGGACAAGTAGATTTGTTGACCTCATCAAAACGTTCGAGAAGGTGATAGAACATGAAACGCAATTCGTCACGTACTTCATGGACTAATCATTCGACATGTTGACAATGAAAGCAATCATTCACATGGCTAGGGAATGGTGGTGGTAGGAATGGAGCTGTTTGAGGTGGAAGATTTGATGAGTAAGGTGGATGTTCCACAAAAGGTTGAGGGATTTGTGGAGGCACGTTTTATAAAGTTGGAGGTGGTTCCACTAAGGGAGAAGGTGGTGGAATATGTATTGATGGTTGCGGTAAAGAAGTATCTACTTCCATGTGACCCGGTTGTTGATTTTGATGATTCCTCATAATCTAAAATGGACCATTTGAGGGTGATGGAGAAAAAGATACATGTGCTAGTGTTGTTTCAACACCAAAGTTTTAGTGAGGAGGTTTTTGTGGCACCATTTTCTTAATTGAGGAAAATGTTGGCAATAGTGGTGGATGAGATGGCCTAGGTGGCAAGTACTCTAAGTTGTAAAGGTGTGGGGATGAGAGTGGAGTGGTGAAAGAGATAGCTCTAGGTACTAGAGGTGATGGCTTAGTGGAAGTAGGGGTGTTTGATTTAGGAGGTATAGTAGTGTTTGGCAAGGGTTGTCTTGTGGGAACAATCCTTTTGGGAGTTGGTTTGATTAGTAGAGTTGGTTGTGAGGGGGTTCTAGTGTTTGAGGCTTTGACGGGTGATGATTCGGTTGAAGAGATTTCATGAACAACCCGAGCAATTTTCTTAGTAGGTTCTTTGGTTGATGAGTTAACACTAGGAACTTTTCTCATGGTGAAATGGTAGAAAGGAAATGTGCAAAAACAAAGTTTTAGCTACTGAGAATGAGTGTGTGAATGGTGATTTTGAAGTTATAACACAAATGGTTTATAAAGAGAAAGATTTGGTAAGTGAATTAAAGCTTAAACCACTAAAAATCCTTCAAATTGCAATGATTTGCATGCACAAAAGTCAACTACAGAGTTGTACTGATCTAGGAAGTCAATTAAGACAATGTGGAGTGTTTAGATCAACAAAGAAGGTTTGAAATGATTATATCAAGTTGAATTGGTTTAGTCTGTGCAACCAATTCCAACGGATCCCTTACTTGAGGGATCCGTCTAGGCTAAACCTAGGGATCCGGCTCTCATGAGCCAAGGAGAAGAAATATGAGGTTTTAGTAAGGTCTAGTATCTACATATCTTGAGTGTTTCAGTCTCCTCAGGTGTCTTAAATGATATGAGACTTAAATGATCAAGTGTAATGAGTGAGGGTAGCTAATGATGTCCTTTATGAAAAGAAATTAAGGTTTTTATGAACACCAATGGATGATCAAGGATGACACTAAGAATTTTGAGGATGTCAAGTGGAGTCAAATGATATTAGAGATCAGATGATGATCTTAAGAAAATTTAGAAAATTCCTTAAAAATTATAAGAAATGAAAAACTAGTTTTTAGACCATTTTAATATCAAGATGATTAAAATCAATTTACTAAAATTGAGAGAAATATCAAACTAAGTGTTTTAAGATGAGAGGAACAATGTGTGAACATTGGAGTGGAAGGATGGTGAGTTTTAGAGTAATGATAAATCAAAAGATATCTTGGAAGTGATCCTAAGTTATCTATGAGTGAATGTGAGATCAACTGAGGTTGAGGAAGACTTAAGTGATCCTAATGTATCATGTCTAACTACTTTAATAAAGTCTGGATAGTTGGATTGATGCAAGGATAATAAAATAGCTCTTCTGTTTGCCCGGATCCCACAGATCCTTCACTTGAGGGATCGGGCTAGTTATAAGCCAGGGATCCGGCATCTGGGACAGATTACTCAACAGTGAGCGTGCAATATTTTGTTCTAGGTGTCAAATTCTGAAACTAATGATTTCCACAGTAACTATACATGTATACAAGCAAGACATGGTAAGAGTGGTATGTAAGAACATCAAATGATCAACAAACGATTTATTTCAGAGGTATTATCAAGTTACAAAGGTAAATAAAAGACAAAGCCTAAGGATTGATTTTATTAAAGAAAACTATTTTGCTCATGCTTTTTCGTTTGATGGATCGTCGAGTGGGTTGTGAGTAGTTGATGATTCATGAATAAATAATGAAGTGATGATAGATGTGTTCAAAGGTTCCATCATTTTGTTCACAAGTATATATTGAGGGCTTCGAAATTGAGGGTGATAGTACATGACATGATAATAAAGGCATGTTAGAAACATCCCATATGGAATTAGTTTGTCCTTGTTGCCTTGGAGGTTTACAATTCACCTTGAGAAGAAGTAGGCAAGATTGTATGGTTGTTGAGTTAGGAGACAGTAAATCAAGTTAGCACAACATACAGGAAGTATCTCACGATTTCCTGTAAGACTCCAAACATTTTCACGTAGAATGACTGCGAGATGTTTAAGATCATCTCGGAGATCACGTGTATAAATTATGTTTGGATTTGAGTAATTGGATTGAGGAGTGCATAGAAGTTGACTTATTACTTGAGGAGAGAGTATGTATGAACAATATGGACTATTTTCTTCACGCTAGTTAAAGAGAGAATCAAGTGACCAATATTCAGTGAAAGCACATTGTCCATAATTTGGAATTCGGAGAATGTGAGCAAGTTGCTCAAGAGTCAAAAAAAACTTTTGGTTTTTGATCCAAAACCATAGTGAGAGAGAACGATCCTCGTTACGAACGAGTTCAACGTGACGGAAGAATTCCAAAATAAACCGCGGAAAAATTTTCTCGTTGATCCCGAGAAGACCTTCTAGTCCTATGGTGCGGAATGAAGTGTTGATACCTTCTTGGAAGATTAGAGGTGAGTCAACAACACGTCCTTCATGAAAGTAACGAGTTTCGAGATTGTTGAACCCACGAATATGATTGCCAGGTATGTTAGGCTCAAGAGATATATTTGAAATGTACACATAAGTAAGTTGATGATCGAAGTCATACCTGAGACATGATGAAACCTATAGACATGGAACGAATATTTTACATGAATATGTTAGTACATAGTAAAAATTCAGGAGTGAGAACGTTTTTGGTCGGTGATACTTCTAAGTACTTTTAATCATACTTTTGAGTTATACTAAATTGATAGGATCTGCTTATGTTTTTATTGTCTATTCTATATTTATTAACATTGATATTTAGCTTACTCTTTTAACATTTTAGTGAGGTTTTTCCTTTTGTGGTAAGTTTTTATGAAATGGTTTTTATGTTGCATGAGTGTCTGCCATCAGTTCCACCGGTTATGCCGCTTCCCTTTTAAAAGGGATCCGTCTAGTTAAAACTCAAGGATCCGGGGATCTGCAGTTTTGCCAGAAATTGGTTTTGATGTAGAATAAATTTTTTCAACTCATATGTTATAGAGTGGAATGTGTTTTAGCCAATGTTAATTCTTAAACATGCATTAATAGTTTCAAACATGTTGGGTTTGGAAATATGCGAGAAAATAAAATAAAATAAACATATTATACGAGAAATAGACGAGAGAAACTACTTATTTATATTTCATTTCAATGCTTAAAGCAATACAAAGGGTAGGATAGATGATACAAATATAGATCAATAAGACAAAGTACATGTCTCCATAAAAGAATTTGATCATGGGATACACAAGAGCGATGAGCGAGATGATGATGATCACGATGGCGATGTAAATCATGACGATGGAACTCTTTTCTTGGTTTTGATTTCTCAAAGTGAGATGATGAAGAAGATGAAGTTTTGAATATGAGGTTTTTTGAAAGTGGAAGATTTGAAAAATGAGGTTTGTTGGTGAGAGTTAATGATCAGAGGAGTTTTATGGGGAAGGAGAATTTTTTGAGATTTGTGTTTTGTTTTATTTGTATTTAGAAAGATTTGGTTTTTAGATATTTGGTTTAGACAACTCATATTGATACACCTAGTTTTAGACGGATGATAACACGTAAGCACAAAGTTTTTCTAATGAGGCCACGATATCATGTAAATATGCTTGGTTAAAGAAAAACATATAAGCACATAATTTACCATTTAGTGACATGAAAACATACATATGTTTTACTAGAATTATTTAGAGATAAGTCTTTATGAAAGTCATACCTCTTATTGCAATTTGAGTGTCCCTATTTGACGAGTTTTATCAATGGACAACTTCGTTTCTTCGAGATCTACTTGGTAATAAGTTTTGACAACTTTTCGGGGAAAGTTATCCTATTACCAAAGAATCTTGATGGTTTGCTTATTATCAAATTACCTAAACAAAATGACAAGAGAAGTTAGTACATTTTGTATGACAATGTGACATATAAGAAAAGAAAATAATTAATGCTATCATCTAATAAATATCCAACAAAAAATATTCTTAAAACACAGTTTTTGTTTTTAGAAGATTTCATTCTTTATAGTTTTCAAACATACATGGATAGTATCAAGTTTTTAAAGTAAAATATACTCTAAGAAATTTGGTAACGAAGCTCTGATGCCAATTGTGGAAAACTAGAAGGGGGAAGGGGTTGAATAGTTTTATCAATTAAAACTTTGTTTTACAGTATTTAGATCGACTTATGTCAATCTATTTGGTATGTGTGTTGGATATTGATAGATGAACATATAATCAACTAATGCGAAAGATAAAGAGTAAAGAAACACAAAACCACAACACGAGTATTTATAGTGGTTCGGCTACAAGGACACCTTCCTTGCCCTACTCCACTCCCCAAGTACCCCACTCGAGAGTTCGTAAGCACTACACAACACAAGCTCCTTAATGTGGCGGAGAAGCCTTCACAACGTCGTCTACTTTTCATCCGGTACTAGGCTAGACACCGAGTTCTTCCACGAGGTAGAATCAAACCTATCACAACGTCGCCTACACTTTATCCGGTACAAGGCTAGATACCGAGTTCCATTACAAAGGAGGAACTACTACCCAACACTACACCACATTACAATTAACCCAAAGGAAACACACTCCTTGTTACAACACTAGAAGGATATCAACATTCTTTAACCCAAACTACGGAGTATCTAACTTGTACATCGATGCAACATATCGAATGTACAACTTTGGCACCTTTCACTAATTCCTTCAACACAACCCTTCGGCACCTTTCACTAATGCCTTCAACACAACACTTCTATGGAGGGAGGAAAGAACTATCAACAAGATGCACTTCAGTGGTCTTGATGATGACGAAGCTTAGCAACTCATGACGTGAGCTTGCACGTCTTCAAGAGGTGGTGATCTCGCCTTTAAGAAGAACTTAGAGAATCACACAAACATAAAACTACATAGAATGATCCTTTGGATTAGTGGTTAGAGATGTTAGAATACTGAGAGAAAGTGTATCTAAGAGTGGTAGTAAGCAAGAGAGAAATGGCTCATTATTTATAGACAAATTATGTCTATTGTCCCACAGATCCCTCCCCAGAGGGATCCGACTAGTGCAAAATCAGGGATCCGGCTACTGGGTCAGTTTAGTCCGGATTTCGGGGCAAACCGGGTTATGGGTTATGAACCATGGGTTATGGGTAATGGATTATGGATACCCAACAAGATGCAATGTACCTAGTCATTGGGTTATGGATCTTGGGTCATGGGTCATGGACTTTGGGTCATGGATCATGGATAATACCCAACATGACTTCATGCATGATGTCATGCAATGGGTCACGGGTTATGGATCATGCTCCATGGGTATGGATTATGGACTTTGGTTTTTACCCAACAACATTCATTGTACCTAGTCAATGGGTCATGGGTTATGGGTCATGGGTCATGAACTTTGGTTTTTACCAATTACAATATATACAAAGTACATATATACATTTATATATTATGTAAACACTAGTTGTAAATATGCATTTCTATAAGATGTAAATAATATTACTTGTTATTGTTTATAAAAATGTCTTTGGTTTTATATAACTTATTTACTAAACATGTTTTGATATAGTTTTAATATGTTTAGTAAAAGTGTGTTAGTAAACTATTTGCTCAAACCTTTTACGTATTTTATTTGTTTCGTTAAAATGATTTTACGTTTGTTATCGACAAAACATTAGAAGATCGTAAAATATGAATAAACGTTTTTATGGCTTATTTGTATTAACACCATTTTTTTAATTATGTTTAACTAGCTAGAATATAAACTTATGCATTACGCGAGAATCGTAAATTAGTATTTTGGAATATCATCCTTGATTAATTGACGTGTAGATAATATTGCAACACAAGCTAAAAACAAATTTAAACTATTTGAATAAAGAAGCTTGCTGAGTACAATGTATTTACAATCTTCACTTGCTCATTACCATTGTAATATACAAGCTAATGTAGGATCGAGTCGTCAAAAAGAAGAGGAGATTGAGGAGGATGAGACCACAAGAGATGATCGGGGATGATCAATTGTGAATGAACAAGGATTTGAAAATGACGAAGAAGTAGAAATGGAGCATTGTAATGAGGATAAGGTGTGGAGATAGTGAAGAAATGAAAAACTCAAACGATGATAAGGAAGATGATGAAGACGATGATGAGTGGATTTAGTATGATGGATCAGAATATGTCTATGATGACACTAATGATTCCTTTAGTACTATGGTTAGAAGGGTTAGAAAGGAGATTATGAAGAAGAGGAATAATAATACCCAATCAGAGTCAGTTACCCGGGTCACCTCATCTTGTGAAAGGACTCCAAGTGCAGAATCTAATGAGTTGGAGCATTTCACTGAAATATACTCTAGCCACGTACTGGAGCATGCACAAACACCTCCCAACCATTTGGGGCTCTTTTGAAAAAAGCTCCATCTCACCAAGTCAAGAGACATAACCGCATAATCTATCTCCAGCTCTTGAAGACAATTCTCACCACCAAAAAGTCACCCAGGTCATCTGAGATGATTTACAATTAAACCATCAACGACACTCTTTACAAAATGAGTTTCAAGATGCTTATTTAGGTAGGTCTCGATGTACTCGCCTTTATAACCGTACTAACATTGATGACCCACGAGGATCAACAACTAGAAAAACTGACGACGTGAACATCAATAATGAATTGAATTCAAGTCACCCAGCTATTAACTCAGCTGGTATGTAAACGGATATTCATACGGAAACACTAGGGGTTTCTATGTATGCTCCAGCTTCCTATCCACCACACCCTAACACCTCAACTGAATCCGTTACCATGGAAAACCTATACAATGTAGTCTCGGTGATAATGAATAAGGTGGTAGAGAATTATCAGAATCTTCATAGACTGCACACTGAAAAAGGTATAACAACAACAACAACAACAACATAATCTCAACACCCACTTCCAAATCACCAAATGTTTTCATATGAGGACTTGTACATCATGCTACTCAGTGACGGACCCAGAAAAATAAGATGTGGGGGGCAAAAAAATCTTTTTTACGATAGCAACAAAATGCGAAAGAAAAAACTAGAAACGTAATGATAAATCGAGTATTATTACTTAGACATGAAAGATTTATAAGGCTTTAAAGAGTTAAATGTTGGATTTTAGTATGTGAGTGGGGGGCAATTTTAGTTTTTGGTGGGGGTCACTTTCGAAAAAAGGTCAAAATTAAATAACAATTACACTAAAATATCAACTTTTTCGGCTAGCCATGGGGGCCGCCCACTCTTACATGCTAGATACGTCCCTGATGCTACTTGATAAGATATTACATCAACCACAATTCCGAAAAAGTCGTGAAGACTTAATTACATTGGTGTTCCACATTATGCATGGTGAGTCAACTCCACCTACATGAGGAGCTATCAATGATATAGGTGAAACTGTTGATACTACCATCAACACTTTAGCTTCTTAATACGGGGATTGAAGGGTATGGTAGTATCATTAGAATCCCAAGTAATACTACGAGGCTCAGTATCAAGGCTCGGTCTCAGAGAACCAAGCGTACTCATGATGATCCTGATTGCGATAATCATGAAGGGGAGAAAAGAATGGTATACCTTGAATCACTTCACCAAAACGAAGATAATTCACAACCTTAAACATCAACCCACCCGACAACCTCATATGCACCTAAAGAAAAATCTTCAGATGCTCCCAATGACTCTGATTTCATAGTGAAAATGTCTTACCTGACATAACAACCTCACCCATTCAAGCATCATCTAATTTTATGCAAGAACTAAATAAAGTTAATGGTTATGTGACCATTGACAATCAAGAGATGAATAACATCAACAAAGGGTTAAAGATGTGTTTTATGGATTTTCAAAAAACGTCAGAGGAAGTTGTTGATAGGGAAGTGATTGATGCAGAGGTTAAGGAGATGAGGAGGAAGAAAGTGGTTTGAACGGACGTATGTCAAAGAAATGAGGATTAAGATTTGAGAATATTCGAAAGGAACTACCATCTAGTCCCTGAAACCAGAGTATGCATCCAGTTTGAAACCTAATCCAGTTGTTGTTGATATGAACTTCAAGAATAGAGATTCATGATTTCTTATATAACCTAAATCAAGGATCATATCTTCCATAAAAAAGAACATTTTTGGAATAGACCCCATGTAAGAAGTTTGTAAAGATTCTATGTGATAAATATGATGAAAATGCTTTGTTTGGTATACACAGGCACAGTACAATATTTCGTATGTCCTATCGAGCTCACATGAACTCAAGAAAACAACCAAGAGAGAATGACTAAAGAGCCAAACATCGAATCAGTCACTTCTATTATGCTCGAAGCGAATTTTATCTTGGTCATCACTTCATTTATTACTAAGAGGTTTGACAATTTGACATACTAGTTTTCTAAAGTTGATTACCAGAATCTCTATCTGGATGATATATATCTACAACACAAGACTAAACCGTTGAAGTTTTCGATTGATACTGTAATTGTAAAACCCTAAAAATCGTAACGTGATAAAAGACCATTTTGCCCTCCAATTAATACTTATGGAATACGTATAATGTGTCAAGCTCATTAAATGTTAAATTTTAACCTAACTACTAAATGTTTACCAAGCTTAATGTACGAGATCATTAAAATACTTAACGCTTGCGTCTAAAATTAACTACACGTTTTAATATTTGTACATGGGCCGAAAATTTCCTAAATATGTTAACTAAACTCAAGCCCACTTAAAGATTGGATGTGGCCCATTGTCTCCCTCCCTAAGATCAGTAAAAAAAAACGAAATTCCATTCATCCCTTCCCTCTTTTATTTTTTTTTTACGTTTCACGTTTTACTCTCCCACTCAAAACCCTAGACCTAAAAAAAAAGTGGCGGCAGTTTTGGTTTCCCTCTCCTCCACTCGATCTCAACAACAAACAAGGGAGATTTGGAAGACGTTGCAAGGAGGTCTTGGGTTTTGGTCCGAGGAATGGCTGGTCGTGGGTTTCTAGATCGATGGTGGTATTGAGATCGTGGGTTCTTGGTGCTCTTGGTTTTTGTTTCATTCCATTCGATTCCCCAAGGTATCTCTTGCGTTTTGTTCTTGTTAAATTCATATACACGACACACATATGTTTATACAAGCGGATCTAAATGTTATCATGCGTAATAAATTCGAAACCCTAATTGGAATGGAACCCTAAGAGTAATTAATGGTCTAAACATGTGTTATGATGGCCTAATATGAACCCTAAAAACTGGACAGCATCATATGTCGAATTTTTGTGTGTTATAGATCGAATTTTATAAGTTCAATAATCTGGGTTTTTGTTGGAAAAGCTTATTTTATGTCTTAGTTAAGTTTTCCAAGTGGTTTGGTAGAATTTGGAGTTGTCTAAGTCATATTTTTGAATTTTACAAGATCAAGTGTCAAAGCTGAGAAAACGGGTCTGAAATTTAGTTAGATTGTTTGATTTTTCATTTGCAAACCATAATGAATTGGGAGCTCTCCTTTTACAGGAGTGACATTTAGGATATAAATGAATTTATGGGAGTTTTGGGAATTTTTCCAAGGTGTCTAAACAGGTCCAATAAGTGTAAACTTTTAAGGTGTATTTTCTGATTACTTTCTGGACAGGTCTGGACTTGTGATTTTCCATAGGCCATTTGGCATAGAGATAGAACCCATCAATTTTTGGAGACTCTTTTAAATCATATGGGAACCCCTGGGATTTTACTTGATTTCATTTGAGCTAAGTAAGTATTTTATAAAAATCTCTAAAGTCTGGTCCAAATATGAGTTTAAAAAAATGAAAGATAGGAAAAGGATATCAATAAGTAAAACACTTACACATGCATAAGAAGCTTATAAAATGAGTATATAAGTAATATATGATATCAAATCGTGTAGATAACGTTGAAGGAGATACGACGCTGCGTCCCGGTGTTACGTTTCTGTTTGTTTTCATTTCGTTGCTAAGGTACAGATATTCTATCCCTTTTCAGTAGGGATTTCTCCTGACTTTTCAATCCTTGACTTTACTTTACTTATGATATTCCTTTGCTATGATTTCCTTATGCTATGACCCTTCTGATATGATTCCGACATAATCCTTTGATATGATTCTGTTCGCTATGATATTCGTTTGTTATGATTATGAACTTCTGATTATGAACCTTATGATTATGAACCATCTAATTATGAACCATCTGATTATGAACCTCTGATTATGAACTTATGTTATGGAAACTTGATATGAACCTTTTACTTCTGAACCTTTGATATGAACCCTTATGATATGATATGATTATGCTTTGACCCGTCAGTTTGATACCCGAGCCAAATATGTGTTCCTAGTCATGAAGGTAACATGACCGTGTCATTGATGCACCAATGGCATGACTCCAGTGTGTACGAGTGATGTTACACACCGTCCCCATTATGATATGATTATGAGCTCACTATATGTATATGATTTGGCCACTATGTTTCCGGGAGGCGTATGGATGCATCCTAGATATGATATGTTATTAGTGGATTTAATATGATATGATATGATTTATATGGTGAATGATGTCGTGTGCAATACGCGTCTTCACATTCCGGGAGCTAGCTACTCCATTTGTTACTGAGGTCTCCCCTCCTACTATATATGGTATTCCGAGGTCACCCCTCCGAATACAATGGTTACTTATGATATGATATGTTCCGGGCTCGTGGTATATTTCTGACAACCCTTACACTATTGATATACCCATATTGTACCTTCTGTATTTTCCCAACGCTCCATATTCTATATTAATTGTTCATTACTCAGTATATGACTCACTCTATTACCAAGATTTATATATTCCATTGCTTTGATCTCTCACACTCTCATTTCGTTACTTCAGATTATCGTTCCATTCACGTACCGGGTTATTATGTGTTTATTTGATTTGTTTATGCTATTTATGTTTTATGTGACTACTGATTATCCTGCCATGATGTGATTAATATGCGGTTATCTGAGTTACCTGTTTTCATCTGATGATATGTGATCTCACTGTTATGTGAACCTCTTAATTGTCTGGTGACCATGCCAATGTGTAATCGATAGTTTTGTCGGTTTATTATGTGTGCTTTGTTCGGTTAATCTTGTGGACTATGACTATCCCGTTGTATTCTTATCTGTTTATTGTTGACCTGCCATGTTTACATTCTGCCTATGCTACGGTTTGATTGGGTAAATGGTTCAACGTGTGACGTATGGCTTGTTAATTTGTTGTCCTGCTATGTCTTTGATTCATTCAATTATATCGTATGTTGTATTCCTACTTGTTACGTGTGACTGCCATGTGTTGACTACTGTTGGTACTTCTGTTGATTATGATGCTGATTATGTTTTCAAATAAGTGTTTTTGACATGTGTGTTTGCCATGTTCACTTACTAATTAATTGCTTCCGCTTGCCTTAGTTTTCTCTTTGACTTGTATGGCTTATGATTTCCTGAATTGATTGTATGCTGTATATGTTGTGTGGATATGACGTCTGCTTTACTTGCTTATGTTTCAGTACTTGTATGTCTGGTTTGCATGTGCTTGTATGCTTGTCATGATGCTTTGCTTTGCTTCGTTCTCCTTGTTATAGGTGCTTTGGATATCTGTATAATTGTGTTCTGCAGGATCCTCATTGACTCATTGTCCTCATTTCGCTGCGACTTTGTTATCAGTTTCATTATTCCATTTTCGCATTTCTGATTTTATTTAGCTTTCATTTTGTTATATCTGTTCACTGGGCTTTTTAAGCTCAGCCGCATTTCTTTTCCTGCGGCAGGTTTTAGGTTTGAAGATGGGCTTCGATGGGCTGAGAGTTAGAGTATCTGAGTGGACCAACCCTAGCACCTTTTTACTTTGGGACTTATTTTGAAGAACCTTTGTTTTGGGATTTTAATTCATTTTGGATATTGTATTTCCTTGTCAGTCAACTGTTCATATGATTTGATACTTCATTTTAAGGTTTTCGTTTGCAAAGATTTTAATTGTATGTTCTGATATGACACCAGAATGTGACACTTCTACCCTTGTCGGGTTGGGGTGTTACAGTAATAACCTAGTTTTCGTTTATTATTTCCATCATATATTTGAACCAAAAAGCGACCCAAATTAAAATTTGAAACTTTGTTAGACGCGACGTTGAGAGAACTTGTTTACGAATTATAAAGACTACACAATTTAATCTATAGTTAATCTATGATATGAAGTATATATTTTATTTAACCTAAGTTAAATAAATAAATTCCCTAGACCCTTTTTACTTTAATTTTGTACACAACTTACTTATTCATAAAAGTGTCTAGATACATAATAAATTGAAATAAGGAAAGAGTCTCCCATTAATAAAAAAATAAAAATGAAATTCGGTCCTTGTCTCCCCCCCTATTAACCGAATATCTCAACCTCCCCAAAATCCCAAAACCCTAAATCGGATTAAAAAAAAAGGAGAAAAAAAAAGAGGCAACAATTTTGTTCTTCTCCATTTCGACCACAAGAAGATTATACAAAGGATATAGGAGGTGATTGTGTTCGGCTTGTTTGGTGATCCTTGGTCCTTTTTCTCAGCCCCAAATTGGTATGATCTTGATGTCCTCATTGTTCTTTGATCTCTTTTGTACGCCTAAACAAACCCTAAGAAACCCCTAATAATCGGCTAATAAATAACTATGAGATTGTTATGATCATATGTGTGTTTATGTTATAGATCTTGATGAATTGATATGTGAATTAGTTTGATGTGTTTTTGGTGTTTATAATCTGAATATTATGAGTATTATGATCATAAAAATTAATTGGATTAAAGAGAATTAAATGAATTAGGGTTTATATGATTTCTGAAATCTGGACAGCATAATATGACGAATTTGTGTGTGTTATAGATCAAATTTTATAAGTGCAATATTATGGGTTTTTGTTTGAAAAGCTTATTTTATGTCTTAGTTAAGTTTTCCAAGTGGTTTGGTCGAATTTGGAGTTGTCTAAGTCGTATTTTTGAATTTTACAAGATCAAATGTCAAAGCTGAGAAAACGGGTCTGAAATTTAGTTAGATTGTTTGATTTTCATTTTCAAACCATAAAGAATTAGGAGCTCTCCTTTTACAGGAGTGATGTTTAGGATATAAACGAATTTCTGGGAGTTTTGGGAATTTTTCCAAGGTGTCTAAACAGGACTAATAAGCGTAAACTTTTGAGGTGTATTTCCTGAATACTTTCTGGACAGGTCTGGACTTATGATTTTCCATAGGCCATTTGACATGGAAATAAAATCCCCTAATTTTTGGAGAGTCTCTTAACTCATGTGGGAACCCCTGGGAATTTCCTTGATTTTATTTGAGCTAAGTAAGTATTTTATAAAAATCTCTAAAGTCTGGTCCAGATTCGAAATACTAAAAGACAGAAATTTATGAACTTGAAACTAAGTATAAATGGGAGATAAGTTAAGCATGATTTATAAAGGGCAAATAACCTATTAAAGCATCATACTTGTCACAAAAAGCAGTTTGACGTAGCGAACAAAAAAATAGCCCCTTTGGCCACTAATCTTGTCTAACTTGGCTTAAATGATACATTGTCAACCTCCAACTTCCGGTTGTGTACACCTAGGCAGTAAAATGTCCGCATTTGTGTACACCTAGGCAGTAAAATGTCCACATTTGTGTACACCTAAGCAGTAAAATGTCCACATCATTTTGCCACCTCATAATATATATCATTTTTTTTTCTTTTTCTCTCCACTACAATCTTTCACTTTACCAAACATTGTGTCCATCACTGATCTTACAAATTAAACTCAAACTCAAACAATCGAGATCTCAAGTATACTTTTTTTACGAGATCTTAAAAGATCTTTGATAAAAATAAAAAAAAAAAAAAAAAAAAAAAAAAAAAAAAACCCATTACAGATTCGATGTTAAATCCATACTAAAACAACAATTTGATCTCAGTTCTTTGTTCAATTGTTTATAATCATTACCGATCTCATCCAAATGAACAAGATAACATCATAGATCAATTTTTTTTAGTAGATAAACTTCTTTCTGAATATTCGAACCATTTAAAGGATAGAACAAACCAAATCAGGTTCATTCTTCCTCTTTGTTCGGTTATTACATGAAAACACATTAAAGAAGATCGTACCTACCTTTGTTTAATGGTGGCTGATGGCTCTTCTTTATTGACCATGGAAGCTGAAAACGATGCAGATGAACTTGTACCTTCTCACGTGTTGCGAACTAGTCTTTCGATATATTTGTCTTCGAGAAGAAAGAACTCCTTCCTTGTCACTAACGTTTCATCGGTCTATTGTTCAGAGAGGTGTCGAATTGGATATGAGGAACAAACTGAATGGTATTTCTTTAGTCACAAGGACAAAAAGTATCCAACGGGAAGAAGATAAGTGGGTGGGTGGAAGAAGATAAGTGGGTGGGTGCCAACTAGGATAATATAAGGTTAAAAAAACTGGATACCGGTTGTACAAGTTACTAAATGTATCATAGAGACAAAATAGACAAGATAAGTGGGCAAAGGGGCTATTTTTTTTGTTCGCTACATCGAACTGCTTTTTGTGACAAGTATGATGCTTTAATAGGTTATTAGCCCATTTATAAATGGAACACATATGTGATTTATGATATGTCCTAATGTAGATTTAGTGAAACGGGGACGTTGAGCTTGCTTGTGTGCCTTACTCTTACGCACACACATTTGAGGTACAGATATTCCGTCATTCTAGTAATGACACTTCTTTTCTCTCATGACTCTTGACATTTTGATATTCGATTCATATTCTCCTTGCTTTGATTTGACATGATCCATTTGATATGATTGATTTTGGTATGATCCTCTTATTTGATATTCGATTAGTTATCCGTTCGATATGTTATCCGTTTGAGATCCCTTATTGATATGATTCCATTATATGATCAGTTTGATATGATATGATTTGTTGTGTTTGGTTGCCCGAGCTAACTAGTCATGGAGGTACCATGGCCATGTCATTGATGCACCAATGGCATGACACTATCTGGGGCGGTGTGATTAGTCCCCGGCATTCCCTTTTGATATGATTATGATATATGTGCACTTGGCCATTATGAATACGTATGTACAGTCTCGTACTGGCATATGTATATTTGATTTGTTTTGCAAGGAGCGTATGGATGCATCCTAGGTACTCAGTTCAGTTTTGGTGATGTGGTGCGTGTGTGCAATACACCCCCTCACATTTGGGAGCTAGCTACTCCATTTGGTACTTGAGAGGTCTCCCCTCCTTGTGCACTTATGATTTGACGGATTTGATATGATTTGGCAGATATGGGTTATGATATGTGATTTGTTAGATTTGGCTATTGGAGTATCTCCTTTAGTATTAGGTGCTCGTGGCAACATTCTGATTTTGGTTATTATGTGATTATCTGATATTCTGATTCATTCGTTGCTATGCCTATTCAGTCATTTAGTTGACTACTTATTCACTTAGTATTCTTATGTGATTCGTTTGACTATCGGACTCATGCTTCAGTTCATTTGGTTATTATACTCAGTCTTCAGTTCATTTGATTTACTATGCTTTCACTCTATTTCGGTTGGTTGCCAAGCTTATACTTCAGATTACCACTTCACCCGCTTATCGAGCTATTATATGATTATTGGATTCAAGTGTTGAATATGCTATTACATGATTATTTGGTCCATCTGTTTACCATGCTGATTATGATTTCATGATTTTTCTGTCTACTATGTTAGTATGTGGTTACCTGATTCATCTGTTATCATGCTAATATCTGATTATTCGCTTACCATGCTGTTATGTGACTATTTGATTCGTCTGGTTGCCATGCTAGTATGTAATCATTTGATTTATCCGTTGATCATGTTATACTTAGTTCAGTTATGTCGAGGGCTATGACTATCACTTAGTAATCTACCTGCAAATTGTGATTTCCATGTTTGTACTTCTGCTTGATGTTTCTGATGCTTATGTTATCGGTTCAACATAGTAATGGATGTTTACCTGACTTGTTGATCCACCATGTTTACACTTTTGTTCATGTTACTGGTTGATGAAGGAATATGGTTCAACTTATGTTACCTTTCTAGTTGACTTGTTTAGTTTGCCATGCTATGTTCTTTTTTAGTTAATTCATTCAATTATGATGTTCGTTTGGTATTCCTACCTGATACATGTGACTACCAGGTTATACTGCTGTTAGTATTTCCGTTGGTTATGATACTTGTCCTATTTAATAACTATGATTGGTCTGACTTGTGTGATTGCCATGCTTACATTTTATTCAGTTGCTTCCGCCTGCTTAGAATTCAGCTTAGCTTATATGTATTCTGAATTATCTAATTTATTTGTTTTGCCATATTTATGTTTAGTTGATCCGTTGACTGATATGCTTTTTCACTGTTTGGTTACTTGTTTTGATTATGATACTGTTCATCAACTCTTATATGATTATGTTTCGATACTTGTATGTTTGGTTATTTATATGTGTTTTTATTTGTTTAATGATTCGCTGCTTTGATGTACTTTGGTCTTTTGATTTCTATTCCTTCTGGATATCTGTTAATATTGTGTTCTGCAGGTTCCTCATTGACTCATAGACTCGTTGTATTTCATTCGTTACGACTTTGTTATCAGTCTCCTTTGTTTCATTTTGTATTTGATTTTGTTTAGCTTTTGTTTTGTTATATCTGTTCACTGGGCTTTTTAAGCTCAGCCGCATTTCTTTTCTTTGCGGCAGGTACCAAGTGGGATGCTGGGCTTTGTTGGGCTGAGAGTAGGAGCTTTTGAGTGACCCGACCCTAGTTTCTCTTATTATTTTGGACTCATTTGGAAGAACATTTGTTTTGATATTTCGTATCTTTTAGACATGTTGGATTATGTATTTTTTCTTTGTAAGTCATTCGTTTATATGACTTGGTATTTTATTTAATAAGACTTTCGCTTACATTTTTATTAGTATGTTCTGATATGACTCCATAATGTGACATTCGGTCGGGTTGGGGTGTTACAGATACTCAAGTGCTATATTATCTCATGATATTCTTACGATCAGAATCTCCATCTGGATGATATATAATACATTTATCTTCAGCACAAGACTAAACCGTTGAAGTTTTCGATTGATACTCAAGTGCTATACTTTCTCATGATATTCATACGATCAAAATTTGTAATGAATTGCGTTGAAGACTTTCAGTTAGTTGTGGAAAGTTACCACGATAGAAAAGGTAGCGTACTCAGAAATAGAAGAATCTACCCTTTAATTATTAGGAAAATGATTGGGAGGCCTAAATTATGTGACTAATTGTGTGCCTAATAGATGTGGCAATAAATTATTGGTTTGTGAAGAAGCGGGTCCCCATGCTGTCTCCAATAGGATGCTGACACATACAGTTAAGCATATTATTAGGCATACGAGTTAGGCATCCTAATCAATGCTCTAATTAATATACCTCAATGAATGTTAATATAAAAGGTTCTTATCAACTAACGAAGTAGCCAAGTTCTCGGATGACATGTTTTTAAAGACTAACAAGATGCCCACACTTGCGGCGGGTAGGATAAAATGAGTCGTAAAATGATAAGAGTGATGTTTGAGATTGATACAATAAGAGATTATGTTGGAATAATAACTGGCTTACATTCCATTAATTATCAAATACAATATATAATCGCCTTAACATTATTTTAGAAACCAGTAAACATGGGCTAAACCTATAAAATATAACATCTAACTAATAAAAATAGTCAAACAACCATCCATAGTTGGAGCGCGAGAAGGAAGAACACTCAAACTGAACCGAAACTCATCAAACAATGCAGTTGGTAAGCCCATAGTGAAGATATCCGCAAACTGATAATGTGAAGATACATAAAGAAGGATTTTTTTTCAACCGAACACTTCAAGCAGAAGACTGTAATTTTATTTTTTTGGCGAGCGTGCATAAGGAATAAAGGGTATAATTCGTTTGGCTTTTGGCTTTTGATATTAGCGGTACCTAATAACATACAACAATGACGGTACAACATCAACACCCGCAACGAAGGTCTGTTTTAACTTTGCTAAAGGTTTCTATCGTTTTAGGAATTCATGTAAGTTTTTGCATGCTAATAATACATCAAGATAAAGCATGGAACATGGATACATGTGCTTCATCTCACCTTAACTCATTTGTTAATTCTAATTGTAATATTTTTAATAAATGTATGTATCTATTTGTCTATGTTGGTGATGGTAAGTCTATATAACGTCTAACTAATAATAATAGTGTGACAGGTTAAAGTTACATATAAAATTAACATTTATACACGCACAATACTTTCAAAAAAAATTTTTTTTCGTGTCTTTCATTTATTTTTGTTTTTTCAATTTTTTTTCGTTACTGAAATTTGCATGAAAAAATCGCATGTGATTAAACACTAATTTGAATATTCTAATAATATCACATGTTATATTAGTGTTAAATCACATATGATATATAATATCACATGTGATTTAAAACTAATATCACATGTGATATTATATATCATATGTGATTTAACACTAATATCACATGTGATTCTATTAGAATATTCAAATTAGTGTTTAATCACATGTAATTTTTTAATGCAAATTTTTGTTTTGAAAAAAAGGATTTTTTTTATTTTTCAAAAGTATACCAAAGTGTCCGTCTATAAAAAGATACTTAAATGCTCTTCGCGGAGGTATAATTATTTTCGTTTAACGATTAACGGTTTAAGAGATATTTAAATTATAAAAAATAGATGAAATATTAAAATGCATTTAATTTCAGTTGTTTTTTTTTTTTTTTTTTTTTTTTTTTTTTTTTTTTCTTTTTTTAAATAAACAATGAGAACTGTCAAAAAAAATTTAATATGTAAAATAACTCTCCACATAATATAAATACCATTTTGCTTTCATAGTGTCTCATTTGTGTAAAATATCAAGCTCACGCACTTGAATCTATGGAACCACATATCTGCAAACATCCAAACACAAGCCGCAGATATAAAGATCGAAGACAACGAAAACATGGAATTCACGTTTTTCAATTCGGTTTGAACAAAATATTAAGGGTGCGTCAGTTGGGGGAAACACACTTATTTTCCAGAAAATATTTTGCAAAACAAAAAATCTCTTATTTTCTAACTTAACAAAGAAAACTACAAAACAAAATTTAAGGGTGCGTTTAGTTGGGGGGAAACACCCTTGTTTTTCACAAAATGATTTGTGAAAAACAATGAAAATAGAGACCTCGTTCAAATTATCATTTTCCAACAAAATGTTTTGCAAAACACAAAATCCTTTATTCCTAATCTAACAAGGAAAATTAGAAAACAAATTTTAGTTGTTTTCCTTTGTAACCCCCAACCCTCCCTCCCCTTCTTCAAAATAGAAAAAAAAATACAAATATCAACTAAACGCATTTTTTATATTTTCAAGTGTTTTGTAGAGATAAATTTCCCGTCCAAATTTTTACAAAACTAGAGATAGAAAACAAGGGAATTTTTTCTCCAACTAAACACACCCTAATTGTTTTCTTTGTAACCTACAACCCTCCTAACCCTTCTTCCAAATAGAAAATACAAACATCATCTAAACACGTTTTTCATTTTTCAAGAGTTTTGTGAAGATAAATTTCCCTTCCAAATTTATAAAAAACTAAAGATAGAAAACACGAGAATTTTTTCTCCAACTAAACGCACCCTTAAAATTTTGTAAAAGCTTCAACTAATTCGTCAAACAATTATTTAATAAAAACTTCAACTTTCACGTAATAATATAAGCTTCGGTTGTAGCTTCAGCAGTAGTCAAGTTACTTTTTGCCAAACACACGCTTAAGCTAATACAAACACCCCCTGCGTGTAGCGGATTCTATTAAAATAGATAGATTTTTCGGTTCTATTGCAATTATACAGATACAAAATCTCACACCCTGGCCAAACTTCTTTGTTTTTGCTGCTACAAGGTGTAGTCAAAGTGATTTCGTTTGGGGATATCAACCAAAAATGTAAGTCACTCACTAGTATTATGCCTAACATGTTGGTGGTCAAGAAATTAAAAAACATATGCATAAAGGTATGAAAATGCAATGGATAATGTGAGCGAAACCAGTTTTCGATATTGATCAGGTATGATATACCTACAGTTGGTTCATCTGGGTTACATTCACGTCAGTACTATAATTGGCGGTTTATTATTTATTTTGCAAAACATTATAAAACACTAAACCTTGACCAAGACCAGTAAACTTTCCAATTCAGTTCAATTTGTTGTACAAGAGCACTCGTATTATATGACATAAGGGTAACTTTTCCGAGGAAGTTTGGGACCTCTTTCTGTTTTATCGAATGAACATCATAAAATCATACCTATGGTGATATGTATGTAATGGTAAAGTATGTCTGTGATTGTCACCACCATGTTACTGGAGGGAGTTATGCAATATCGATCACCTCAACTTACTTGAGGGAGCTTGCAATATCGATCACAAAACGGTACTTGACATCCTTCTTGATCAACCTCTCAAGAGCCTCGTTTGCATACTGAATAGGAACAATATCTATGTTTGGATAGATCTCATGGGATGCACAGTAGTCCAACATTTCCTGTGTTTGCTTTGAACCACCGGTTACACTCCCCGAGATGCTTCTCATGCCTATCAATACAGTTGCACATATTAGCAGAGTATTACAGTATTTATCTAGAGAAAGACAGACCCGAGACAATAATGGAAAGGAAAACGTTGACAATGTACCTAAAATAAGGCTTGCTGGATTGAATTTCACTTCACTTGGGAACCCCACCAAGGATAGCACACCCTCACTCTTCAACAATGATAAGTATAAATCAAATGGGATATCAGCAGAAGCGGTGTTAATTAAGAAGTCTAGTGATTTCTCCATTGCCTGTCATGTTATACGAAGGTTTCAAACACTGCCCGGAATTAAGAGCATACATAGTAACGGTAATCTGGTCAAACAATAAAGCTCTCGAATCCGAACTTGAAATGGCTTTTGTTTGTTGAGTTCGATCTCAAAAAAGTTATTATATACATATCTATATTGAGTTTGAGAGTAGCTTATTCGGTTAGAAAAATCAAGGCATGAACATTTATATAACAAGGCAATGGTCTTACCTTCATCTCATCATTATTGCTAGAGATAATGAAGTTGTCTGCTCCTAGCAGATTCAGTGCTTCATCTTTCTTTGACGGACTAGTGCTGAAAACCGTTACCTTCAATCCAAATGACTTCCCAAACTTCACGGCCAAGTGTCCAAGACCACCAAGCCCAATTACTCCCAGAGACTTACCAGGCTGGTTCATGTTATGGCGCATCATGGGGCTCCAAACGGTGATTCCAGCACAGAGCAGAGGAGCTGCAGAAGCCAACGGATAATTTTCTGGTATTCTATAGCAGTATCTGTAGATGAAATTCATCATTAAAAGTCACATTGTTCCTCTCATTATAAGGATTTCTCCAATGGAAATTATGAGCGATGCTAACCTTTCATGAACGACTATGTATGATGAATATCCTCCTTTCGTTACAGTGCCATCAGTGTCAATACCATCAAACGTGAGTACCGCTCCTTTTGAGCATTGCACTTCACGTCGATCATCACAATACTCGCATTCTCTACAAGAGTTCACATAAGTACCAACTCCAATATGATCCCCAGCTTTAAAGCGTTGAACATTTGGCCCAACCTCTTTGACAATTCCAACAATCTCATGACTGGCAAATAATGATGACAAACAAAAATGATTATATATGAAAGTAACAAGAAAATTGGCATTTTGAATCCTTTATGCCCGGATTGCATAAATCTTTGGTACATACCCAGGTACCAAAGGATACTTGGAGTGCCCTTGCTTGTTCCTAGTCCATGCAACATCCGCATAACAGACTCCGCAATGGGTAATAGTTAACGAAACATCATCAACCCCAACATTTCTGTTTAAATTTACAGAATATGGTTAGAAGCTAGAGGCACAGTATCATGCAAAAAAAAAAAAAAAAAAAAAAAAAAAAACACACACACACACACACACACACAAACTTAGCATTGTAATCAATTTCCAAGGAAAATTATTTCCATCAAGCATTTAGCTTAATGACATTTGAACCTAATAGGTGATATATTGGAGGTAATGGATTCAAATCATGTTTAACATTTGATTATTCAAACATTAAGCCTAGGATTTTCCATGTTGCAGTTAAGCTAGAGTTTGTGTAAAACAACCAATGTTAAAGCCTTGATAAAAGGTTGTACCGAAGTTCAAATCTACAATGAAATCAGACTATGTTTAACAGATAAAATATTTTGGTTGACATACAAGGCACTATATATAAATAATGCGCAGATTTGTTTGGAGATCCCCATGATCCACACTTCTGTACTATAAGGTATTTCGACACAGTTCCCATGGACATAATAGAGATCTCCTAATGATGAACTAAAACATGACTTGAAAGTAAATGGGAAGCAAACCTGCGGTTAAATTTATAAGGTGAAAGAAATCCGGAAGGATCCCGTGCTGCCCATCCAAGGCAATTCTCATTACCAGCATCAGAAGTCATAGGTGAGGTGTATGTTTCACAATCTGATAACGTAACGTAGTAGTTAAGGTAAGATCAACTAGTAATCTTTTATGCATACGACTTTACTGCTAACTGGCCCAATCAGTTTGTAAAAGATTCTAGAAGTTTACACGCATTATAAATCCGATCAAACATTGGCCCACAACACTTTGAAACATGTGTGATTGGTGAGTGCCACAAAAACTGAGTGGGACAACATGTCATGTAATGCAACATGCTAAAATCTCTTTAGCTAATCAATAAGAATAACTGATTCTTCTGGATCGTTTTTTACATGTTACAGACTCGCTCATAGGGTGCATGTATTTTTACTGTTAAAGGGCAAGAAGAAGACTAAATAGAACACTATTAATAACTCGAATGTTCAACCTCTAAAGTTGCACAACAACATAGGTTCATCCCTTGAAATTATAGACAAGCAATCTATCCATACTAAATTCGTAATTTTACTAGTTTCACAATCTTTCGCAACAACATCAACAATACCCAATCCCACCGGAGTGGGGTATGGGGGAGGTAGAATGTAGACAGTCACATTCCTTCCTACCGGAAGGTAGGGCAGAAACTGCTTCCAAAAATACATCTAGCAAGAGTGTGTGTAGGAATATATGAGAGCAAAATATGCAACCTCTATATATGAAGGAATACAGTTATAAAGTGAAGCCTCTTACAAAAAATTTCAATGGAATTATACGAACAAAGAAATAAACTTTAACTCTTTAAGTAACATTATAACAGCATACTAATGACTTAAACAGACCCAATAAGTTTCTTCATGTGATCCGATACTGTATTACATGCTTATCAACAACTCGTTCACCATTTTCCATTTAGTGTGCCCCATATTATGCCACCTTGCACAGATGCAATCCGCAATAACATTGAGTTTCTTCCCACATTTAGGGAATGTTTGAGACTGCTAATTCAAAACAGATTATCGGCATATCCACTCAATATAAGTCATTTCCCACAAGCGCTTTATTATTGCTAATTTAGATTACTTACGTCAAACTCATTGGTCATTCTAGATTAAAAGTATACAAGTTCACTCTTAAAAGTGAAATAAACTATTTTCAGCAACAAGCTGATTACCTTCTTATGCAATTAAACACACCCCAGATAGAGCATTTGAATCATAAATGAAACATAGTCAAGGTTAAAAGTCTACTCACATACAAAGATTGCAATAAAGGTAAAATACTATTTGAGAAGCATGATGTATATAGTCAATGGAGTGATCTGTATTCTAATCATTCGGAAGAAGAAGAAAAAAACATGACTCTAAAACAATACTACTGTAGTATTTATTTTATTGGTTTCAGTTAAATGAACGAAGGAAAAGTTGGGTTAAGGTGATACCTGGTTTTCAAGGACGAGATAAGAATTCAATGCTAGAGATCTTCAATGGCCAAGAAAGAAACAAAGGCGGTTGTATGTTACAGTAGTCAAATTAAGACTTACAAAATAAAGCCTACAATACTTAAAAATCTTTTTAATCAATACTTGCAATTTACAAGTCTTAAAGTTTAAGATTTAAGATCATTTGAGGACGAAACTTTGTTTACATACTAAAAGATCAATCTCCAACCTCCATTTTCATTTCATCTAATGGTTGTGATTAAATACATACTTTACACTACAAGGGTATAATTGTCAACTATATAAACACAAAATTAAAAAACTCATCTTTTAATCTCTCATAAAAAACACACAAATAAGTGTGTTTCTCTTATCTCCCCAATTCAACATCAACTTCCACCTTCCAATCCTCTTATCAAACCCTAAATCCGAATTTCAATCCATCCAATTAAACACGATATCATCTTTGTTCATCATTCTTTCTCGGTAAACATTAAACTCGCTATCACTAGATTCAATTTCTAGATGAAGTTTCAATCTCATCTTCTTTAGATCGTTCATCATCAAATTGAAATCATGTGAAAGCATTCGATCATAAAAACACATTATAATTAGAAACAGAATCTAATAACGAGTAAGTTTATGTTTTTTACATCTAATCTTTATGTGGATTATGCTTTAGAAAAAATACTAGTTAAATGTACACCATGTGTTTGATGAAATGAACAATTGATTTTCACATGGAATGACCCTGGTTTTTAATTTTTCTATTTGTATACAGGTTCAGGTCATGGAGATGAGGTGGTCGTGGAGATGAGATCGTAAGCTTGTGTCGTTGTGAGGAAGGTGAGTTTCGTGAAGTGTTTAAGTGGTGAGATAGTTGGCCATGTACATAGTCCAAAATAGTGGTGAGTCTTTTGCCACCTCCTGTTTCACATTATCAAAACATATTTTTGATTAACCCTTGAAATATACTAGATAGTGACTGTAATACTCCTAGACTGAACAGATGATCAATACTTCCTTCATTCACCAAACTTGAAACATACCTACTTACCGATATGTGATATAAAAAGAGCGGAACATGGCCATTCCTATGTATAAATTAAAGAGTACATCACAAAATTGTCCCTCGAGTGGTTGTCATCGTGGTCGGTTTCACCTCATTTTTAATGGATGAGCACTAGCCACCTCTCAAATGGAAATGAAAACATCTCGAATGGAACCTGGCCATTCCTATTTATAAGTGTATCTAAAGCATCTGTTAGAATAGACTGATATTCGTAGACTATGGCATATGGTTATCTGGAAAGCAACAAAATGAAATATGCCTTTATCACATGATTTTTAATATAGGTCGTTGTTTCTAAGCCCCTGCCTTGTTCCATTTAGAGTTCAGAGTATATAATATATACTTATGGTTTTTCTGTTTGTCTTATCCTCAAGATTCAGTCAAGAATATCTTGTCGAATGGAAACATTACTGAACCAATTAAAGGGATCATTGATAGCTCGTCACCGCATTTAGTTATAAAAATGTGTACTACGTCACAAGGAGATGGTAATCATATAAGGCATTCTGTGTTTTTCTGTTTTTCAGTACTTTGATCAAATTGCAAGTTGCAACTGATTAACCCTTCTTTATTACATTATTTTATTCAGAAGCCCATCAGATTCATACAGACACGCAGTACCATGTTTAGCACTTGCTTCATAAGCTTGGAAGTGAGCCAAGTATTACCGTATTGGACATCGAGTGATTCTTGCAGATTCTCAGAGAATCTCTTTACTTGCTGAAAATTTTGCTATTTCTTGATCCATTTGATACAGCTTTCTCTGAAATACATAGCAGTCTCTACATTTTGTAAGTTATCGACTAATCTGACTATTTCCTAATAATCCACTTCTTTTATATATGATGCATTATTTATTGTATATAAATAGTTACAAATATAAACTAAATCACTCATTGAATGACACTTCCCCACATTTTTATTATGATCCAACCGTTCATAGATATGAAAGCAAACCCAACTGCTCACGTCCCTGTGCCCAAAAGGATGGGTGAGTTCGGTTTGAGTTTTCATTCAAATTTAAACAATTTTTTTAGGCTATTAACATCGAAGTGAACTATAATAGTTATTAGTCTCATACAGTATAGTTCATTGTAAGCAGGGGCGGACCTTTATGAGGGCAGGGGAGGGTCCCGGCCCCCCCAAAATTTACGACACCTAATGTAAATATTGTAGGTTTTAAGGGTAATTTAGTTGAGGTTATAAATAAATCTCCGATTCGGCCCCCCCAAAATAAATGGCCAAGTTCCGCCACTGATTGTAAGTTAAGACTAGTTGGTGTTTCAGAATAGCATGTGATAATGTGACATTTCGCTGCATTAATTTAAAGCTTTGCCTTTTCATAATTAGATATTTTGGCTGGGTTGGCATTGCTTGCCTCCCACTGGGGTTTATATTTTCATTTACAAGGCGGCCAAAAGCAGTGATTACTAGATCAAAATATATTAATGTAGTCCCTAAGCTCTTCTGTTTATTAATCCCATTATTGTGCGAATAATTTAGTTAGCATTTAATGCTTTGTTTTGTTATCTTAATTGTTTAGGAAGCAACAAAACTTGGTAAAAAGGCAAGAGAATTGAACAAGGTAGCTGATGCACTTCATCAGGAAGAATGAAGTAGTTCAAAGGCTCTTCTGTAGTATGTTGTATGTCATGTTGTATGGTTTAAACATGTTGGTAGAATGTCGCATGTCGTATATTGTATGGTGTAAACTTATTGATACAATGTTGTAAGTTGGTTTAAATTTCTAAGTATCGTAATGGTTTAACTTTGTAGGTACTATGTCGTCATGTTTTATGCAAAAATGAAAATGGCGAAACATCCACGGATGTGATTTTGGATAATATGTCTTGTTGTTTAAGCTTTATTGCACCAATTGATAATCGCTTCTGCGTTTTAACATTTAGCGTAAAAAAATGTTAAATTACATACGAAGATATGTTAAATCACATGTGATAACTACCTTCTAAAATATAAATATCACATGTGATATTTCAAAAACAAAAAGATGATGTTAAATCAAATATGATATTTTCTTACTACCTTTTATAAATATCATATGTGATATTTCAAAAAGAAAAAAAGATGATGTTAAATCACATGTGATAGTTTATTATTACCTTCTAATATATAAATATCATGTGATATTTCAAAAACAAAAAAAGATGATGTTAAATCACATGTGATATTTTCTTACTACCGTTTATAAATATCACATGTGATATTTCAAAAACAAAAAAAGATGATGTTAAATCACATGTGATATTTTCTTACTACCGTTTATAAATATCACATGTGATATTTCAAAAACAAAAAAATATGATGTTAAATCACATGTGATAGTTTGTTACTACCTTCTAGTATATAAATATCACATGTGATTATTCGAAAGCAAAAAAATGATGTTAAATCACACGTGATTTTTGGAGAAAATCGCATGTTATAGTTTCTTACTACCTTCTAAAATATAAATATCACATGTGATTATTCAAAAGAAAAAAAGATATGTTTCACATGTAATTTCTGAAAAAAAAAATCATATGTGATAGTTTATTACTACCTTTCAAAATATACATATAATTATTCAAAAGCAAAAAAAGATGATATTTTATCAAGTGTGATTTCCTAAGATATCACATGTGATATATAATAAATTAATATTCCTGTAAGATTAAATACAACAAAAAATATGTAAAAAAATTCTAAAACTTGTTCATATAAAAATCAAACAATCAACCATAAAAAAGAGTACGTTTATTCAAAGTCTTAGACCAATTGCTATACATATAAAATAATAACATACTAAAAAAGGAACAAAATTAAGCAGTTTGATGAATGAGAAATAACATCTATAATCGTTTTATGTTCAAAGTCTTCTTGTGTCATATACTTCTTAGTGTATGTCCTCTTGTTGTGACAGTCTACCTTCCACATATCGAACAAGCATTCTTGATCTTCAAACTTTTTTCAATAGCGTTCTTTTTTTTTCAATGTTATTTGTTTCTTTTTCGGAGTGCACAGTTGTTTGACTCTTCTTTGTTCGAAGTTTTTTCAAACTTCAGAGGCTAACAAAACCACGAAAACTGCTAGAAAAAAGTAAGCACCTGCACAGAATTTCATACAACACTAAACATTATATATGATACACAATAAAAGCGTTTAGAAGTTTTAGTATAAGGCAAAGCCTTTGGTGAAGCTTTTGTCTTAGCCACAAAATACAACTTACCTTTTACAAATGCTATGTCACAGGCTACAATAAAAGCAGTTTAGTAGAAGTTTTAGCCGCAGGCTTTGTCTTCCTAAACCTTTAATCATACTTTTTCATCACTACAATAACAACAAAATGTATCTACAACTAAGTATACTATATCATATGTGATACACAATAAAAACAAATTAGAAAGCCTAGGGTAAGGTTATGCCTTTAGCGAAACAGATTAGAAAAGCCAAATTAGATGTTTAGCTAAACAAATTAGAAAGTTTGTGGCTACGCCATCACTTTAATAAAGGTTTAGCCGCAAGCTTTTGATGAAGGCTTAGCCGCAGTCTATGCCTTTGGCAAATGTCGCCTGCGGCTAAGCCAAAAGCTTGGCCGAAGGCTTTTCCTTATTCTAAATCTCGTGCTATGTCTTTAATTTTGCCTTCAGGTAAGCCTTAAATCACACTTTTCATCACAATAACTTCAATTGGATCTACATATATCTCAAAATCTTACTTTTCATCACAATAACATTAACAAATTCTCTATAAAACAGTGAAACCCTCACTTTTAGTCACATTTTTCTTCACTAAAAACGCAATAACTTCAATAAATATTCATTAAACAGTGTAAAATCACAAAATCTTCAACATAAATTCTATAAACAGTGTGCATCATTATTTAAGCATAATAACAGTAATATTTAATCTTCTTAATGTAAACAAAAGTCTATTAGTATACCTCAAACCGGTTGTTAACTGATTTTTTAGTCGGAACTTCATTTGAGGTCTCGCTTGAAGATGGAGATGATGACGTGGCGAGAAAGCTGATTGATAATGAACGAAAATACTCATCGGTTGGAATGGAGATTGGGATCGGGGCTGTGTTGCCGGAAGTTATGGTGGTTTTTTGTCCGTTTTTTTGATGTCAGAAGTGTGTGTTTTTAGTGTGTGTTTGGTGAGAGTGAATAATGAGAGAAATTAAGAGGATCTCATCAATTTTGTGTGTTGTAAATGTACCAAATTGCCCCTCCGTGTTTAGCTTTTTTGTTTAAATTAGTAAATGTATTTTTGATCTCAGCCATCGATCAGATTTAGATGAAAGGTAGGGATGTGTCCCTTAGTATGTGAGAGATTTTTGGTATGCAAAATAACTCAACTCATGTACAAAATACAAAACATTATTAATGTGGTCAAGGTACTTACTGTAGTTAATTAATTAATTAGTCAATAAATACAATTAATGCAGTTATTAAAACACTCCTTATACAAGAAATACAAATTATCAAGCATATTGTACAACCAACTTAAACATAATTCCTGCATTAAAATGTCACTAATACAAATAATAAAGAACATTATACAAATATTAAAGCCCGAACGGGCAACGGTCCAAATGGGCCCGAGCCCGAAAGGGCACGGGCCAAACGGGCTCGAGCCCGAACGGGCACGAGCTAAACAAAATTCTTGAAATCCGTAAATTTATTATCAAAAAGAACATAATAAACTAAAATACATGATTCACCGGAAAATTTTATTTCAGGGTATCCGTCGCCGCAACACGCGGAAACCCTGCATTAAATGTCACTAATACAAGTAATAAAACACATTATACAGATATTCAAGCCCGAACGGTCAACGGGCAAAATGGGCTTAAGCCCGAACTGGTGCGGGCCAAATGGGCTCGAGCCCGAACGGGCATGGGCCAAATAGGCACGGGCCAACGGGCTCGAGCCCGAACGGGCACGGGCTAAACGAAATTCTTGATATACGTAAATTTATTGTCAAAAATAATATAATAAACTAAAATACATGATTCACCGGAAAATTTTATTTCAAGGTACCCGCCGCCGCAACGCGCGGGTACCCTGCTAGTATCATATTAAAGAAATACTAATAGTATATTACAACAATGGTCTCTCTGTTTTGCCAAAACTTATTAATCGAGTTAACTATTTTTGTCCTCGTGGTTTGCCGGGCGTAACATTTTTAGTTTATTAATTTCAAAAGTTTCGGATCTTTTCCTGAATTGAAAAACCCGTAACAGATTTGGTCCATTTTTAAATTGGTAGTTTTGTTGACCAGTTAAAAAAAAATGTTTAAAATACTCTCGTCTTACTCTTAGTAATGTAAATGAACTAAAAGTATTACACCCGACAACCTAAAAGAACGACAAATGTAGTTAACTATTTCTTTTTTCTATTTTGAATTTATTATTATTATTTTTTTTTTTGAACAAACACTTTTATTAAAAACTCATAGGATTACAAAAAATTAGTGGGGAGCCTCGAAACCAACTTAGCCCCCACACCTCTAGCAATGGCAAAACCAATCCTATTAAAAATATGAACTGCTGCACGCGCACCAATGTCCTGAGTCATAGAGAATCGTCGAATACGCTTAAGTAAGGTAACCGCATCTTTCTCAAGTTCTCCAAAAGAAGAAAAGGAGAAGGGGAGAAACCCATATCCAATATCCGCACATTTAGCATCGTACTTGACACGTTTACGCTGTGCAGCATCACTGATCGCACGCCCCGGTATAAAATCAATCAACCCGGATTGCGTCAAAGGCGACGAACCCGTAAGATCAACACATACGTCACGTCCACCATCCCAAGAGTAGAGTAATATGTCAGCCGGTCGCAAGGATCTGTCCCCATCTCCAAAAAGCCCAATATCCACCTCCTTACGAGCAGAAATCCCTGACCGAGAGCATATATCAACAAGAACATCACGCACAAGGTTATGCCGATGTTTAATGCCAACAATACCCGCACACGAAACAGCGTGATCCCCGTAGATATCTCCAGGAAAAACCTTAGAGTAGGCAGAACACGGTACCTGAACAGTGAAAAGAGGAACACCCAAACGATAGCACAATACACAACGATACGCCCTGGCATTCATAGTTTGTCCCAATCCAGATATCGGAGCCACCCTAAGCCAATCCGAAGTATGATCCTCCTTTAGAGAACTCCATAACGCCATCTATCGAGGAGAAAGATGGAATGTAGACTCAACAGTTTGGGTAACCCGAACGAAATATATATCTGCCAATTTCTTCATAAGTTTGGGGGCAGCGACCTCGCTAGGGTCACTCAAAAGGTCAATATCCAAATTCACATTAAAAGTACGTAGAGCATCATCAAAAGAGGGACCATCAGTTACAATACCAGAACCAAGGAGAAGCTTAGACTGTAAGCTAGCAGATTGAAGTCTAGAAGCAAGGAAGGCATAATTCAAGACATCACCTGCAACATATAAACCAAGCCCCCCAAAAGCAAAAGGTAGGGTGGCGAGTCTCCACTGCCAATCACCAAAACCAGGCCCAGAAGCAGTGACAATACGCTCTAAGGAGGAACGAAGTGCCGCATCAAAAGAAACCTGAGCACACTCAAAGACCCGAGGAGAGCATGTGCGCATAGAAAAATATAGCTTAGAAATACCAGCACATGTACGGAGAAGCAACAACTCGCATTGAGGGTCATTGAGTTGGGCAACTGCCTCCATAAGTTCAATAGTTTTAGTAACCCTTTTCAGGACCAACTTACTACCAAACTCAAAATCCACACTAACAGGTCCACCCAATAATTTAACACCATGAGAAGGGCGAGAAATATTGGGGGGGGGGGAAACACCGACATACCTGCTCCTGGGGTCCTCCTGTGGCCAAAAAACTTCTGTTTTATCAACATTGAGGTGTAAGCCACGACAAGGTCCATCCGCCATAATCAACTCCAAAACCTTACCAACAACCAAGGTATCACCAGTAATAGTGCCATCATCCAGATACCAAGCTTGAAAGGATAGGTCAAAAGAATCTCTAATCTTACATGCCAGGGGATGTAACACTAAAGCAAAAAGAAGAGGCCCAAGCGGATCACCTTGTTACACACCTTGATGAGACCAAAGAGTATGCTCACCATAATATAATCAGGCAGGACTAGAATAACAGAATTCAACCCACCGCGAAATAGCCGGGAAACGAAGCCGAACCTCTCGTAACATAACAGCCCGATCCACCATGTTGAAAGCGTTTTTAAAGTCAACCAACAACATAGATAGACCAACATCATTCCCCCGTTCCTCAACCAATCGATTCACAGCGTGAAGAATAGCCTCCCCTCCACCCGACACACCAACACCAAATTTCAAATCATCTAAATAACTATCTGAAGAGTGACCTATCATAGAAGCACAAACCTTGGAAACTAAACGCCTCCAAACAGTCCCAACAACAATAGGACGGATTCCCCCTCCTGGTTTGACTAAGGGTGTGAGAGGAGCACTAGCAATGTACTCACCCAACGCCCTCGGGCATTTACCAGCAAGAAAAAGGTTCACCACTTGGGTAATAGAAGCGATCAACTCATCAGAAATAGCCACAGCAGCACCAGATAAGCAGTCCTGCTCTCTTATTATTATTATTATTATTATTATTATATCTTGATCATCATCTATCTTTTGCTTAACTGTTTCTTGACTAATATCCACCTTTTGCTTCTTTTTAACCTCTTGTTCTAGCTCTGTTCCTGCTCTCTTATTACTATCTTCCACCAGCTTTGTATTTTGATCAATATATGTGTTTACCCTCTTCATTGCTTTGTCAAACTTCTCTTGGATCTCCTCAAAGGAAAAAGGTGTCAAATCCTTAAGCTTCCATCCTTCCATGTTCCTTAGGTAAGTACACATGATCTTTCTTTGTTGAGCTTTTGTTGGTGATTTGTTTCTTTTTACTTCTGCTCTCTTTGCTGCAAAATACTTTCTTCTTGTCTCTAAGAGTTGTACAAATAGTTTAGCCTTTTCAGCGTCAGTCAACTCTTCTTGTTCTTTAGCTTGCAATCTTTCAGCCAATTGATAATCAGCATCAATCTTTGCCTGTATATCATCCCATGTGTTGATCAAGGAAATATTGGCTTTTTCTTCTTGTTCAGCTCTCTCTTTTACAAGTCTTGCTTCCTCATCAAATTCAGCTTCAAGCCTTTTAGCAGCTTCTTCATCAAGTCTGATTTGATCTTTCTTCTTCATCTTCACAGGTTCTACAAATATCCATTTGCCTTTGTCCTGTGAAGATATTGTTGTTGTAGATTTACTTCGCTCTCAGATAACAACCCCTTTCTCCTTGGGTTTTGTCCTTCTTAAAGCTTCCAGTGCTTGAGCCATAGTAATATCATCAGCAGTTATTGTAGTAGCACTAACATCTGTTGCAGCACCAGCAACACTAACTTTGTCACAAGCAGCACTAACTTTGTCACTAGCAGCACTAACTTGATCACTAGCAGTACTAACTTGAGCAGCATTAACTTTATCACCAACTGCTTTACCAACAACATTAACTTCAGCATTTACTTCTTCAACAATTTCTTCATTTACTCCTGCACCAACAACATCTGTTTCTACATCCAATGCCTCTTCATCCATGGCATCATCTATCCTTCCTTGTTTGGATGTATCCTCACCCAAACTTTCTTCATTATATGAGGATTCAACCCTAGCAAACAGACCAGCCTTGTATAACTTCTTCAGCCTATGAGTTCTTGACCTGTCTTTCCTTTCAAGCTTTTTGACCCTCCTCTTCAAACTATTAATCTAAATCTGGTGAGAGGATGTTGTCTTCTTCAAATCAAGAACCTGTGTTTGTAAGTTGGTAAATAATGTCATCAATTCATTAAGTTCAATCCTATCCTTATCACTTCGAAGTGTGTTTCCTCTGGCGAGCAGTGAATCATTGGATTGTTTAGATACACTCTCAAACCTAGTTTGAGCAGTTGTATCATGGTTTTTTGGCACCTAGGGACCACCACCTGAACTAGCTTCTGGGGAACCAAGTTCATTAGGTGTTGCCTTGGATTAGGTCTTATTGATGTTACCACTGTCCTGCTCTGCTTTTAAGCTTGAAGCAATGGTGGCAACCCTCACCAAACTATCACCTCTCTCCTTATGGACAACCTCATCTGCAACACTTTTATTAGAATCATCAGACTGAGGTATATGAGTGTCTTTTCTTTTAGGCTTCCTAGGTTTTTGGGTCTTTTGAGGTTGTGAAGTGAATGGTTGTAAAATTTTTGGTGTGTGTTAGGGATCACTGAGAATTGTTGAACCTTCACCCATTTGAGTTTGGTTTAATTCCACCATTGTTGGAAACAAAGGTGTTACCTTACCAGAAAAACCTTTGCCTACCCTTCTCATATTTGAAAAAATCTTTTTAATATGAGAGGGTGCACTATATATTCTTTTATGTGTTGGCTTTTCAGCAAAATGTTTGTCCAAAAATACTTGTAAAAACCTTGGATACATTAAAAATTTTCTAAACAAATTATCCAAGTTTCTAACCATACTATCAAAAATTAATTTTGAAAAACTGAACTTCTGGTTTATAGCCAAGCAGATAATGGCAGATGTCATAGTGCTGCTAAACTCATTTCAGGCAGTAGTCTTTGGACTTAGACACTGTAAGATTGTATGGATAAGAAATTTCCATTGAGGGGGAGAAGAATGTTTTGCAAAAAGTTAATTTGTCAGAAGGTTTCTCAAACCCCATCAATGCAAGATTTTCAAAAATAGTAGAATTTGGAAATCATTCAACACCGTCATCATCTGTTAGTCGAAGAGTTCTTCTAACAGATGTTTCAGTGATGATTATCTCCTTGCCATCTACTACGGCATGTATCTGTACTTCCCCATTGATAGTTTTAGCCACAGCAGAAGACCAGAACTATTCAATGTAGGAAACATATATACTGGGATTAACAGTGAGTGCATACCTTATAGGGTGTGCATTCAAAAAATCTAATATATGTTCAAATCCCTCACTTTCAGTGGGTTTAGATAAAACGCGACCATATTATGTGAATCAGCAAATTTTAGAGTCGCCATTGGTGTTGGGTTTTGAGATTGAATGATTTAGGGATTTTGGAGAGTAAATTGAAGAATGAAATCAATTAACTAATGAATTGAAGGATTTAAACCCTCAATTGATGTATTTATGAAACAGACCCAGAACAACCCAGCAATAGTAACCAAACAGTAGTAAGTTAAGCCTAGTAGTATTAACTTTGAGTCACCAGCATTAACTCCAATTCTATCCTAAACAGCTTATCCATCATTAATCTAACACTGTTCTTTGCTTATTCTGCAAAATGTTAGTCCAAAAACCAAGAAAAATGCTAGCCATAACAATTTTCACAATGATCACCATATTGATTATACGCAACAGTAGTAAGTATAATCAACAGTTGTAAGTATAACCAACAATAGAAACTCTTAAACCAACAACAGAAACTCTTAATTACTTGAATAACAGTACTAATCCATACAAAACTCTACAAAAACATAAAGAGATAACAGACTTTAAAAATTTAACATTCAAACACTAGCAATCAAATATTGAAATCTACTTACATCAAAAGCTTTTGTAAGCAAATCTACAACATTCTTGTCAGTATGGATTTTAACCATTTGAATCAATTTCTTTTCATTACAATCTCTAATAAAATGATTTCTGATCAATATATGCTTTGTTTTTGAATGAAAAATTGGATTTTTAATTATGCAAATAGTATTGTTATTGTCAATAAAGTTCTTGGTTTACATAAAATTGTACCCATAATCAAGTAGCTGATTTTGAATCCAAAGAACTTATCCACAACAGCTTGAAGCAGCCATATATTCAGCTTCTGTAGTGGAATTTGCAACCACTGTCTGTTTCTTGCACTGCCATGATATTAATCTACATCCAAGGACCTGACAACCTCCTATTTTATACTTCCTACCCAAGCTTGCTCCAGCATAATCACTATTAGTGTATGCCACCAAATCAAAAGAATAATATTTTGGATACCAAAGGTCCAATTTTGGTTGATCTTTTAAGTACCTAAAAATCTTTTTCACAGCATGAAGAAGTGAAACCTTATGAGTGACTTGGTATCTAGCATATGCACACATGGCAAACAAAATATCAGGTATTGAAGATGTAAGTTATATTATTGAACCAATCATTGACCTATACATATGAACATCAACTTCTTCACCATCTTCATCCTTGAACAGAGGCTTTTGAGTTTCCATTGGTATGCTTGCAGTCATGACTTCTGTAAACCTAAACTTCTTTAAAATTTCAGCAACATATTTATCTTGACTAATAAATATGTCATCCTTCTTCTGCTTCACTTGTAATCCCAAGAAGAATGTAAGTTCTCCCATAGAACTCATCTGAAATTTCTCATGCATCAACTTCTCAAATGCAATGCATAGCTCCTTCTTTGTTGAACCAAAGATAATATCATCCACATAAACTTGGACCAACAAAATATGACCTTTGTGTCTTTTGATGAATAATGTCTTGTCAATTTTTCTTCTTTGAAATCCATTGTCCAATAGATATGTTGACAAGGTTTCATACCAAGCTCTAGGAATTTGATGTAGTCTATACAATACTTTTTCAACCTTGTATACTCTATTTGGAAATTCTAAGTCTTCAAATCCTGGTGGTTGACTTACATACACCGCTTTTTCAATTTTCTCATAGAGAAAAGCACTCTTTACATCCGTTTGATACACCACAAAATTTTAAAATGAAGCATAAGCTAGAAATAGTCTAATTACTTCAATTCTTGCAACAAAGGAAAAGACTTCATCATAGTAAATCCTTTCTTCTTGTGTGTACCCTTGAGCAACCAATCTTTCTTTATTTCTTATCACAATTCCCCTTTCATCCTTTGTATTCTTGAAAACCCATTTAGTGCCTATAACCCTTCTTCTATTTGGTAACTCCACCAAAGTCCAAACTTCTTGTAACCTGAATTGTAGATGCTCTTCCTGCATAGCCTTTATCCATATTGGATCCTTCAATGCTTGAATTACATTTTTAGGTTCTTCTTGTGATAAAAAGCAAGCAAACAAGCAGTTTTGAAGGTCTTTATGGTTTGTTATTTGTTTAAAAGTACATACAAACCCATGTTCCTTAAAATTCTTTGACATGTTTCTTGTTTGTGTAGCTGATTGCATATCTCCAACCACTAGATCAAGAGGACGATCTTTATGAATTCTTGTAGTTAGAGTAGGACTGTCTAGAATTTTTGTATCCAAATTGTTCATGTCAGCCATTTTATCATCATCTTCATCACTACATGAGTAGTCATATATGCTAGAATCTTCCAAAGCAGGCATTTCTAGATCAAATGGAAGTTCAATACTTGCTTTTTCACCAATAGAATTAACTTCTATGGCAGCAACATTAACAAATAGGGTTTCTTCCAACACTAGCAGTATTAATGTTATTAGAGCTGTTAACATTATCATCCTTCTCTTGATCATCACTTTCACTTTCTGTTCTTGGATCTTCATTAGCCTTCTTTCCATCATCACTTGAAGGTTTGGATCCATCTTCTTGAGAACTCTTTGGATCTTAGGAAAATAGTGGATCAACAGTCTATAATGGTAGCAAAATATAATCTTTGACAGGTTCTATCTCCTTTCTAGCTTGACCTGCATTATCCCTTGCTTTTATACCTACAAAATCATTAGACTGTGTACCTGCAACAACTAGCTCATAATTCATTGTTCTTGTTAGTGCATCAATATCAAATAGCCAATATGGTCCACTACCTACAACATTAGGGGTACTTTCACTAAACCTAATATGCAAGTTTTCTTCCACTATCCTTGTTCTACTATTGAATACTCTAAAGGCTTTACTATTCAAAGAGTATTCAACAAAGAAACCTTCATCAGCCTTAGCATCAAATTTGCCTAAGTGATCTATGGTATTGAGAATGGTAACAAGACACCCAAAAGGTCTCATAAAACTTAATGTTGGTGTTCTACCATGAAAACTTTCATATGGGGTCTTGTATTGAGGCTTAACTACTAACACTCAATTTTGCACATAGCAAGAGTACTAACTACTTCTGCCCAAAAAGTAGTTAGTAACTTAGAATCAGCTAGCATACTCCTAGCAACCTCAATTAGTGTCCTATTTCTCCTCTCGGCAACTCCATTTTGTTGAGAAGTTCTAGCTACACAATATTGTCTCAAAATACCCTTCATCTCACAAAACCGATTCATCTCTCTATTTTTGAACTCAGTCCCATTATCACATCTAATCACCTTAACCTTATGATCTGTTAATACAAATAAGCCGTAAAAACGTTTATTAATATTTTACGATCTTTTAGTGTTTTGTCGATAACAAACGTAAAATCATTTTAACGAAACAAATAAAATACGTAAATGGTTTGAGCCAATAGTTTACTAACATACTTATATTTTCATATAAAACACTAAACAAATAACAGTGCTTTCATGATTTAGTAATGCATATGTACAACAATTAGTGTTTACATATTGGGTAGATATATACATACTTAGTATGTATTATAATGGGAAATAGAATGGGTAGAAGTTTAAGTATTTAACCCATTGACTTAATACATTGAATGTAGTTGGGTAAAACCCAAAGTCCATGACCTATACCCATGGAGCATAACCCATGACCCATTGCATGACATCATGCATAAGGCATAATGGGTATTACCCATGGACTAGATGCATTACATCTTCTAGATACATTGTATCTACTTGGATACCCATGGTCCAAAGCCTAGGACCCATGACCCATAGCCCATGACCTATGACCCAAAACCCATGGGTAAAGAGGAGCGTCTTACGGATCCCTCTGAAAAGACTAGACGGATCCCTCAAGTTAGGGATCCGTGGAACAGTAGCATGTTTTTGTCTATAAATAGTGAGCCATTTCTTCATTGTAGGTTGCCACTCTTACATATACTTTCACCTAGTACTGTAAAATCTCTAACCTTAGATCCAAAGGATATCTCTATGTATTTTGTGTTTGTTTTTGTATGATTCTCTAGGTTCCTCTTAAAGGCGAGATCACCACCTCTTGAAGTCGAGCAAGCTCAAGTCCATAAGTTGCCATGATTCGTCATCATCAAGACTACTGAGGTTCTCTTGTTGATAGTTATTTCTTCCTCATTAGAAGTGTTGTGTCAAAGGCATTAGTGAAGGATGCCAAAAGTGTTAATACAAATAAACCGTAAAACCGTTTATTAATATTTTGCGATCTCTTTGTGTTTTGTTGATAACAAATATAATGTTATCTTAAGTACAATTATAAAGGATACATGTTAGTTTTGTAAAGCATTTACATATAACCATTTAAATACAAAAATGTAGTAATTAAGCATTTGGTGTAAGAGTTTATTAGGATGGGTAAATATTGTAAGATATAACTTTTCACATGCACATCAAACCATAACACAAAGTAGCATATAGATGGAATTCTAGAGAGAGAAAGTTAGAGGTTTAGGGAACTTAGAGAGAGAAAGTGAAAGATATTATTATGAGCTCCAACTCTCTACCTTGGAAGGTAGAGAGTATTTATAGTCTTACATAACTCGCCACACTTTGGGCTGTGGATCAGGCATACAGTGGGTAAAGGCCCGTCCGTCCTCCACGGTGTTACTTAACTAAATACTACATAACTTAAAATAACTACGACTACGAGCTTTCTAACGATTACATATACTGGAGGTGACCGACTCTTTAATACCGGGAATTTCTAATTCCTAACAATCTCCCCCTAAGGGAGGTCACCTCAATTATGTACCAAAATTACATTGAATACAAATAGATATAACATTTAACAATTGATCTTGCATTCTTGATGTAGTCCTTTGCTCCTAAGCTCGTAGTCATTGATTCTTGACATTGCATGTTTGGTTATTCCAAGTGGAGGTCTTTTACTGATCCACGAGATAATAATTTTGAGCCATCATTTGAGATCATCAGCTATCAAAAATCTCTGTGGCATCCTTTGTGGTGTTGGTATTATGTGATGTTGTGACTTTAGGACCGACATGCTCACATTTTGGATCATGATATCTTCTCATCAGAGTAGCGAAAGCTTTTGTTGAATCATGATATTGGCAGCAGCGTAGCAGAAGCATGGAGTGAAAATATCAGAGTCATTGATGCACTAATCATGATTTCTTTTGAGATGAATGTGTTAAGTGAGCATGCGGCTATGGATTGACCGCTTCATTCTGATCAGCTGCAAACGTCGGGCGTACCTGCATACAACAGTTAGCAATAAATCGCACGAAAGTGTCTTTGATCACTTTCGTTGAATTGAGGTACACGGCCCACGGTTCCCCGTTGATCAGTACATGTACTGCCTGTGATCAGGTATAATTCCGAAGAATTTCCTTGACAGGGTTTCGCAGCTGTTCTAGCTGTTCTCAAACCGGAACATCTCAAAGAAGACAACACGGAGTGAGTGAACCAGCGAATTTAAGTCCACTGATTGATGAAAAGATATTTGAAAAACAATCGAGTATTGCTCAATAGAAATTGTTTTTGCAATACAGCGAAGGTTTTAATGAAAATCAATTATCAATCATAAAACACCTTTTGATTTGAAAAATGAGTATACAGTCGATGTGCTAAAGAAAAGAGTTTATTAAGCACAACGACCGGTTTTTCAAAGGCATCCGTCAATCCCTAACCTGAACCAGGATTGATTCAAGAAATTGAATCGCCCCATTGTTTCTGTTCAGTTGTCACATGGATGATCTATATAATAGATCTCACATGCCACCTACCAGGAGCTTGTTTGATGTTGGCTCCAGAAGGCTTTCCATCTTCATTGTGAATATGTAAACACATCACTCAGATGTTCTGGCAATACCACAAGGATAATGCGTAGGACTCAAGATATAATCTCTCTTTCCACATTGTGTGAAACAGAGAGTCTTCATTGAAAGTGTCCTAATGAGATTTATTGATGATCTCGTGGCTCTAGACTCAATTTGTGCATATTTGGATCCTGTGCCGGAGACTAGGGAGAGGGTCTCCTTCTTCAATATCAACAATCTCTAAGAGAAAGTCGATAGATAATGTCGGTTCCCCGTGAGAATGAAACAAGTCCTTTTAAGAGAAACTTGAGTGGTTTGGAAAGTTGAAGTGCAGTGCGTCACTGGGTCCATGACGTCTTGTCTTCAATACCGATGTTACCATCAGTAGCATATGAATTGAACCCGTTTTCTGCCCTAAGGTTGAATAAATGGAGGGCTATTTGTTTTCACCCTATTCACATTCAATTCTTTTTAATTCTTCAACCCCTTCAGTGCTTACCGAGACTTCATAACTAGAACCTTGTTGGGTTTATTCCAGTACTAGCTCAGTCTTAGTCCGCACTCTTCCCATATCTCATTTTTCTCCTTTTATCATCATACCTAAGGACTTCTACACTAACTAGTGGATTGTCCCTGGGTAGATCCCTCCGGTTCTGGCGGATCATGGGAACCAATACCTAACCTTATCATCCTTATATCACCGTACATAAAGTAAAGTTGGTCGGTCTATTTGGTATTGTTCATCTGCCATTGGATCCAATTGAAAACCATTTGAAAATCAATTCAGATACTTGTGATATATTATCAAAGCATTTTGTACCTGAATTGTTTTTGATATTTTTAGAACGAGAACTCCCCCTCAACATGTGCAACAAGTATTTGAAAATGTTTTGCACAGGAGGCAAGAGAGAGAATTAACTTCTTTGATTACCATTTTCTAAAAGATATCAACATCACTTCCCTCAACAAATCAAGTAGATATAGTATTTCCGGGAAGGATGAGGTTTCCATAAATTTGCTCCCCCTCAATATGTGCCTCGAGATTAGAAAAGAGTTTTGCACATACTAGAGGGAACCTGCACGTTGGGAAAAGTTGATCACATTTCAGATCATAGGTTTAAGATAGGTGCTCCCCCTCAACATGTGCATGGAAAATTTGAAATCGTTTGTCACATGTGGGCAGGATAGCATGTACATCCTTATAAAACCATTTACCTATTTATCAGTTTAAATCCAATTTAAATCACACATTCTCCCCCGATCACAATTATCAAATCATTTGAGATTTGTGATCTCTTATAGATTTAAATTGATTTTGAAAGCTTTTAGGGAGAACTGTGACTTGATTATGAAAGCGTTTGAACTGATTTGATCGGATTTTAAGACTTTAAACTCCATTGATAAAACATGCATGTATATCTTTTGAAAACAATTTAATGCCAAATAACTTTTTAATTTAATTGAAATCATTCTCCCCCTCAATCAATGACATAGGTTGTTGATTGAGAGATAGAGATTTTGACAAATAAGTCCAGATGATTATCAAAATTAGAGACCGAGTTATTTTTCAAAGCATTTGGTTTTCAGCAGATAAATGTTTAAAGAATCAGAGCATGGAATGTGAAAACATGTTAAAACATGGCTCTGTTCTTTCTTTTAAAACCGGGTTATTGCCTGAAAATGACAATAAACCATAGTTTCTCTTTCTCCCAAAAATATTTTTTGATTTTTTGAATTTTTTTTTTTTTTTTTTTTTTTTTTTTTTTTTTTTTTTTTTTTTAAAGAATTCGAACAACATCTAAAGTCCCGTGTCATTCTTTGAATGACAGCACAAAGACCGTAGATATTATCGAACCGGAAGAAACATGACAAAAAAGACAATATTTTTTTGAAGATTTTTCGAATTTTTCAAATTTTTATGGATTTTGAAAGTTTTATGATTTTCTATTTGATTTTAGAGGGTTTTATAATTTTGTATTTTGTTTTTCGAATAAATATTTACAAGAGATAGATGAAGAAAGACCTTTACTCCTCGTCTTCCTCCTGAAGACGTTTGAGAGTTTCTGGTTGAAGGCTTTTCAAACCAAGTCGTGGAAGAATAAACTCAAAACGTTCTCTTGGAAGAGCTTTGGTGAAGATGTCTGCTAACTGATATTCAGACCTCACAAAATATAGTTCCACCACACCTTTTTCCACCTGTTCCCTGATGAAATGATGTCGAATGTCGATATGCTTTGCTCTTGAGTGTTGAACGTTGTTGCATGAGAGAGCAATAGCACTTTTATTATCACAGTACAGAGGGATTTTGTTGAATTCAAAGCCATAGTCAGATAATTGGGATCTCATCCATAAGATTTGAGCGCAACAAGATGACATGGCTATGTATTCAGCCTCTGTAGAGGAAATAGAAGTACTCATTTGCTTCTTTGAAGACCAGCTCACAAGCTTATCACCCAAAAACTGAGCACCTCCAGACGTACTTCGACGTGTATCTTGACAACCTGCATGATCGGCATCTGCATAGGCCGTTAGTGACATACCGGTGTCCTTCGGGTACCATAGTCCCATATTGATGGTTCCTTGGAGATACCGAAAGACCCGTTTAACTGCTTCAAGGTGCTTTTTAGTAGGCTTAGCCTGGTATCTAGCACACATGCACACAGAGAACAAGATGTCTGGTCTACTAGCAGTGAGATACATCAGGGATCCAATCATACTCCGATATTTCGTTTGGTCAATCATGATCCCTGAGAGGTCCTCATCTAGTTTGGTTCGGTCAATCATGGGGGTGTCAACAGGGTCACATGAATCAAATCCAAATTTCTTTAAAATCTCTGTTGCATATTTAGATTGATTTATGAAAATGCCTCCGGGACTTTGTGAAATTTGTAATCCCAAGAAAAATGACATTTGTCCCATCATTGACATTTGAAACTTTGAACTCATTTCATTTGAAAAACGATCACATTCCATTGGGTCAGTCGAGGCAAAAATAATATCATCAACATAAATTTGAACATGAATCAAATGTTTGCCTGACTTCCTGGTGAACAATGTAGGATCAACTGCTCCTTTGATGAATCCGGTTGATAGAAGAAACTTTGACAGTGTATCATACCATGCCCTTGGAGCTTGCTTTAAACCGTAAAGAGCCTTCTTCAAACGATAAACGTGAGTAGGATGCTCTTGATTCACAAATCCTTCAGGTTGGCTGACGTAGACGACTTCTTTAAGATCTCCGTTTAGAAATGCCGTCTTTACATCCATCTGATAAACTACCATGTTCTTACTAGCAGCATTAGCCAGAAAGATTCTGATTGCCTCGATTCGAGCAACTGGAGCAAAAGATTCTTCAAAGTCTATACCCTCCTCTTGACGATATCCTTTAGCAACTAATCGAGCCTTGTTCTTCAACACATCACCATGCTCATCAAGTTTTACTTTGAAGATCCATTTTAGAGCTATAATCATAGCACAGTCTGGAGCAGGTACTAACTCCCATACATCAAGACGATCAAACTCATGAATTTCATCTTGCATAGCATTGAACCAGCTGTCTTCATTCATGGCAGTTTTAACATCTTTTGGTTCGATCTTAGATAGTACGGAGTTGAAGAAGCACCATAAGGCATCGGTTGCGAGTTGTTTCCGGGTTGATACAGGACGAGAGGGATTTCCAATGATGTTGTCTAAGGGGTGATCGTGAGTCCATTTTCTGAGGTGTTCATGTGGCAGTTGTTGAGGAACTGAGGTAGCAGAGTCGATGTCTCCTGAAGAAGATGGTTCTGATGATGATTCAGGAGTAGCAAATATGTTTTCAAATGGAGCATCTTCAGGAGTCGCAAAGGGATTAACTTCATCATTGATGCCAGAAACATTTCCATGATGTACATTTGAAGAATGATGATTTGTTGATGAGACTGAAGGATCAGCAGCAGGTGCTTCTTGACTAACAGATATTGAGACTGATGGATTGACTTCATTCACTGGAATACGAGCATCCTCTGTTGTAGGGATCAACACCTCATTAGTAGTAGACTCATACAGTTCATCAAACATTGGATCAAACAATTTCTTTACATCATCTTCAGATGGAGGTACATATGGAGTTTCTTGAGAGGAGTTTGGAACAAGGGATGAACCAATGGGACTGTTTTTAAGTACGGGTCCTGAGCTGGAGTGTCCAGGAGCCATTTGACCGGTCAGCTCATCAAACGTAACGTGAATTGTTTCCATGATATTTCGGGTTCTTTTGTTGTAGATTCGGTATCCCTTTTTGTTTGGTGCATATCCTACAAATACTCCAATGTCAGCTTTGGCCCTAAGTTTGCCTAAGTCTTGACCCTCATTTGTTGGATAGCACAGTACACCAAACACACGAAGGAAAGATAGATTAGGTTTTCTGTTGTGGACAAGTTCATATGGAGTTTTTCCATGAATAGTATGAATCAGGGAACGATTTTGTGTGTAGCATGCAGTGGCAATTGCTTCAGCCCAGAGAAACATTGGAACCTTTGAGTAGATCAGCATTGTTCTAGCAGCTTCAACAAGAGTACGATTTCGTCTTTCAACTACACCGTTCTGTTGAAGGGTTCGTGGAACACTTCTTTGATGGCTGATTCCAACGCTTTCATAGAATTCACTAAGTTGTTTGTTGACAAACTCAGTTCCATTGTCTGTTCTGATAATTCTGACAGTTTTGTTTAGTCTAACCTGCAGCTGTTTGATGAGTTTGATGATGATATCAGGAGTTTCATCCTTTGTCCTTAAGAACTTGACCCAGGTGAATCTAGAATAATCATCAACCACAACTAACACATATTTCTTCCCAAAGATATTCTGCACCCTCATTGGTCCACATAAATGCATATGAATCATATGAAGAACTTCTGTGACAGAGTTAGTAGGTTTGGGTTTATGGGCATACTTCTTGCTTTTTCCCAATTGACATGCTGAACAAAGATGATCCTTTTCATACTTTAGTCTAGGTAAACCTACAACTAAGTCCTTTCTGGAAAGATCGTTGATGGTGCCGAAGTTCAAGTGATTGAGACGACGATGCCATAACCATGACTTTGTTTTTGAAGCCTTTGATAACAAGCAGATTGGTGAAGCTCTCATCATGTCATCGATAGAGATGGTGTAAAGGTTTGAGCCACGAGTTCCTTTCAACAGTTCCTTACCATTAAGATCTCTAACGAAGCAGGTATGTTTTCTGAAGGCTACTTCTAGATCAGAATCACAGAATTGACCAACAGAGAACAGATTGTGACCTAAACCTTCCACATAATACACTCTGGAGATGACACTATCACCAACAACATAATCTCCATAACCCATAATAGCACCGAAATGATCATTACCAAATCTAATAGTCCCGATGAATTTGCTCACGAAGTTCATGAGCCGTGACCGGTCTCCAGTCATATGCTTGGAACAGCCTGAGTCCAGGTACCACAGAACGATTTGAACGATCTGCAGTTGAACACAGACAAGAATGGATAACTGGATAATTGGGATCCCCATGCAAGAATGGGTTCCATTTGGTTAGTTACAATGGTTGGACCACCCACATCAGAAATAGAAGCATTCATATCAGAAAATGAGGTAATGGAATCATTGTGAATAGATGCAATACTAGTGTCTGTATTAGCCCTATTTACAGTGTGACCACTTCTTAAGGGAATAGTTCTACCAGTAGGCATCCATTTTCTAGTGGGCATAATCTGATTAGTCTTATGACCAACAGGTATCCAATAAAAGCCTATTCTGCTGAATGTTCTTCCTGTGGGTTTCCATTGTTTTCTGACTCTCTTTCGCTTTTGCCTTTTAGCCTTTTTAGCATGAATTTTAGCATTAACAAAATTAACTGGACAATTAACATCATTAGGCAGAACATTAACATCACATCCATGATTAGGAACAGAAATCAAGCAATCATCAGTACAAGGTTTGCAAATAGTATCAGAATTCGAATTAATTACAGTACGCCTATGGCTAATACTAGAATCAACACGATTCGTTTTATTCGATTCAAACTTAAGGTTCCTAGATTGTTCTTCTACTCTCTTCCAGTGCACATTCTTAGCTTGAGAGGTCCTATCATTCCTTGTATTGTCTTGAGACTTTGACCTGCTCCCTTTAGTGTCACTGATTACTCCTGTAGAGGGAATGGGAACATTAGTTTGTTTTACTACTCTTTGCACCACCTGTTTAGATGTGCTGGGATCTGAACTACATGCAGGTGTACTACGGTTCACACTCTTAAAACTAGAGGTACTGAGATTTGTACTCCTAGAAGGCACGCTTGAGTTCTCTTTCTTAGCATTGACAGATCTAGAATCTGAACTACTCAAGGGTACACTACGGTTCACATTCAAAACACTAGGAATCGAGTGCATATCATATTTGGCCTTAGGCATCGAGCATGGAATCAAAGGGTTAACTTTCTCACCTAATGTCTTTGGGCATATTGTGATCAAGCATTCTAAGATTTCTTGAGATCGTTTGGCATATAAGCATGCATGTCCAATTGCATTATCATGTGGTTTCTCTAGCTTATCCTCTTCAACAATCTCACGCAAACATTCTAGGCAATCCTTAAGGGATGAGAAATATGTTTGAATGGCAAGTTTGTTGTTCCTCAGATGAGGGGGGACATATGTCACAGATAAAGCATATTTATTACCAGAGTGAGCCTTAGATACACCATTCTCCCCATTGATCATTGGCATTTTCCCTTTTACCTGACTCTTCAGATTCTCAATTTCCTTTTGCAATGAAGCTATTTGTTCGTTTTTTTTGTTACGAGTGACTTTAATTGATTCAAATAACTCATTGAAATGACGTTTAACCTTTTCATTTTCTTCTAGAAAACTTTCGTTTTCCTTTTGTAAAGCATTTACTAGGTTTTGAAGATGAAACGTTTGAGAATTCTGAGAATCTAAAGGAGGAGGCATTTGGGAGCCTGTCATATTGTTCGTTTGACCCTTTAATTGAGAGATTTGGGCTTTCAACTTTCTGATCGTGTTACACTGAGCTTGAATCTGTTCATCTCGTTTGTTAATTTGAAAAACTGCATCAAACTCTGGAGCATCTGAAGATGTCTTGATATTTGAAGTTTTGACATTTTCTTTGAGATGTTGATATTTTAGTTGTAGATTAAAATATTCAACTTCTAGTTTAGAAAAATGTTTAACCAAATTGTCATGATCATCCAGTTCAATTTTCTCATTTAGTTTAGAATTAGTTTTTTCAAGCTCAATGACACGATCATGGGAGACTTTCAGGGCCACAGATAGTTCATGAAATTTGGAAGCATTAATAGAGCAATTTGAAGCAGTGAAAAAGACATCTTGAGCAACACATTCAGTAATAAGATTCTCATTTAATGTATGCAGGTTCTTTCTCTCAATCTCATTATATTTCAGTGCACGCTCATAGTCACTAACTTCAGCAACCATTGCATCAAATTCCTTTTCCATACCCTTAATATCAGTTTCTACTCCCTTTTTAAGACTCTCAAAGTGATCTTTTAGAAGTTTAAAGAAGGGCATGACCTCAGTTAAATAACATTCTTTCATTTGTTCAAAACCCCTTTCTCCTTCAGTTATACCAGTGGGTGTGATCCTTTTCTTGCAAGTTTTCTCAAAATCAACAAATAGTTGAAATATAACGTATTGGCTAATTAATGTCTTGCTTTTAGTGGCAATTGTTCTAGGTACAAGATGCATTGGTGTATTAGGAGTATACACAGTCGCTCTAGGCATTTTCCGAAGGGGAGGGTTTGTTTCTACAATATTTTCAGCTTTCTGCTTATCTAAATCCATTTTCCAGAAGACTTGTTCGGGAGTCAACAAAGTCTGAGGCTTAAACTTGTTCAAGGAAATCCAGTTTTCCTTCTTGTAATCATGAGGAGAGATGATTATGTTTTTCTCTTTGCATTTGGGATCATTTTGCTTCTTATTCATCTTTTCCCTAGTGATTTCATTTAATATCTTATCTTCCTCAGTGCAATCAATGCAACTAGGTTTCTGCCTAGGCTTAAGGACTTCATTACCATCATAAAGAACCTTATGAGCATTTCTAGCCTTTTTAATTACCTCTGGATTTGGTTCCTCAACAAGGGGAATGCTATGCTTATCGCTTAAGACACGATGTTTCGTGACCATGTGAGCAGTCTGAATGGTGTTTCCTTGTAAGTACAACTTGTTTTCAAGTTTGTTTTTCAAAGTTTTCAGATTAGAAAAATCTCTCAAGAGTTTTGATTCCTTTGCATTAAATTCTTGCTTAAGCATTTTCACATTTTCTTGAAGTTCTTGTTTTTGCTTAGCTGTTTTAGAAAGTTTTTCTTGCAAGGAATTTAATTCTTGTTTCAATACTTCTTCTCTAAACTTACTTTTTCTAATTACTGTACTCACTTGGACATCCATTTCCTGCTCACGAGTGGTCAACTCAAATTTTGCACGTTGTTCATAAATAGCAACACGTTCCTTATAGGCATTTAGTTCAGAAATTATGGAATCATCAGGAGCACATGCAGTGTATTCATCAAAGACATAGTCATTGTTGACTGCAGAAGATGCATCACTTGGTACAACTTCACTTTCACTTTGTTTCACGTATTGATCGTATGGGACAATATTGATATTACCCATATTTTCAATATTTGATTCAATACTTTCAGTTGGTTGTACTTTGTCATGCATCTGTTGCACATCAGCATCATCGTATAGCTTTAATACCTCTGAGATGAGTTTGTCCTTGGATGGGCCAGCTTGTGGTGAAGAAGAGATCTTGGGAGAAACCATTGGAGAGATGCTAGCCATAAAGATTGTGTGTGCAGTAGGTCCATCATCTACATCAGAGTCGTATGCATCACAGTCAGCGACTTGAAAGGCATTCTGATGATTGTGACCTATCTCCTGAATAGGCTGCTCATCCACATCTGCATCATAGGTCTTGGCATTGCCCTCAGCAAGAAACAGCAATTCCTCTTCATCCAACGCAGCACCATTGTACTGAGCTTGTGCCATCAACATCTTATCTCTGAAGTAATCAGCATTCTGTGGACGCTTTGGAGATGTGCAGTTCCTTGCAATGTGTCCTTCACCACCACAGTTATAGCATTTGATTGGCTTAGGTTGACCTTGGTTACCATTTCTTCCTCGATTCTGGTTTCCAACATAACCTCTCCCAGCTCCACCTCTTCCCTGATCATACTGTCTTTCCTGAACTGGTTGCACCACAATCCTCCCATCTTTAACAGTGGCTTGATTATGTGGGTTAGATGCAGTTCTGAGGTTGTTGTTGGTTTGTGGAAGAGAATTCATGTTTTGACTAATGAGAAGAGCAAGTTGATTAATGATGTTACCCACGTGTGCATCAGCTTGTTTGAACATGGGATCAGGAATGAGTTTATGATTACCATTCCCCAAGGGTATGACTTGTGATGCTTTGGTTGTGATTCCGATGTTTGAGTAGAAGGCTGTTGAGTCATTAGACGAGCTTGTCTCTCCCTGGTTGGTTTTGAACTGATTGAGGATCAATTTTTCAAACATGGCATGTCTCTCATTCTGAAGGAGGAAGGCATAGAGTTGCTCATAGTTTGTATTCTTCAATCCTTTAGTGAGCTTCACAGCTGTGACAAACTTGTGCCATTCGGGATTCATGTTGTTCACAAACTTTGAGTTCAGCTGAATGTTAGGCATAGTCATTCTGATGTTCCTCATGTCATTCACTAACTTATGGAATCTCACATAGTACTCATAGACACTCTCATCTGGTTTCATTTTGAAGTGCTCGAATTCGTCATAGAGTTGGGATTCTCTGTCTTCCATAGTTAATTCTGAACCTGAGAGAAGCATCTTAACATTATCCCAAACTGCCTTTGCATCCGTGTTATGATTGATCAGCTTGTAGATGTCTTTAGGAAGACCTTGAAGAACAATGTTTGAAGCCCTGATATCTGCATCGAATCTCTTTTTCTCCTTATCATCAAGCTCATCATACATCTTAGGTCTGTCCATTCCGTAAACAGGAGTACCATCTTCATTAGTATCAAGTATGTCTCTAGTCGTTTCAACTCGATATGGTCCTTCATCAATGGATTTGAGAATATTGACACCATTTTCCTTTCCAAGGCAATACAATCTGATTCGTTGAGCCCAAGAATCGTAGTCAGTTCTGTCAAGCATGGGTGGACGAGTATCTGAGCCAGCTGCTTGTACATCCTCGGCAACAGTGGAGATGACAGTAGGGACGTTGGTAGACATGTTACCAGATTATACGGGATTTTATAACTCTATGATTAAACCGGGAAATAGATTCTTTCACGGGATTTTACTAAATCAAGAGAAAACCGTAAACAATCACTCAAGTCGCTAGATGATAATGCACTAAGTCGCTAGAGACAAATGCACTAAGTCGCTACCAATTAATTCGCTAGAAAACCAAGTCGCTAGAAACCCAAGTCACTAACAGAAAAGCAAGTCGCTAAGTAGTAACTCGCTACAGACCAAGTCGCTAACCAAATTTTGGCAGCAATTCGCTACACAAGTCGCTAGAGACACAAGTCGCTAAAGAGCAACTCGCTACTGACCAAGTCGCTACCACAAGTCGCTACCCGTAGTGGAGAGTCCACTACTTGTACTTTAACTCGCTAGCTCTAACTCGCTAGCTCCAACACTGTAAGTCGCTACAAAAATGCGAAGCAAGTCGCTACCAAGAAAAATATTCCGTGAACTAAGTCGCTAGCATGAAAAACCATATAAACATCACTTTTCAATCCAAAAACAACCCAACCAAGATGATTCAAGCTTACCAAATGAAAACCTAAACACTTTTGATGATTCTAAACATAAAAGTACCAACAAAATTCAAACTTTACCACAAGAAATCACCCAAATGATGCAAAAACCACTAAACTTTTTCCAAACTCAAAAACCACCTAAAAACCACTATAAATCCAAAGATGTGCAAGATATGATCTAACCATGGCTCTTGATACCAATTGTAAGATATAACTTTTCACATGCACATCAAACCATAACACAAAGTAGCATATAGATGGAATTCTAGAGAGAGAAAGTTAGAGGTTTAGGGAACTTAGTGAGAGAAAGTGAAAGATATTATTATGAGCTCCAACTCTCTACCTTGGAAGGTAGAGAGTATTTATAGTCTTACATAACTCGCCACACTTTGGGCTGTGGATCAGGCATACAGTGGGTAAAGGCCCGTCCGTCCTCCACGGTGTTACTTAACTAAATACTACATAACTTAAAATAACTACGACTACGAGCTTTCTAACGATTACATATACTGGAGGTGACCGACTCTTTAATACCGGGAATTTCTAATTCCTAACAAATATCATAACCCATGGATCTTAACCCATACCCAAAGAGACTTGATACAATGTATACTTAGATACATTGAATCTAGATATAACCCATGGACCAACCCATGACCCATAACCAAAAAACCCATGGGCAAAGAGGAGTGTTCCACGGATCCCTAGGATTACACTAGACGAATCCCTTGTGGAAGGGATCCGTGGGATCCGTGGGAACAGTGAAGAAACTTGCCTATAAATAGAAAGCCATTTCTTCATTCTAACTCACCCCTCTTCTTACTAAATCTCTCATACACTCTCATTCTCTTCTAACATATAGATCACTTGATCTAGAGAGTTGTTCTTCTTTCTTTCTATTTGTGATCCTCATATAGGTCCTTCTCTAAGGCGAGATCACGAGCATTCTACAAGTCATCCAAGCAAGGGGTCCTTGATTGATTTGTCACTCCGCAAGATTTCTGTAGCGAAGATCTTGTATTTGATATTTCGCATATTTGTTGTGTAATAGTTGTGTTGGTTTGGTCCACCGTGCTACGGACTCGGTATCTAGCTTTGTACCGGAAAAAGTGTAAGCAATGTTGTGAAGGCTTCTCCGCCAAGTGAAGGAGTTTGTTGACATAGTGCTTGAACTCTCGAGTAGGTGACTCGGGGAGTGGAGTAGGGCAAGGAAGGTGTCCTTGTAGCCGAACCACTATAAATCGGTTGTGTCATTTCTATCCCTTATCTTTATTTATTTGCTTGCATTATCATTAGATCTATACGTTCTCAACATCCATATGATTTCACATAATATCGAATCTAAAGTTTTTGAAATCAACTTAAAATCGGCAAAACTATTCAACCCCCCCTTCTAGTTTTCCACAAAAAGGGTCAAGTCGAAGGCATTAGTGAAAGGTGCCAAACGTCCGTGTCAAAGGCATTAGTGAAGGATTCCAAGAGGGTCAAGATAAAGGCATTAGTGATAGGTGCCTAACGTCCGTGTCAAAGGCATTAGTGAAGAATGCCAAAGGGTTCAAGTCATAGGCATTAGTGAAAGATGCCAAGGGTGTACAATCGATATGGTGTATCGATGTACAAATGGAGATAGGTTGTATCTAAGGATATTGATATCCTTGATGATGTTGTAATAAGGAGAGGGTCTCCTTTGGGATATGTGTTGTGTAGTGTTAGATGATAGTTCCTCCTTTGTAATGGAACTCGGTATCTAGCCTTGTACCGGATAAAGTGTAGGCGACGTTGTGATAGGTGTGGTTCTACCTTGAGGAAGAATCCGGTGTCTAGCCTTGTACCGGAAAAAGAGTAGGCGACATTGTGGAGGCTTCTTCGCCATAAGGGGTTGTGTCGTGTAGTGCTAATGAACTCTCGAGTGGGTGACTCGGGGAGTGGAGTAGGGCAAGGAAGATGTCCTTGTAGCCGAACCACTATAAACACTCGTGTCGTGGTTTTGTGTTTCTTACTCTTTACCTTTCCATTACATATCTATCTATCAACATCCAACAAACACATCTAAATAGATTGACATAAGTCGATCTAAATATATTAAAATGAAGTTTTAATCGGTAAAACTATTCAACCCCCCTTCTAGTTTTCTACAATTGGCATCCGAGCTTAGTTACTAAGTTTCTTAGAGTATGTTGTACTTTAAAAACTTTATACGATCCGTGTATGATTGAAAACTACAAAGAAGGAAATCTTTTATAACAAATTATTTCTTTTATGTTGGATAGGGATAGATTATTCTAACAATTTCTTTTTAAGAAATCTTCTTGCTAGGACTTCTCCAAAGTCTTCATTTCTATTCATAGAAAAATGAAGTCAACTCTCAAGGAAGAACCTAAAAGTAATCACAACCTACTTATACTAAGTACAACGGATTACTTTAAAAGCTCATGAAGTATTTTGGATATACGGTCTCTATAAACCATATCAAGAGTTTAGAGGTATGTTCACTCATCCACAAATTAGCTATTTTGCGTTTACATGGATATGTTGATAATATTTTTTTTCACATAAATTAGGACGTTAATAGTTGCAAGTCTCTAAAAAGTCTCTCTTCACCACTTTCCTGACTTACTAATCATTGGGAATAGTATTCCCCTTTGATTTTCTAAAAATCGTCAAACCAACGCCGCCGTCACAAATAGATCTTTGATAGTTAAAACACATTGACCAAAACGTCCATTCAATTAGGAATCTCAAAGTTATTTTTGTTTTATAAGCTATTGTATAACTTATTACAAAAATAACACCAAACACCCTTTTTCTGTCCACAGTTGCCGGATCCCACGAGTTGTACTAGCCAGATCCCAACAAGGGATCCGGGGGAACCGTGTGACAGAAAACACTTATACATCTTTCAAAATCAGTCTGGCTTCTTTTCCCTCTCATCACAAAACACAAAAATGACCCAATTTCTGCTTCCATCTTCATAGGGCTCCATATCCTCAAGCATCTTCTTCTTGAACATCATTGTAAGTAATTACACTCATATGTTCTACTCGTCATCATCTTCATCCTAGGGTTTATGGTTTTTAATTTTCTAAAAACATCAAATTGATGAAATTAGGTTTTGCAAAATAAATCACTAAAAAGGGTTTTCACATAACTAAGATTCTATTGTTGTTACAACATTGTTAATACAAATCAAAACCATAAACCCATCTCAACAAATTTTGCCTAATTGGAATATTTGTTTTTCTAGGACCAACCATGCCCAAAGCTACCCAACAAGACCACCATGATACCGTCCACTACCTCTCTAGATACAATCGAAAAGAGGAGTTTTCAAAAACCGATCGTAAAATCTTCAAAAAGCTTGAAAAACGACTTATTCACGAAAGTCGTGTAGTTAAGGAATGTTTTCTTGAAAATACCGACATTCGTCAAGTCTTCTCGGCAACCAACTTTGATTGTCTCCTTGATATTGATGAACAAATTTTTCCGGTCTTCATCTGTGAGTTTTACAAAAGTGTTAGGATCATTCGAAATAGTGATGATAGCATCTCAATCGCTTTTATCATCAATAATCAAAGCCTTACTCTACCCCTCAACACATTTGCACAAATTCTCCGCATCCCTTGTGAAGGAATTTGTATGTACTCCCAAGATTGGGTAATATCCAATCAATCCTTTGCACTAGATCCCAAACCAATCTACCGCACTCCTCTTGATGACCCCGCAATTGTTCGAGACACCATTTTCAAAATTAGAGCCGATCAATCTCGATTCAACCGCAACAAAGAGATTATTCACCGTGATTCCTTTCAAATGGAACTCTTCGAAATGAATCCCATCTATAGAAAGTGGGAAGAAATTCTTAGGGAAAATGTCATTAGTTTGGTTGGAAACAAAGACCATCCAAATGCATGTCTTGTCCAAATGATCTATTGCCTCATTCACCAAAGACCATTTAATCTTGCCTGTTACATGGTGAAGAGAATGGCCGATGTATTCAAAGTCACCAACATGGTACTTCCCTATGGTATGCTCCTAACACGACTCCGTGAGTATGTAAGTGCAATGCAACCTTCTCCTATCAACGATGATCATTTCCTTGCTGATCATGTCATGGTTCCACTCACCAAACAACCCTCTAACGGTTCATGATCAATGGAAAAAGACCTCGTGCTGTGTCGGACTCCTCGGATGAAGAAGAAGTAAATGTCAACCTCGTTGCCAACGTCAACTTGGACCCTATAACCTACTTTGAACAACTTCCAACTCTACCAAACGAGACCGAAGAATTCAAACAATTGAAGGGTATGATCCAATGCCTAACTAACTACGTCTTGATGTCGGGAAAGAGGAAGAGAAAAGATTGACAAAAGAGACATTAGGATTATGGTTGTTTTTAGACTTATCGTTTATCATTTTGCAATGGATGCTTATGTTTGTGAATGGTTTATCTTGTTTGTTTGGATATTATCACTACTACTCTTATTTATGTTATGGTTTATGAGATATTTCTTGTTTTGATGTTCATTTATAGTAGAGACTAGTAGCAATTAGTATGCATAGTATAGTGCAAAAACTGCACATTTTCTGTGATGCTTCTGATCTGCAGTTGCCGGATCCCTCAAGTTGTACTAGACGAATCCCTCCTTTTAGGGATCTGTGGGATCCGGGGTGACAGAAATGCAATGCAGACCCCCACACATCAAACCAACCCAGTAGATCACTTCACACTAGCTAAACATAATGCTTTAGGACCACTTAAGTCTCCCTCAAGCTCAGTAAGCTTCACACTCAATCATAGCTCATTTAGGATCACACTCAAGGTGCTTTTCGATTTATCATTTCACCAAAACTCATCATCCTTCCGCTCCTATACTCACACATCATTTCTCACATGTCAACACATCTAGTTTTATAAACCTCTCAATTTTAGCAAATTGATTTTAGTCATCCCTACCCCAAAATGGGTCAAAAACTAGTTTTTCAATTCTTATAATTTTTAAGGATTTTTTAAATTTTATACCAAGCTGCCATCTGATCTCTAGGGTCATTTAACACCACTTGACACTCTCAAATCTCCTAGTGTCATCCTTGATCACCCATTGGTGCTCATAAAGACCCATTTTCCTTCCATAAAACGTAATCATTAACTACCATCACTCATTACCCTTGATCATTTAAGTCACATTTCATTTAAAACACTTAAGAAGACTGAGACACTCAAGATGTATAGGTATTAGACTCTATAAACATCATTTTCCTCCTTTCTTGACTGCTGATAGCCGGATCCCTAGGATAAGCCTAGACGGATCCCTCATTGGAGGGAACCGTGAGAACCGGCTGGCAGATTCCGCAAATCCTAGCTAAAACAATCATTTCAAGCTCTCCTTGCCAACTTGAATACTCCATCTTACCTCAATTAATCATCTTGATCAGTACAAATCTGTAGTTGACTCTTGTGCATGCAAATCATCACACTTCAAAGGATCTTAGTGGCTTAAGTCTTTAATACACTTGCCAAATCCTTCCCTTTATAAAGCCACCTTGTTTAGACTTCTTAGTCACCATCCACAACTTAACTCTCAGCATTTAGAAACCTTTACATCACTAATCTTTAATCATTTCATCATGAGGAAAGCTCCTAGTGCTAACTCGTCCACCAAAGGACCACCCAAGAAACTTGCTCGTGTTGTACACAAAATTTCTTCAACCGAATCATCTCCCTTTATATCCACAAATGCTAGGATTTCTCCTCCACCAACTCAACCAATCAAACCAATCCCCAAAAGGATAGTTCCCACAAAAATATCATCGCCAAACACCACAATTCCTTCTAAGCCAAACACACCCATTTCTACCCAACTATCACCTTTGGTGCCTAGAGCCATATCATTTACCACTCCACATTCATCTCCACATCTCTAAAACTTGGAGGACTTGCCTCCTAAGCCATCCCATCCTCCACCATTGCCGACACTCTCTTCAGTAGAGAAAATTATGCAACAAAACCAAGGTGTTAAATCAACACTTGCACCGGCATCCTTTTCTTCATTTCCCTCAAATGGTCCATTTTGGATTGCGAGGAATCATCAAAGTCAACCACCCGACCACATGGAAGTTGACACATCTCTACCTCCACCACCATCCTTTGTTGAGCCATCATCGTATGTGCCTCTGCCAATCCCTCCTTCTTTTGAGGATCCTCAACCCTCCTCACTTGATCCTCCACCTCAAGACACTTCATTCCTACCACCACCACTTCCGAGCCATGACAAAGATTGTTATCATTGTCAACACGTTGAAGTCTTGATACATGAACTACGTGAAGAGCAACATTTCATGTTCTATCACCTCCTCGAACGTTTCAATGAGGTCAACAAAACTAAACAACCGTGAGCTTAAGGATTCAAATAGTGTCCTAGTCTTAAGCTTAACTTAGATAGTTTAGGAATCATATTTCATGTTTAAATCATTCTCTTAGTTTTAGAGATATGTAGATCATTTCTCGTATTTTTATTGAATGAAATTACATGTTATATGCCATATTGTCTTGAGAATATGTTTGGTGCCTTAATACATATCTCATTTTTATGTTAACATCAATTTTTACATCACCATTGTTGTCTTAAGCCTACAGATAGACGGATCCCTCAGTTTTGCTTAGACGGATCCCTACATAGAGGAACCGTGCAACAGAAGACTTGTTTACTACTAACTTGAGTCTTATTTGCAGAAAACTATGCTCTATATACTTGTTATCTAACCTTTGTTTTGTAGATTTTCAATAGAAAACATGAATACTTTGACACCCTTAGTTAGGGGGAGTTTCTTGTCAAAGCAAAGTATTGCAAAAATATTTGCAATGACATTCACATAGGATTATATTACTTGATGTCCTCCTTACAAAGGTGCAATCATCAAGGGGGAGCATATTCGTCACAAAGACGAAACCATTTGCAAAATTGCAATGCACTAGTTTAGTATTTTTACTTACTTTACGCCCTCACAAAGGGATGGACTCGTCAAGTGGGAGCTAAGTCGAGAATATTTCTCCTCATTTACTCTCTATTTTTCATTCTTTTTCTTTCATTTCACATGTTTTTCTTAAAACAATGTGTTAGTTTCTTTTCGACACTCTTTTTGTTTCGACAAAAAGGGGGAGAGAAGAGTAAAAACTCTAATTCAAACTTTTACGAATTTTAGTTTTTCCTTAAAATAATCTTATGTTTTGGTCATCAACAAAAACGGGGAGATTGTTAATACAAATAAGCCGTAAAAACTTTTATTTTATATTTTACGATCTTTTAGTGTTTTATCGATAACAAACGTAAAATCATTTTAACGAAACAAATAAAATACGTACATGGTTTGAGCCAATAGTTTACTAACATACTTATATTTTCATATAAAACACTAAACAAATAATAGTGCTTTCATGATTTAGTAATGCATATGTACAACAACTAGTGTTTAAATATTGGGTAGATATATACATACTTAGTATGTATTATAATGGGAAATAGAATGGGTAGAAGCTTAAGTATTTAACCCATTGACTTATTATATTGAATGTAGTTGGGTAAAACCCAAAGTCCATGACCCATACCCATGGAGCATAACCCATGACCCATTGCATGACATCATGCATAAGTCATAATGGGTATTACCCATGGACTAGATGCATTGCATCTTCTAGATACATTGTATCTACTTGGATACCCATGGTCCAAAGCCTAGGACCCATGACCCGTAACCATGACCTATGACCAAAAACCCATGGGTAAAGAGGAGCAACTCACGGATCCCTCAAGTTAGGGATTCGTGGGATCCATGGAACAGTAGCATATTTTTGTCTATAAATAGTGAGCCATTTCTTCATTGTAGGTTGCCACTCCTACACATACTTTCACCTAGTATTGTAAACTCTCTAACCTCATATCCAGAGGATCTCTCTATGTAGTATGTGTTTGTTTTTGTGTGATTCTCTAGGTTCCTCTTAAAGGCGAGATCACCACCTCTTGAAGTCGAGCAAGCTCAAGTGCATGAGTTGCCATGCTTCGTCATCATCAAGACTACTGAGGTTCTCCTGTTTATAGTTCTTTCTTCCTCATTAGAAGTGTTGTGTCAAAGGCATTAGTGAAGGATGCCAAAAGGGTCAAGTCGAACGCATTAGTGAAAGGTGTCAAACGTCCGTGTCAAAGGCATCAGTAAAGGATGCCAAGAGGGTCATGACAAAGGCATTAGTGAAAGGTGTCGAACGTCCGTGTCAAAAGCATTAGTGAAGAATGACAAAGGGGTCAAGTCGTAGGCATTAGTGAAAGATGCCAAGGGTGTAAATCGTTATGGTGTATCGATGTACAAATAGAGATAGAATGTATCCAAGGATATTGATATCCTTGATGATGTTGTAATAAGGAGAGGGTCTCCTTTTGGATAGGTGTTGTGTAGTGTTAGGTGATAGTTCCTCCTTTGTAATGGAACTCGGTATCTAGCCTTGTACCGGATAAAGTGTAGGCGACGTTGTGATAGGTGTGGTTCTACCTTGTGGAAGAACCCGGTGTCTAGCCTTGTACCGGAAAAATAGTAGGCGACATTGTGAAGGCTTCTCCGCCATAAGGAGTAAAGAGGAGCGTCTCACAGATCCCTCTGAATACACTAGACGGATCCCTCAAGTTAGGGATCAGTGGGATCCGTGGAACAGTAGCATGTTTTGGTCTATAAATAGTGAGCCATTTCTTCATTATAGGTTGCCACTCCTACACATACTTTCACCTAGTATTGTAAAATCTCTAACCTCAGATCCAAAGGATCTCTCTATGTAGTTTGTGTTTGTTTTTGTGTGATTCTCTAGGTTCCTCTTAAAGGTGAGATCACCACCTCTTGAAGTCGAGCAAGCTCAAGTCCATTAGTTACCATGCTTCATCATCATCAAGACTACTGAGGTTCTCTTGTTGATAGATCTTTCTTCCTCATTAGAAGTGTTGTGTCAAAGGCATTAGTTAAGGATGCCAAAAGGGTCAAGTCGAACGCATTAGTGAAAGGTGCCAAACGTTCGTATCAAAGGCATTAGTGAAGGATGCCAAAAGGGTCAAGACAAAGGCATTAGTGAAAGGTGCCAAACGTCCGTGTCAAAGGCATTAGTGAAGAATGACAAAGGGGTCAAGTCGTAGGCATTAGTGAAAGATGCCAAGGGTGTACAATCGATATGGTGGTTGTATCCAAGGATATTGATATCTTTGATGATGTTGTAATAAGGAGAGGGTCTCCTTTGGGATAGGTGTTGTGTAGTGTTAGGTGATAGTTCCTCCTTTGCAATGGAAATCGGTATCTAGCCTTGTACCGGATAAAGTGTAGGCGACGTTGTGATAGGTGTAGTTCTACCTTGTGGAAGAATTCGGTGTCTAGCCTTGTACCGGAAAAAGAGTAGGAGACGTTGTGAAGGCTTCTCCGCCATAAGGAGTTGTGTCGTGTAGTGCTAATGAACTCTCGAGTAGGTGACTCGGGGAGTGGAGTAGGGCTAGGAAGGTGTCCTTGTAGCCGAACCACTATAAACACTCGTGTCGTGGTTTTGTGTTTCTTACTCTTTATCTTTCCATTACATATTTACATATCTATCTATCAACGTCCAACATACACATCTAAATAGATTGACATAAGTCGATCTAAATATATTAAAACAAAGTTTTAATCGGTAAAACTATTCAACCCCCCTTCTAGTTTTCTACATGATCTACTAGATTTTCTATCCTCGTTATAAAGGACTTAAGAATGCCACTAGTCTCATCCTTAGTAGCTAGAAAGAAAACCCATATAAACCTACTAAAATCATCTGTGACAAATAGGCAATACATTTTCTTTGTAGGACCTTGTTTTTATCAACCTTATCATGTTATCAACCTTAACACACAAGTATAACACGTAAATATTAAGCACGAAATAAGATGAAGAAAGGTGGTGACTTGAAATATGTATATGGGGCGTGTATGAGTAGAGAGAAAGAAAGATGAAAAGAGAGCTTCTATTTCATAAGAAAAACACACACTTACACACTCCAGCATACCCCTCAAATGACACATTTGAGGGGTATTTATAGTGAAATACAAAATGCCCTATTGGGCTTGGCATGGGCCACGTTTTAGGATATGGATTGGGCTTGGATTACATAAAATATAAAAGGCTAGCTTAACTTAACTTCTAACCATTTAGCTTGGCCTAATCCACGAGCCCGTTGACTATTCTAATACAATGTCTAACACACGTTACAAAGTTCCTAAATGTGAATGACCATCACTTCTATTAATTACTATTAAGGCTAACAATCTCCCCCTAAGGGGTGGTCATTCAAAAGATGCGCCACTTGATAAGGTCTTTAGTTTTCTTGAGTTTGAACTTTGTGTGTTGACATAGAATAGTCTTGATTCTTTGTTCCTTCATGCTTTGTGACCAGTTAATGGTGTTGTCTGCCTTTCGTCAGCTTCTTTGGAATAGGTGTATCCAAGTCTTTCTCCACCATGATCACACTTCTTTTGACTTTGAAATTGCAATGATGTGAAGTTCTCTAGTGTTTGAACTTTGTATATTCTTTGACATTGACGAAGAATCATCTTTAACTTTATGTTGCCATTGATTTTGGTGAGAACTTTCAAGTATTCTGATGTTGGTATGAGCATGGGGAGTTGGTGCGGTCTTTCCTCCAAGGAACAATCATCATTACCTGCATGAATATGTTAGTGAAAAATACCAATCGATCATTGTGGAGTTTTCTTAAAGAATTGACCACTACGATTGTTTTACTGATGAATGTCTTGATTCCATTCACCTTGGTCGGGCGAATCAGCCATCCGAATCCCGTTGAGGGACAGTTATCATTACTATGAATAGATTCAAGTAACGACCCACGTCTTCAGGATTTAATTCGTGAAAGGAATCTCCTTGGTGGGATTTCCAGCACTTATAGGTTCGAATGTCGAGGGTGTTAACAGCATAGTGTGAAAACACATCTTTAATTCTTACAAAGGCTGTTCCTGAACTGGAGGCCCTCAAGTAGGCTAACACGATATACCGAAGTACATCTACAATTCAGGTGTGTCGCTGAAGTACACCGAAGCATCACTTCACGACTGTAGACCGTTTGAGACAACACTAAGCGTAATCCATAAAGAATTGCCGAAGTAACCTGCTGTCAGGGCTGTTTGATGTTGACCCTAGCAGGAATTTCCATTCAATCACTGAGGATCACAATTGTAAATCCTCTCATAAATGTTCTGGCAGATTGCTAAGATCTGCGTAGGACTCTAGAGTATATCACTTGTGTCCTTATTGTTGAACAACAAATGATGAAATATTGAGTGTTCCTAGGAGATCTTTTAATGAATCTCGTGGCTCTATACTCGATTAGTGCATTTTGGTTTTCCTAAGCGGAGACTAGGGAGAGGATCTCCTTCTTCAATACCAACGATCTCTAAGAGAAAGTCGATAGATTATGTAGGGTTTCCAGTGAGAATGAAACAAATCCTTTTAAGAGGAATTGAGTAGTTAGAAGGTTTAGCGCAGTGCGTCATTGGGTCCATGACGTCTTTGTCTTCAATACCGGTGTCATCTTAGTAACAACCAGTAGCATATGAATTGAACCCGGTTTCTGCCCTAAGGTTGATTATGGAGGGCTTTTTCTTTTCACCCTTTCTATTACTTTTCTTTTTAATTCTTCAACCCCTTCTTTCTCCTTTTTCACATTACTTACTTTTTTCAATCATACCTAAGGACTTCTAGTTTTAAACTATTGGTGATGTCCTTGGTTAGATCCCACCGGCTCTGGCGGAACATAGGGGGATTTTCCTATCCTTAGTCACCTTATAACTCCATGACTATCCTATGTTGCCATAAAACCTTTTTCTTGAAAATCTCTCAAAGTGTTTATGGTTATAAAACATATTTTGTTAACACCTTGAGAGTTTTATATTTTCAGAAACACTCCCCCTTCACATGTGCATATATTGTTTTAACTTAAATCTGCACAGTGAGGGTAGATTTCGCACTTTTTGAATTGATCGACTTTCAATGAACAAGACCGATTCGAGACACGTTTACATCACTAGTGGATTAGCTTGAAATTATTACCCGTCCTGGTCAAGTCAATAGAAAGTTCCTCGAGATGGTCCAATTCCTGACTATGATTTCTCGCCAATTCATTGGTTACGACTGAGTCGAGCTCTTTTGAGATTCAACAACGATCATTAAACATTTTTGATCACATTTTAATCACGTCTTCTCCCCTTAAAAAATAGCGTATTCGTGATATTTTTGATATCAACGGATTAAACAACATTTTTAGAATCTTTTGGGGAGACAAACGGATTTGATTTTAGCATGAAATTGGAATATTTTGGTTTTATACTCCCCCTTTAAGAAAGCATAATTAATTAAAGGGTTTTGGAGGGAGTTATCTTGAGCACAAAATATTTTGAAAAATCTTTTTGAACAATCTTGAAAGGTGCTCAAGATGATGATGATTTCTCACCAGTTTTGAATGTAGTGCACTGAAGCGTACACTAGAGATTTTCTTTAGAAACACGATTTTTGATTTCTTCAGGTACCGAAAGATTCGTTTAACCTCTTTGGGGTGCAGTTCAGTAGGCTTTGCCTGAAACCTTGCTAATAAGCAAACAACAAAATGAATATCGGGTTGACTAGCAGTGAGGTACATGAGAGAACCAATCATGCTCTGATATTTCTTCAGATCGATAGGTTTCCCAAATAAATCAGCTCCAATTTTGGTGAAGTTACCATTGGTGTACCGACCGAATCACAATTATCCATACCATGATTTTTCAAAATCTCAATTGTATAGTTAGATTGATTAATGAAAATTCCACGAGGGAATTGATGTATTTGTAAACCAAGAAAAAATTTTAGTTCCCCCATCATGGACATTTCAAATTTGCTTTTCATGAGATTTTCAATTTTGAAAGATTCATATTAGTGGACCCAAAAATAATGTCGTCCACGTAAATCTGAACAATCAAAATGTCATTGTTCTAATTTCGAGTAAACAAGGTAGGATCAACAGTTCCTTTGGTGAAATTGTTTTTGATCAAGAAAGAGGACAGTTCGTCATACCACGCTCTCGGAGCTTGTTTTAAACCATAGATTTCCTTTTTGAGTTTGTAGACGTAGTCTGGATGTTCCATGACAATGAAGCCTTCTGGCTGACTCACATACACTTCTTCTTTCAGAGTTCCATTCAAGAACGCAGTCTTTATGTCCATCTGATAAACCGTGATGTTTTTGTGAGCTGCATAGGCTAAGAATATCTTGACTGCTTCAAGTCTGGCTACCGGCGCGAATGACTCTTCAAAATCTATTCCTTCTTCTTGTATGTATCCTTTGGCCACAAGATGAGCTTTATTGCGAATTACAGTCATTTCTTCATCCTTTTTGTTCTTCCATAACCATTTGAGATCAATGAATCGAATGCCAATTGGTCTTGGAACCAGATCCCATGAGTCATGTAGACGGTATTGGAGAAGTTCCTCCTGCATCGCTTCTATCCATGCGTTTTCTGCCATTGCCTCCCGAATGTTCTTTGGTTCTTTATTGCTAATTGAGCAAAGGTAAATGCACAAGTTGCAGTCTGTGGCAAGTTGGCGTCTCGTCTGAATTGGCCTTGAAGGTTCACCAATAACTTGTTCAATTGGATGGTCTTTTGTCCACTTCAGAGTAGAAGGATACCATTGGTTTAACGTATGCGAGTTAGATGGTTCTCGTAGAATTGAAGATGATTCAGCTGATTCCATAGCAAACGGGTTTTCGAATATGTCTTCATATAACATTGCATCGTTTTGGTTCTGTGTAGGTTCTTCTTGAAATGATATGTTTTGGTTTTGCTCATCAACTGTTGGTATAACGGTTGCAAGAACTGGAGTTGCTGTAAATGATGTTGATAGAGTTGGAGCATTTGTTTCGACTGTGGTAGATGCATCTTCTGTTGGTGGTGGTAGTTGATGATTTTGAGCAGGTGCAGCGGAATGATGGTTTGATGCATTTGTCGAATTTCCACCATAGTATTCATCAAACATTAACTCAAAGAAATTCTCCCATTCTTGTTCTAAAGGTTTGTCAAACGAAGTTGATGTAGCTCTTTGTTGTACAAGTCCTGAACTGTTGTGTCCAGAAGTCTGCGGGTTAGGTGCGGGTCCTAAGCTGTTTTGATTAGAAGCCATTGGATTAAGCGCGGGTTCTAGAGCGAGTCTCTCAGAAGCCATTTGTGAAAGTTCGTCAAAATTCACATTCATCGTCTCCATTATCTTCCTAGTTCTTCTGTTATACACCCTGAATGCCCTCGAGTTATCTGAGTATCCAATGAAGATTCCAATATCACCTTTAGCTTTCAGTTTACCTAGATCTTCTATGTCGTTCGTCGGATAGCACAAAGCGCCAAACACGTGAAGGTAAGAGATATCAGGTTTTCTGTTGTTCACTAGTTCATATGGGGTTTTATTGAATCTTGGATGGATTAGGGATCGTTTCTGAGTGAAACAAGCAGTGGCAACATCATCAGCCCATAGAAATAATGGTGCACTAGAATAAATGAGCATTGTGCGAGCAGCTTCCACAAGAGTTGATTTCTTCTTTCAACTACCCCATTCTACTGTGGATTTCTAACAACTGATGTTTGATGTGTGAGTCCAACATCTTCAAAATAAGATCTTAACATTGATTTGTAAATTCGGTGCCATTGTCTGTTCTTACTACCCTTACTGGAGCTTGAAGAAATACTTGAATACGCTTCAGAAAGGTGATGATGATGCCTGGTGCTTCATCTTTTGACCTCAGAAACTTAACCCATGTATATCTTGAATAATCATCGACGATAACAATATACTTTTTCCCATTAATGCTTTCAACTCTCATTGGGCCACATAAGTCCATGTGCAACATATGCAACTTTGCTTCCGAACTGGGTACGGGTTTGGGTTTATATGATGCTCTTTTGCTTTTTCCTTGTTCATGATGGACATAAGTGATCCTTGGTGTATTTGAACTTTGGAAGTCCGTTGAAGATGTTGTCTTGGGCAAGTTTGTTGATTGTGTCAAAATTGAGATGGGATAATCTTCTATGCCACAACCAGGACTTTGTTCCAGATGCTTGTGTCATAAGACATATTGGTGATGAAGAGGCCATTTGGTTTATGTCGATAGCATACAAGTTTGTGTCACGATTCCTAGTTAAGAGATCAATGTCATCCAATTTTCTAACAAATCATGCATTTCTCCTAAATGCAACCTCTAAATCTGCATCACAGAACTGAAAAAACAAATTGTGTCCAACCCTTCGATATAGTAAACCCGAGTGATCAAATAATTTCCAAAAGGTAGATCTCCATAACCCATGATAGCTGCTACATGATCATTTCCAAAGCGTACAGTTCCCATGAATTTCTAGACGAAATTGATCAGCAACTTCAAATTCCCGGTCATGTGCTTGGAGCAACCCGAGTCGACGATCCAAAGACATATTTTGATAACCTGCCCAAAACAGAAGAAGATGTTTTTGGAAACCATTTTGATTTTGGTTCTTGTGGGTTAGAGGTAAAATCCAGATCACACTCATAGAAGGTTTCTCCTGGGTATACTGGTTTAGCATTCATTTGACCATTCTCGATTGTGAATATTCTATCTGTAGGTTTCCAAATACCATCCCTAAAGGAAAAACTATGCTTCTTATCTATAGTGTAAGAACTAAATCTTGCAACTAGACTTCCTATTGATTTAGCATAAGTTCTTTCTGGAACTTTCTTCTGAACAGGCTGATCATTCACATTCTTAGAAACACAATCATCTTGAACATTAATTAAAGATTTCTTGCAAGTTACACAAATAGATTCAACACATTCATTAAACATAGCAAGTTTCATAGGTTCATTACATTCAGATGAAATGTCTTTCTTATTAAAAAGCGGTAAATTCCTAGGGTGTTCTTCTACTTTCTTCTCTTTATTCAGGCTACTACTCTTAGAGACAGGCGAGACTCTATTGTTCCTGGTATTGCTCTTAGGCTTTAGTCTGCTGCTCCTAGAGGTGCTTTCTAATCCTGTAGAAAGTAAGGCACACGCATTAGGATTCACTTTTTTATCAAGAGAAGTGGTTTCAGCTTTCCTAGTCTCTTTAGAGTGCCTGTTTAAACTTAAGTCGTTTGTTCCATATGGTTTAGATGTGGAGGCAGACACATTAGTGGTAGTCACCCTAAAAATGCCAGGTGCTAAAACTTGGGGTTTCTTGATAATTGCTTTTTCATTTTCAACAATCTTTTCTTTTTGCTTTGGCAAGGCATGTGGAGTGACTGGTTTTGACAAATCTTTTTTCTCGTTGACTTTTGGAGGAGGCTGAGAAATAGACATTTTTGGTTTGAAAACCGGTTTGGGAACATTTGCTCTCTCCTCAGTCAATGGTTTTGCAATCTTAGTATCCACAGCCTTTCCTTTTTGACATTCTAGCTGAGCTCTCAAAAGATCATTTTGCTCTTTCATGTCTTTGTAGGCACGCTCATACGACAGTTTGTCATACTTGCATTCCTCAGTTTTTTGATCAAGTTGTTTAAAATATGATACATTTTCTTTTTCAAGTTTTTCAAGAGCTTTTTCATATTTTGAAACAATTGTGAAGGTCTCAGACTGGAGTCTTTCATGGTCTTCAACAGAATATGTTTGTAAGATAATTGACATGATATCAGTAGTCATAACATCTTCGAAGAGAGAATCATTTAAATTTTCCAAAACTTTGATGTGTTCAAAACATTCATTAGCTTTCTTTACCAGGGATTTATGGTCCTTGACAAAGTCACCTGTTTCTTTCAAAAATGCTTGTTCAAATTGAATTACCCTCGCACTGATGTTATTTAGTGGAATGGCAATTTCAGTTTCAAAAACCTTTTTCATTTCATCATGAAAACTAGAAAACCAATTGTTAGTACTGATATTGGTTTTAGTTTTAACAATCTCTTCAAGTTCACCAATTCTAGTTTTAACGTCATCTAAAAATCTTCTTGCATCACTTGTGTTAAATGGATTGTTTGAAGATATTTGTTCCATGTTCGAAAATGATTTTGAGACAACAATTGGTTTTGAAACTGGTTTTGACTCTTTGTTTGAAACTAGTTTTAACTCTTTGTTTGAAACACTGGGTGTTATGGAAAAATTTGACTTGTCTTTTTGGGGAACAAATATAATTCCAGAAATTTTGTTAAGTTTTTTGTAATCAAGTGGTTTTATTTCTCGGTTCTTTTGTTTCATTTTTGATCTACTCTCATCAATGAGTTCTAACGGTTCATGAGAATCACGAACTTGTACGGGTTCATGTTTATCTGACAAAGCTTTTCCATTATACAAAACATTATGTTCTGTCTGAGCTTTCTTGCGTGCACAAGGAGGTTTGTTACCAAGAGCCATTTTTTGAGTAGTATGAAAATACGGGTTTGTCTGATTTGTTAAAATGTTGACTGTTTGAGCTGAATGACCCGTTGTAACAAGCAAATTTTCCAATTTGTTGATATTTTCATTTTTCTCAAGAATTTCATCAAGAAGAGAATCTTCTCGTTTTGAAAAATCCGCTATCAACGTTTTCTTCTCTTTTTCAAGATCAGAATAAGTTGCTTTTTGTTTAGAAAGTTGGTTTTTAAGATCATAAATTTCTTCGTTTAAAGATTTTATTTTCAACCTCAAATTAACATCAAGTGTGTCATACTTGATTTGCAATTGTTTTTCTCTTAAAACAGAATTCCGATAACCAATTTCTAATTCTGACTCTTTGTTTTTGTGAAATTCAAAAGCTTTTGCATTCTCTTTGTACCTCACAAGCTCAGCGGTCAATTTATCATTTGCGGCCTTAACATCGCGATTGACCTTTTTCACTTTCTCAATTTCAATTCCACGATTATTAATCAATGACTCAAATAAGGCACGTGTTTCCTCATTAGTCTCAGTATTTTGTGCCACACAGCCTCCACTAGGATCCACATCTGGAGTTTCGGAGTTAATATTGATACTAGTCGGATTGTACAGGTATGTATCATAAGTAGGTGCTGGCGTTACATAATGCTGTTCATTATGAGTAAACACATCAAATATGACATTGTTATAGCATGGATCAATGATTGGTACCTCAGAGACTGCGTTGGCGTCATAAACAGGAGGTGTGTCAGAATCAGTGTCGTACTTAGCCTCCTGAATATTTGCCATGAAGATGCAATTTGCATTGATGTCCTCTCGGTCTTCCATTTCATCCATAATAGCTATAAAGTCATGTTCCTCAGCACTCAACTGCATCTCTGCTTCTGCCTTTTGTACCAACAACAATGCTTTCTGAAGATACGTTGAATCCTTCTTATTCGGCTTAGTAGGGAAATTCCTTGCAATGTGACCCACTCCTTGACAGTTGTAACACGTAACCTGATTAGCGTGATTTACATTTGCATAATGCCCAACGACTGGAGCTGCAACATTCCCATTCTGATTACCCACTGCTCTATTCCCAACATTCTGACCCATCTGATTTCCAATATTCTGAACCATCTGATTACCATGATATGGAACCGCCTGATTACCCATGTAAAATCCAGTAGCATATCCCTGTTGATTCCTAATAACTCCAACCATTTTTCCTTGTTGACCCATATTCAAACCCGACTGTGCAATTTGCCTGTTGCGAGTGTTTGAAGAAATCCTTTGGTTGTTGTTAGTTAGTGTGAAATAGCGTCCTTTGAATACTTTAGTCAAATAAGCAAATGAATTTGACAAAGCCTATGTTTGTTCAGCTTCAAGGTCAGTGATTCCTGCTTCCCGGTATTGTGGATATTGTTATTGTTAAATGACTTGTTGTTCTGGTGGATGGAATTGTTGTTGAGGGATAACAGCTTGTGGTTGTGGAATATATTGCTGCAAGTTTTTGTTAGTGGAAGATGATGAAGGTTGTTGTGGTGTGTTCACTGGAGTTTGTGACTTTGCAATAAGTGCCAAGGGATCATGATTCTTTGCCAATCTTTCTTTCCTAACTTCATTGACTTCAGCTTGATTTTGTTTCAGAAAATCGTAGAGTTGATCAAAGTTCACCGGATGTAAGTCCTTTGTTTGGTTGACAATAGTGACATAGCGTCCCCATTCTTTTGAAGATTGTTGAGAAATTTTATGTTACTCACGATAGTCTTGGGTGTCAACTTGTTTCTGATAAGCTCATTTATTAAAGTGCAAAACCTTCAATAGTAGGATTCAATGGACTCTGGAGTTGATGTAAACCTCTCCCATTCAGTTAGCAGCTTGTTCTCCATGTCTTGTTGTCCGATTTCTGTTCCATAACATAGCCGTCTAACATGTTCCCACATATCGTAAGAAGTTTCACAGCTATCTACAGCAGCAAATATGTCTCTTGGTAATCCCAGTTGGACGATGTGTATTGCCATGTCATCAGCTTCGATCTGCTGCTTATCCTCTTCATTGTATTCAGATTCATGTTGCTCACGAAAGAATGGTTGAACGGGAGGTATTCCATTAGGATCTCCAGGGTCTTGGACTTGACGTGGCTTGAAGGGTCCTTTCGTAATGGATTGAGTCATTAGTTTTCCATTAGGTTTGGTCTTGATGTAGTGGAGCATACGACTTGTCCATTGAAGATATCCACCTTTTTCCAGCATAGGAGGATGGTTTTCAGCATCGGCTGCATGAATATCTTGCTGAGTTGCCATTAATGAAGGTATTTTATGATAAAGTTGATGTAGGATCAATTCAACGATAAAGGAGTTGTGTTTGATGAAGATTAAGCTCGGTTGTTGTAGTGAAAATTGGGTCTGAAAACTTAAAAACCTTAATAACTTCTGTTCGAAGCATTTTTAGGACTCGAAGGTTGACCCAAATAAACTTGCGTGCCATTCTCCTCGTTTTCACGGTCGTTTTGATGGGTAGAACGCTGAAAACGGAGTTACGGTTCAAAAGTTATGGCCGTTTGAAGTTTTGCTGAAGATCTTACTCGTAAACCTGTTCTTAGGCGTAAGATTTAGGTTCTTTGGCGTAAAATTGGTCCTTAGGCATAAGATTTGAAGATTATGCATAAAAACTGTCCTTACTCGTAACAATTAACACTTATGCGTAAACAATATCCTTACGCGTAAGATTTTACTCTTAGGCGTAAAAAATATCTTTACTCGTAAGGTTTAACTCTTAAGCGTAAACCACAGTCTTAGGCGTAAGATTGAAGTCTTAGACGTAAAATCTGTCTTACACATAAGAAACAATCGTATCTCACTAACTTGTCCAAGCTAGCGAGATTTCATAAGTCAAAGTATTCCACAAACTTATCCAAGTGAGGGAAGTACTGAGTAACCATTGTTGCACGAAGATTCTTCACCAAAAGCTTAGGCGTAAACTTCACTTCTTACGCGTAAACCTTAAGCGTAAGATAAGGGTTTTGACTTTTCTTAGGCGTAAAACTAGGGTTTTGACTTTTTGTACTTGAAATCTTTACGCGTAAACAACCCAGATTTTTGCAAAAAAACGAATTTTCACCCAAAAACACGATTCCAAATGATTTCTTTTGCACAAACTTCATCCAAAATACTTAAGGATCAATAAAAACTACAACTTGAGCTTAAAAAACACGTAAAAATGAAAACTTTAAGCAAAAAGCTCGCGTTTTTATGAAAAAAACGCAACTTTTGTGTAAAGTTCTAACAAAAAATGTAACACATACACTCCTAAACCATTGTTAGGCGATTGATACCAATAGTAGGACCTTGTTTTTATGAACCTTATCACGTTACCAACCTTAACACACAAGTATAACACGTAAATATTAAGCACAAAATAAGATGAAGAAAGGTGGTGACTTGAAATATGTATATGGGGCGTGTATGAGTAGAGAGAAAGAAAGATGAAAAGAGAGCTTCTATTTCATAAGAAAAACACACACTTACACACTCAAGCACACCCCTCAAATGACACATTTGAGGCGTAATTATAGTGAAATACAAAATACCCTAATGGGCTTGGCATGGGCCACGTTTTAGGATATGGATTGGGCTTGGATTACATAAACTATAAAAGGCTAGCTTAACTTAACTTCTAACCATTTAGCTTGGCCCAATCCATGAGCCCGTTGACTATTCTAATACAATGTCTAACACACGTTACAAAGTTCCTAAATGTGAATGACCATCACTTCTATTAATTACTATTAAGGCTAACATTCTTCATTAGGATTTTTACAAATGTTGGACCAAACAAGTCCATATGTAACAAATGTAAAGTTAGACTAATTGAGTTCTCTGTTTTGGACTTACAAGAGACTCTATTCTACTTTCCCTTCTGACAAGAAACACATGTTTGATCATTTTCAAAAAGTTTGGAAGGTAAACCTCTTACAAGATTTCTCTTAACCAGTTTATTCATAGTTTTTAAATTTAAGTGACCTAGCCTTCTATGCCAAAATTTAGATTCATCAAATTTGGCTTTTGTAAAAAGGAAAATTAAACCTCCTTTAGGAATTATGTTCCTTAAATCAACACCAAAAATATTGTTCTTTCTAGGAACTCTAAGTAAAATTTGACTTACATCAATTAACTTAAAGTTTAGAGATAAAACAATACATTCAGTGTCATTAAAAAGAACACTATTCTTTTTGTCACACATTTGGGAAACACTAAAGAGATTAAACTTTAACTTTCTCACAAAATACACATTTTCAAAATCCAAATTACCAGTTTTAATGGTACATTTTCCTGTGATTTTTTATCCTTTGGGGTTCCCTCTAAAAGAAACATATCCTCTGATAAGGTTTTAAAATGTACCTTTTTGAGGGGTCATTTAAGCCCTTATTTGATCACTTTTGTATCTGTTATTACTTAATAGCGTTCCTTTTCACTTTTTAGGTATCTTGAAGGCAAAATGTTGGAATGACACTTATTCGGACGAAAAGGCGCGAATATACGAAGAAAATGGCCAAAGTCAAGAATCGAGACACTCAGGCTGCTGGAACTGAAGGTGACGGCGTCAGGTGTTATCTGCGACGCCGTCGGACCACTTTTGTGATGGCACAATAGCCAAATTGCTTATTTACAAGTGACGGCTTCAGGTTTTAAAAGAGTAGGTCGTCGCAACTCAGACGGCCTAGATTTGATCCAGACGACGTCAGAGACTGAAGGGGAAGGCGTCACAAGTATAAGGTGACGCCGTCACAAGACTAACGTGGCCAAGACGAAACCCTAATGACGGCGACCCGACGGCGTGACAAATCAAAGGGTGACGCCGTCGCATATGTAATCTTATATATAGAATCCGAGTTTTTTAGTTTTCAGTGTGTAGTCTTTTGGAGTAAAAACCTAAACCGAACCAAGGCTGTCTTGTATAGTATTTTAGGGTTCCATACCCTATCTTACATCAAGATAAGTGTTTTACTTCATTAATTCAATTATGTCTTCAATTACTTGTGTGTATGCTTGCATGTTTCCCATGTCCGGCTAATTTACTTGTGTGTTTGCTTAGGGAATATGAAACTTAATTATTGAATATTGATTGGTTGTCTCTTATCTTAATTGTTAATGATCTAGTATTGCGATAGGTCATTCGTTGTGTTGTTAATGCTTGATTAATCTTTGTGAACCTTAGCTTATAATACCTAGAGTCATTGTAGGCTAAACCATCCGAAGAGTACCTTAGAGTTTAGTTTATAAATCCTAGAGATTTTGTAGGCGATAACCTTTGGTAGTTTCAAAGAGTTAGGGATAAACGCATACTCTACGACCTTAGACACACAACGCGATTAAGAATAAGGACGTGACAATTCAACCATCAATAGTAGATAATTAAGGAGTAATAAAACATAAGTAAACACATCTTTAAATCATCATACGAGCACACAATAATTAGACATAGACTACATACACCTTAGATTAGATAATTAGACGAGTAGAGTAATCGGTAGAAATTCCAACCTCCAAATCCAATACCCCGAAATTCGTACCTTTCCATTTCCTAAAAACATAAAAAGATAAAAAATAATCTTCCTCAACCCCAACCTTAGCGTAGTAACTTCTCACTAGCATTCCTGTTCCCCTAGAGAACGATATCAATTCCCGTGGCTTACCCTAATACTACACTACAACGATTAGGTTCACTGCCTGGGGTGTTGAAAAACTTGCTCGACGAAAAGGAAGTTCCTTTGACCCCGAACGACGCGTGTAGAGTTATCAAGTTTTTGGCGCCGCTGCCGGGGAAGAGAATAGCTAGTTAGGAGTCCACCTCGTTTAGGTTTCTTTGCTTGATTCCTATCAAGTAAATTTTTTCCCATTTTTAGCTTTCTCGTAGTCTATCCCCCTTCTTCGTGACCTTTGTTAGTAACCTCATCACTTTTCATCATGGAAGGTGATAACCAACCACCATTCATCAACCTACCACCAAATGACCCGCCAAGAGGCCGTACTCTTGGTGAATACTCGAGACCAAGCCACCTAGGCTATAGGAACACCATTGAGCTTCCCGACCAAGCCCAAACTACGGCCCTGCGATCCGACACCATCCGGTTGGTGCAAAACGGATGTGCATTCCATGGACTTCGTTCCGAAGATCCTAATCAGCATCTTAAGGATTTTCTTAAAGTTGTCGATTCCATCGACCTCGATGCTACTACTCGGGAGACCACGCGTCTGCGTCTCTTCCAATTCTCTCTACGGGACCAAGCTAGTAATTGGCTTGAGCGACTTCCCGCCGGCTCCATCTCAAGTTGGGATGATCTCACCTCTCGCTTCCTTGCTCAATTTTTCCCACCGGGGAGAACCACTAAACTAAGACGAGACATCTTGACGTTTCAAAAGCTTCAAGGTGAATCTATCTACGAAGCATGGACTCGATTCAAGGACTTACTCCATAAAGTCCCTCATCATGGTATTGATCTTTGGCTGCAAATCCAAATCTTCTATGAGCATACCGATTTCATCACAAGGCGATCCATTGATCAAGCCACCGGTGGAAGGCTTAGCGACCTTAACACAGAGGACTCTTGGGACATTATAGAAGAGCTTGCCGATCAAAGCTACGAAGATTGGAATGAATCCCCTGAAACCCCCATTAAAGTGGTTAATGCCATATCAACTCCTCTTGAGTCTTCCAAAGTCACAGAAGAGAAAATGAGTGCTCTTGATAGAAGGATTGATTATCTGATAGAAAGACATAAGAGGGCCCCCGTACAGATCTCTCGGGAAACAGTCAATTCCGCTAATTCCACCAACCACCCAACACCTTTCTCTGAATCCCCATGTCGTGAGCAAAATCTTAATTTCGAACGGCGCTTCCATTCTACTTCCCCAATACCACTCTCACCAAGCTTTAAGGAACAAATGAGGGAGTACATGGCAGCTCATACGGAGAGATTAGCAAAATTTGAAGAGGAGGTTTATAGGCAAAGAGAGGAAATGCAAGCAAAGATGACGGAAATGATGAACCTGGTAAAAGAATATACCAAGACAAAAGCTCCCGAAAAGGTATTAGTAAGAAGCAATGATTATCCTCCCACTTCGTTTGTTAACGCCATTTCCATTATGCTTGAAGATGGAAAGGTTGAGGAGAAGAAAACTGAGAAAAGCAAGAGGGAAGAGGCTGAACCTAATAATGAGCCCGAGACCATTGAGTACTACCTTAAGCACGAAATTAACAAAAAAACCATTGTTAACCAGTGAACAACTTTAGGTACAACGAGGTTCTTAGGGAAGCCCTTGAAGGAAAAATAACAGAAGAAGAGTATGACACCATGCCAATGGGACCTCTGTATGGGTTGGTTCTAAAAGAACCAATAACTAAAAAACGAGACACCACAGGGAACTTCGTGATACCATGTAGCATAGGTGACATTGATAATATAAATGCCTTAGCTGATCAAGGGTCTGATGTAAACATAATGCCATCATCAATCTATAATAAGTTGACTAGGGAGAAGCCAGCTAAAACCGATCTTAGACTTTCCCTAGCAAATCACACTTATGTCTACCCCAAAGGAATTGCAGTGGATGTTTTAATAGAGGTGGCAAATATCGTTTATCCGGTGGATTTCGTGATCATAGATATTGAGGAAGATAGAAACATGCCACTCATTCTTGGGACGCCTTTTCTGGCCACTGCCAAAGCAACCATCAAATGCGGGGAGGGCATCATGATACTTAAAAGCGGAAAAGGGTACGCTAGGATACCCATTGTTCCAAGGTATCCTCCTAAGATCATGGAAAAGATTACGAATGAGAATCCACAAGTCCTTAGCAATGTGGTTAAGAAGAAAATGAACGATTGGGAAAAAGGACTTAGAGATTTTATGGTTCAAGGACTGCATGCAACATTGTGGAAGCGTGATAAAAAGTTAGGAAATAATCCCACTTCAATACCAAAAACACAAAAGACCCCTAAGGAATTTTTAAAGGGAGAGAAAGTACTCTTATACAAATCACGGATAAGGGCATTACGAGGTAGAAACAAACCAAGATGGTTTGGGCCTTTTATGGTGAAGGAAATCAATCTTAAGGATAAAATCGCTACCATAATAGACGACGTTGGCAAGGAATCCACGGTAAGCATACAACGTCTACGCCCTTTTGACGAAGGGAGAGCGAAGGAAGAAGGTGACGGTAACGAGATCACGTAGGGGCACGACTACGAGTCTAGCTACAAGACTCATAAATAAAGAAAAGCGCTTCGTGGGAGGCAACCCATGCTTAATTGTTTGCTTGTTTGTGTCATATATCTTTTATTGATTGTTTATTCTCATGTTTAAATTTGTAAAAATGCTTTATTTTGTTTTTAACCTCGTCTTAATTACATATAAAGGTATTTTACATAAGGGATAAGTGTAGGGAGGATTACACACATTTTCAAAAGAAACGTAAACATGAGAATTTCAATTAATTAAAAGATATACATGTGTGTTTGTTCGAGTCAAATGCTTGTATCGAGTCATAATGGATGTTTTGCAGGAAATTTTTCCAGATTCTAAAGATGTAAATTTTCCAGAAAATCGCAGACCAGTTTTTGTCAGGATAACCTGACGGCGTCAGGATCGCAACCTGACGGCGTCAGGAAGGAGCAAAAACAACTGATTACTTTTTCTCGTTTTCTGAGCTACTTAAAATTTTTGGAATTTTTCCAGGTCTTAATTTTCCAGAAATTCTGTAAACATCCATTCCACAAGCATTATATCCTAGTTTAGTAGAGTCCTATATATATTATTACCGCTGATTTTACGCGAAGGTTTCGTTTATTTTCTTCAAGTGTGCAGGTTTAATTTACCAAGAAGAAGATACATAAGATGAGAAGGAGCTTTTCACGAAAACGTTCTTCTTAAAGAAAGATGTAACCACCACTTTACACGGATCCTACCGAGCTAATCAGGGGAGTACTAGTTTCTTTCATCTTTTATTACCTTCTATTATCATAACTTTAATATTTTCGGGGAACATTGGGGACAATGTTCAGTTTAAGTGTAGGGAGGGAAAATAAAACGGGAACTTTGAAACTATGCTTATTCTTGAATATTTGCTTTGTCCAATTTCATTTGTGTAATAAACCATGAGAAAATGTCGGTTAGGGTAATTTTGGCACCAAATTTAAAATTTTTCATGACATATAGGAGTGGGCCATTAGTCTTAATAAAGCGTCTCATGGATAGGAAGTTATATGACTAGTACAAAAACCCTTTACCACTTAAATTCCACCCAAAATGTGAGGATCGCCCTTAGATTAGTAGGAATTAAAGCATTCATCTTTAATGCTTAGTGTGTGAACCGGTAGTATAATAGATTCTAGAACTTGTTTTGTGATGCATCCCGAGATCGCTAGTAAGACTACACTTGTGTAGTTAGGAATAACTAAATGATAAGAGGCATTAGGATAACCCTTGTTTGATACCCGTAATATAATTACTTCTTCCACATCGGTTGAGTAATTTCCCCACACCTTTGCGTTGTACTCATCTTTAGTACACGATACTCCTAGTTAACCCCTCAGAGCCTATCCTTTTCGCGGTTCTCGTGATGTTTAGGTTTTCCGAAATATCAATAAAGAGCATTGTTTACACCCCACCCCCAAATGTACACCCAAATCGCCTTAGCCTATCTTGTATGCACTCACTTTTAGTGCATTATTGTTATCACACTAAACCCTTATTTCAATTATCTAGTTGCTTGCATAAGTTGCTAAGTCGAGTCATATCCTTTGTACACAGTTTTGGGACGTATGGGACTCATGGGAAAAGTTAAAGTTTATGAAATGACGGGAAGGGAACGTTAAATTCAAATTCCCTTTATTTGCGTAATAATGTACTCCAAGTGTTTTGATCTTTTCAATTCTGGTCAAATTAGTGTTAGAGTAATAAAAACTCAAGTGTAGGGATGTGCCTATAAATCCCTAGCTATCATAGAGGATGGTGGAGTAAAAGTGTATGAAAAAAAAAACAAAAAAAAAATAGAAAAAGAGAAAAAGAAAAAAATAGAGTGTTGAAAAAAAATATGGGCTACCATCCTACATCTATCTTTAATTTATGTTTTTTTGTTTCAGTTATCTAGAGTCTTGAGTGTCGAGTCTTGGTTTAGCAACGCCATTCTTCGCATGCTTGTAACATAAAGATTTTTGACTTGCCACCACTAAATAGCCTATCCCACCAAACCCTTTGTTTCCCTACCGTAAGCTTAACATTACAACCCTTTAAAAGACCTCTTTGATAGTCTTTCCTAGGTGCTTACGCCAAAGCGATGGAGGTTTGATCTAGTCTCAAGCCTATGGTAATCTATGTACTAGGACCGGTTAATGAGTGTTTATCTTCCATTTCCAACTTGTTATATTTCATATACACCCGAGAGATGTGAGTATCCAAACACCCCATGTGAGGTACTAGTATGTAATTTCCGTGCTTGTTATGAATTTTGCGGGGCTTATATGTGTTGTGGATTGTTATAAACCAATGCTTCATGACCCCTAACTTATAAATTAATTAGCTAAAAGCACATTTGCTTGAGGATAAGCAAATACAAAGTGTAGGGATATTTGATAAGGTTTTAAAATGTACCTTTTTTAGGGGTCATTTAAGCCCTTATTTGATCACTTTTGTATCCGTTATTACTTAATATCGTTCCTTTTCACTTTTTAGGTATCTTGAAGGCAAAATGCTGGAATGACACTTATTCGAACGAAAAGGCGCGAATATACGAAGAAAAAAGCCAAAGTCAAGATTCGAGACACTCAGGCTGCTGGAACTGAAGGTGACGGCGTCAGGTGTTATCTGCAACGCCGTCGGACCACTTTTGTGACAGCTCAGTAGCCAAATTGCTTATTTACAAGTGACGGCATCAGGTTTTAAAAGAGTAGGTCGTCGCAACTCAGACGGCCTAGATTTGATCCAAACGACGTCAGAGACTGAAGGGGATGGCGTCACAAGCATAAGGTGACGCCATCGCAAGACTAACGTGGCCAAGACGAAACCCTAATGATGGTGACCCGACGACGTCACAAATCAAAGGGTGTCGCCGTCGCATATGTAATCTTATATATAGAATCCGAATTTTTTAGTTTTCAGTGTGTAGTCTTTTGGAGTAAAAACCTAAACCGAACCAAGGCTGTCTTGTACAGTATTTTAGGGTTCCATACCCTATCTTACATCAAGATAAGTGTTTTACTTCATTAATTTAATTATATCTTCAATTACTTGTGTGTATGCTTGCATGTTTCCCATGTCCGACTAATTTACTTGTGTGTTTGCTTAGGGAATATGAAACTTAATTATTGAATATTGATTGGTTGTTTCTTATCTTAATTGTTAATAATCTAGTATTGCGATAGGTCATCCGTTGTGTAGTTAATGCTTGATTAATCTTTGTGAACTTTAGCTTATAATACCTAGAGTCATTGTAGGCTAAACCATCCGAAGAGTACCTTAGAGTTTAGTTTATAAATCCTATAGATTTTGTAGGCGATAACCTTTGGTAGTTTTAAAGAGTTAGGGATAAACGCATACCCTACGACCTTAGACACACAACGCGATTAAGAATAAGGACATGACAATTCAACCATCAATAGGAGATAATTAAGGAGTAATAAAACCTAAGTAAACACATCTTTAAATCATCATACGAGCACACAATAATTAGACATAGACTACATATACCTTAGATTAGATAATTAGACGAGTAAAGTAATCGGTAGAAATACCAACCCCCAAATCCAATACCCCAAAATTCGTACCTTTCCATTTCCTAAAAACATAAAAAGATAAAAAATAATCTTCCTCAACCCCAACCTTAGCGTAGTAACTTCTCACTAGCATTCATATTCCCCTAGAGAACGATATCAGTTCTCATGGCTTACCCTAATACTACACTACAACGATTAGATTCACTGCCTAGGGTGTTGAAAAACTTGCTCGACGAAAAGGAAGTTCCTTTGACCCCGAACGACGCGTGTAGCGTTATCATCCTCCATCTATCCCCACATAGTCCGTAAGATAGGACATGTTCCCTGTCATGTGCCTTGAGCATCCACTGTCAACAACTCCTTGATACTGTAAATCCTTTTGTGGATTGCCCTGCCCATTAGGTAAGAAAATCAATTTGTTTTAGGGACCCAAGCCATCACTGACTTGTGTTAGGAATTGGAAATTCCATGTTAAAGTGTCGGTCACCCCAATTATAGTCTAGCATATGTTAGCTCGTAGACTTGTAGTTATTTACGTTGTTTAGTAGTTTATTTGTTAGTTAGTAGCATAGTTTAGCGTAGTGTAACACCGTGGAGGAAGGACGGGTCTTTACCCACTGTATACCTGATCCACAGGCCGATAGGAGGTCGTGTATTCTGTAACTATAAATACCCCTTCCATCCATGGAAGGGGTGGTGCTTTTCAATCTAACATTCCATACTTTTGAGAACCAAGTCTCTAGCAAGAACACCCTCTCTATCTACTTTCTCTCTCTAATGGCAAACATGTATTTTGATCATCCAAGACTACCCGAATCATCAACACAATAAATATATCGATCCTTCAAATGGCATCAGAGCCAAGGTTATTGTGTTGTGTTGATTTTTGTGGTGTTGATACATGGTTTTTTTAACTGGTTCGTGTATTTTTGTGTGGTTGGAATATTTTTTAAAAACTAGTTTGATACATGGTATTGTCTGGTCTTTCATAGTCAAGTTTTTCTTTGTGTCAAATGCTTTGTCCAACTTTTATCATAGTCAAATCTTTGTGTCAAATGCTTTGTCTGGTCAATATCCGTGATATATGTAGTCATTTTTTAGTTCAATCTTGGTCATCAACAGGTCTATATGCATATTCATAGCTGTTTTCTGGGTAAGTATGCATATGGTCGGAAAAGTAGTCGAAAAAAAACTCATCGGAAAAGGTTTTTCATCCTAGCGAGTTGTACTATCATGATAGCGACTTACTCTCAAAACTGTCCAACTGAAATGAATCTTTGTAGCGACTTGTTTTTATGGTAGCGACTTGCCTGAGTCTTTACTCATGGCGACTTGGTACAAAGCTTTGACCTAGCGACTTTGACCTAACGACTTGTTATTTAACAAGTCGTAGCGATTTGCTTTGAAAAAGTGGTAGCAACTTGGTTTGTAATAACTTTGGTTAGCGACTTGATGCTAAACTAAGCTAGCGACTTGAATCAGAAGTCTAGCGACTTGACAGTTATGAATGAGAAGAAGATGAAGAAAGGTTATGCGTTAACGTTAATGACTCGACCACATGACCATTATTACCAAACATTAAACAGCTTGTCCTCAATCTCAATATACCACCTGTTTTTTTTAGAAATGAAAACGAAAAGAAAAGAAGGCATTCATTCAAATCAAGAACCAATCCATTTATCTCATACCCATTTACCAACTCCGACTTAATCATCACATCCTAACACAATCATAACTCGAATCAAGAATGAAAAACATCATTCGATCTCAGTTTGTTCTGTTTTCTTGTGGTTGAGCTAAAAAGCAATGATATTTTTTTTTATCCAATCTAACCACGACAGAACATCATCACAGATCTCATCAAGACTCGGACTAAAATGATGAAGAAAATCAATTGAATCTCAGATTTCTATGTTCGTGGCACTTTTAAGTACATCAAGACCAATGGCCATTATCACGAAATAGATTTCCATCATTGATTCTTACTCGAATGTTAACTTAAAATGATTTTACGAACCTTGAAATGAATTGAACAAGAGATGTTAATTCGTCTTTCAACGGTTCGTGTGTCTCATCAAAACATTAAACGATTTAATACATACCTTCGACCAAAGATCGATCTCAAAATACTCTCCATCATCGTGCCATCCCTGTGGCCTTGATGTTGAGGATTAAACCATCCCTGTGGCATCAATGACCTTGTGCCATCCCTGTGGCAAGGTCAACTTATTTGATGGTTCTCGAATGACCTTATTCGAGATATTCTAAGTGACTGATGGGGGACGGAGGATTAAGGTGTGTATTAAGGGTTTGATTTTAGAAGCGTTTGATGTGAGTGTATGATACTAGAGATGTTGTATGTTTGATTACTCTGGTGATTGTCAAGCGAATGGGAAGTATAGTAGATGAGAATCAATATTGTTTTCCCAGATCTGCTTTAGAGAGATGTTTTTTTATGGGAGGCGCACAAATATTTTAGGGTTAGGGTAAAGTGAAGCATGAGTTTAGGAAATGATAATTTATAACCGGTACTAATTCAGTTGTGGATGGATCGGGTTTCAGCTTTTCATTGGACATTGGACTCATATTTTAGTTGGGCCTTGTGACTAATTCATTTTCGGACTACACAACCATTTACGTGTAATTGGTAAGGTGGATGTGCTTATTAAACTATCGTCACAATGGGTTGTGTACACATATTGTTAGTCACCCAATTTTGTTCTTAAAATGTATATTCAAATATTTTTGCTTAAAAGTATTGAATATATTAGCTTTTGATTAATTTTGGAAAATGTGTGGTATTTAATAACTTTCATGGAGGGATACAAATTCACGGCTTGCGCTTAGTTTTGAGATAAAGATGGCGTCGGGATTTTTGTACGGATATTGATTACGGGACTCTTGTGTTTATATTTTACTTGGGCTTAAAATTAATTTATCTAGACTGAATATAAATCAAGTGGGCTGATGTTAGATTTGGATTGGACTGGGCTTAATGGATTTTTGATTGAATGATTATTGGTGATAATGTGATTCGATGATGAGATTGGGTATGATGATGAGTTTTGTTTTGTCATGAGGTTTGATACTTTGGTTAAAACATTTTCACGGAATATATCATGTCTCGGCTTGAATTGATGGTTTAACAAAGTTGATTACGGGGTTGTTTGGACGGTATTTCTTATTTGGTTTTGAAGTGAGGCTTTCTGGGCGCGTTTACTTATTTCGTCTTCTTTCTTTCTACCTTTTCGCGAAGATGACTTGTTTGGGCATTTACAGAGTGTGATAAAGACTTGGCTATTTAATTACGGTTGTGATTCTTTCTTGCTTAACCCACAACGTAACTATCACTGGCTCACGCAGTTGAGGATACGTCAAGAGGTTTTGTACATTGGGTACACTGTTTCTTCTTCACAAGGATTAGTACAAGTTTAAGTAACAAATCTGGGGAAGTTCACTTCATGATCAAGTTTGACATATCGGGTTTACTTCACCAGGTGGTCACTACAATAGCCGACAGAATGCGTGAATGATGTGTTTACCAAAGTGTTAATTGGATGGTTGATGATGTTGATGATGTTGGATATTGAACCATTGATGAACCGCTGCATGTTCCCCTAAAACAGATATGTACCGAAACCAAAGTTGTCATAACACATTCATGCTGACATTGTTTACGGTTTTGTCTTGATTTTGTAAAATCCCGCGAAAGAACCTATATCTCGGTTTAAATCAGAGACTTGTAAAATCCCGTGACAATGGAAACATCCTGGTAATAGTAAAGTGCATTTCCGAATATATCTTACTATTTATTCTTGGTTTTGTAAAATCCCGCGAAAGAAACTATTTCTCGGTTTAAACCATAGAATTGTAAAATCCCGTATTGATGGAACCATCCTGGAGAAAGGAAAGTGTGTTTCGGGATCTTATTTGATGCTGGTGCTACGGTTTCTACTTCGAAGAAGGGATAAAAGGGTGTACTTCATGATTAGATGTGTGTTTGGATATTCGTCATGGCAGTTTGGTTATTACATGGTTTTACGGGGTGATATGCTTTTAACCATGGTCGGGATGAAACCATTATCAAATTTCGTTTAAATGTCCAAGAAGGCCAGACTTGAGCAGTTAACTAGATGATGTGACAACGGCTTTAATTCAGTATTATTTATTTGAGGTTGAAGTGAATTATCATGGGCGAGTGTACTTAGTATCTGAAGGTATCGGGGATGGTTAGATGAAGATTCTTCATGATCCTTGTTCGAGCTTATTATCATAAATGAAGACATGGAAATCTAGTTATTGTTGGGTGTCTTTTACCTTTTCTTTTACCTCTTGGGGGAATTGGGCTCTTACCACTACAAAATATCTATCACTTTAAGGAGTTACGTTGTAGTACTCAGTATCACATTCAATTGTGGATTTTCAAGAGGTAATGTACGTCTTATACTTGATGGTTGGTTGGTTGAAGAGTATAGAGTACATAGAGAGTACTTAGAGATGTTAATGGAAATCGGCACCGCTCTTTGTTACATATGTGCAAGTTTAAGTCACGAGTTCGGGTTAGTTTACTTCAGGGTCAAATTCATTATATTGGGTTTTCTCCATCAGCTGTCACTACAAAGAGCCTACTGACTGATAATGGGGTTGATTACATGTTTTGCTAAGAGAGTTGAAAAGAGAGAGATAATGACGTATGAATACTTCAGTTCATGCCTCGTTCTCTAAAGAAAAGAAAAGTGTACGCGTCAGTACGCTTTATCTTCTGAAGAAGAGAAATCTTTTTATTATGACCATTCTCATCAACATGCTTCATACTTTTTCCATGCGCTTTCAGTCATCAAGTGAACCGGGCTGCTGTTGATTGTTTTCTTATTCCACTTGCTCAACTATAATGAAGATGGAGACATCATGTGCTAATTTTGCGGGGGAGAAGTGTGAATAGAATACATTTAGATGATAATCACTTGTTTAATCAAGAATGGCATCTCCATATGAAATTCTTGAGGGGGAGAAGAAGTGTGATAATACTGCATGGTTGATTGATTTCTGAGATTAAATGGTCAAACGGCTCCAAACTCATGTAAGAACCGAGCTTCTTCTTATCGGGTCATTTCTACATGGAGTTTCTTCTAAGAGCCGTTGGTTGACATCTTCACATGGGCTGATTTAATAAATGACAAAGTGCTTCTAGTTGCTGGGCTGATTTCTTTGATGAACATCTCTATGTTCTTGTTTGATTGGGAGGGATTTTAGTTAAGGGGATTTGCTATTTCGATGTTAACGGGAATGCATTTGGTGAGTTGAAGATGTTGACTTTCTATTCCCCAACTGGACAATCTTGAAGAAGGTTGAGTCTACAGTCGGTTCTACATTCTCTGATACATGTTAGAAGACTTAAGACGAGTTGCATTTGAGTATTTAAAGACTTCTTCTTAATTCATGCATTCATCATAAAGATTGTCGGTTTAGGGAAGAGCACTAATTGGGGGAGGGTGAAATGTCTGATTTAATCCCTAATTACACTTGCTCACACTGTACTTCAGCAAGTTGATTCTCACAAAGACTTCAAGCGTTCTTCTCAACAGATTTCTAGTATTTGGGCTTAAAATATGTTGCTGATTCTGAAGTATCAAAACCAGCAAGGGGGAAGGAGACACGTATCTAAACGCGAGTAAACTTGATGAACTTAATACTTCTAAGTAATTGAAGATATCCCGGGAAGACAAATGTTATTACCGCAGAGAAACAAGGTTTGACTCATGGCGAGTAAACTTGATGAACTTAATTCTTCTAAGTGATTGAAGATATCCCGGGAAAACATATGTCATGACCGCAGAGAAACTCAAGGTTTACTCATCAAGGCGTTTAGTGTTCTTATTCCAACTACGTGGGGGAAGAGATGTAAGAGTTAGTTTCTGAGGATAAAAAGAGGTACACAAGTGTGTGATGATTTCGATGTTATCGCAATCATCAGGGGAGAGAGAGGATTGTGTACATTGGGGACGCTCAACTGTTTCCCTTGAGTGCTTAATCAGTGATTCAGAGATATAATCACTTATTCCGGAGTTGAAATCCGCAGAGATAGTCCTCCGCAGAGATAATCAGTAATTCGGCCTACTTCTTCAATGTTATCGGTTATTCTCTCTTTGGGCATTCGGGTACTTCGGGTTCTTGAGCTTCATGCACTGTTTTCAGGGGGAGAGAAAAGTATAGATCGGGGTTATTCTTTGGCTATTGGACTTAATATGCTACTTCGATGGTATAAGTTTCTTTGTCTTTGGGTATATGTGTATTCGGGTTCGTGAGCTCTAGTCTAAGAGATTGATTGCATCAATTCAACTACTCGAGGGAAGTGGTCTCTTGACACCTTTTGGAATGGATTGCTTCAGACGTCAGTAGAAAAGAAATTTGAGAAGATTGTTTTATGTGTGGGATGATACGTTGTTGTTTTTCTATTGGATGATATAACCTCGAACGAAGAATCACGGTGATTATTCTTAAAAAGAGCAGCAAGATAGATGATAATGGTGTGCGTCTTTGTGCACCTGGCTAATGGAAGCTTAAAAGAAAGCTTTGAATCTGCGCAGCTAAAGGATTTTTGGTTTGGGGGGAAGCTGCCAAAGTCTCTCTTTCTCAAAGGCTCATGTTCTATCTTCTATTATGGAGCCTCAGAAGCTTTGGTGGTGAATGTTTAAGAGATGATGACTTCTATCTTCTACAACGGGGCTGCTCGATATCCTTATCTCGGTACTCGTATCATCATCTTATTTAGCTATATCATCTACTCTATCTTTGTATATATTTTTCAGAAAACAAAATACAAAAATATAAAACCAACAAAAGAAAATAGAAAAATATAAAACCAACAAAAATCCATAAAAATCAGAAAAATTTGAAAAATACCAAAAATATGTTTTCTCAAGACATGTCTTCTGGTATCGATAACATCTACGGTCTTAGAAATGTCACTCAATAATGGCACGGGACTTTAGATGAAGTTCGAGCAGGAGGTGTAAATATTCTTTTTCTAAACATGTCTCAAACTATGGCTTACAGTTACTTCAGACTGTAACCCGCGCTTAAAACTATGGCTTGCCATTATTTCAGATAGCAACCCGCTCTTCAAGAAAGGAAAGTGCTGCGCTAAACCAATTTTCAAATATTTCGAGCACTTATCCTAAAAACAAAATGAGGAAAGTATGTCGAAGGACTGCTGTTCCTACTCAAATATTTTTTCGTCTAAAATTCTTCAGAAAAATATTTGTTGTGTTTTTAAATGGTGGTAAATGAGTTGCTTAAATACTTTCAGATTCATAGTTTTCGTAAAAATTGAAAACTCAATCAATGACTTCAGCGCTGTTAAACCTTTTAGAAAAATGAGTCATTGATTGAGGGGCAGAATGTTTTCAAATCTATATCATCTAACGGGCTTTCTTAAATTATCCTAATATGCTTAATTAAAAACGTTGTTAACCTACGTTGAAGGACTAGGTGCCTAGGATAAGATTATTAAGATTAGATGATTAGAGTTTGAGGAACAAAATTTTCCCATACCTTACATGATCTGATTGATATGTTGGATTGACTTTTATTAGTCGATTGCTGTTTGGGTGTTGTCGACCACCATATATTTGTATGTGTGTTCACTAACGTATGCAGGTATATTGCTATATAAGAATGTTCCTGATCTGGATCCCACAGTTTAAGATGATTGGATGCCGAAAGGAAAGGGTAACGATTTCTTGGGTCGACAAATGAAGAAACGGAGCTTAACTTGACTTCAATGGAGAGTTGGCATAAATGCAACGTAAGAGGTCTCACTGCATCAGCAGATGGTTTTCTTCATCAGGAAATGAAGAAACGGAGCTTAATTTGACCTCAGTTGGCATTAAAATGCAACGAAAGAAGCCTCACTGCATCAGCAGATGGTTTTTCTTCCAAACTCTGCAGCATCAACAACGGAAGCTTCTCAACCACCTAACGTATCTTTGTGCAAGACACCATTTTTCTAAAACTTTGATTAAAATTGTTTTGAAAATGAATAATATTGTTTTGAAAATTGGAAAAATATTGGTTTTGAAAATAAATTGGACTTAATTTTGAAAATCACCGGACTTCATTTTTATCAAACCTAAGTCACTCAATCAAAGACTACGGTCATCGATTGAGGGGGAGAGTGATTTTATCTAAAATATTTTCAAACGATATTTCTTCATAAAAGTCCGATTTGTACAAAATAAAGTGGTGATCTAAAGATTTAATGTTATGTCATGGTATGATTTTCTTTAAAAATCAAGGTCTTTCAAAATGAAATTTTTTCTGTTCTTGTTTGATTGTGAAATTGTTTTATTTTACTTAAAGATCTCTTAAAACAATCATACCTGACACTAACAATCTTTAATGTCTTAAAATGGTCCTTATCTGTCATTTTTCAAAATCAAATCTTGTCACGTCTTTCCCCTAAAATCTTCTAAGTGCTTTAAATCAATTGGGATCAAAAATCTCAATTGGTTTGAAAATTTTGATCGGGGGAGAGATCGGGATTTAAATCTCAAATCGGTTTTAAAGGGTGATTGTTTCTAAAGCACTCCTTCCTTCATGTGCCAAACGATTTCTAATACATAATGCACATGATTGTGGAGGAGCATTTAACCATAAACCAGATGAGTATTTAAACCAGGCCACATATTCTCCCATGTTTTCTAAACCTTATTAAATCACTTGGGATCCAAAATCTCAAAGGGTTTGATATTTTTGATCGGGGGATAATTTGTGATTTAACTAAGAAATCTGATAAATGATGATCGATTTGATTCAAAGTGCAAGTTCTCTCTAATATGTGCTAAACTCATTCGGTTATCGATGCACATATTGAGGGGGAGCAAATGGTTTTCTAAATGGCTTTTGTAATCGTGGTTGTGCTTCAAAAGAAATCTTTCCTCTATGTGAAAAAATGATTTCAAATATCGAACGCACATATTGAGGGGGAGAATTTACCAAAGAAAATCAAATGGCTTTTTCCATGGAAATTGTGATCAAGAATTTATTTCAAAAGAACTCTTGCCTCCATGTTTTAAACAATTTATAAAATCATATGCACATGTTGAGGGGGAGCATTTCTAAATGATCAAAACTATTAAGGTACAAAATGCTTTGATCTCGTATCACAAGTACCTTGATTGATTTTTCCAAATGATTTTTCAATTGGTTTCGAGAAGGAAAGAACAATACCAAAAGACCGACCAATTTACTTTATGCATGGTGTTATAAGGATGGTTAGGTTAGGTATTCGTTCCCACGATCCCGCCAGAGCCGGAGGGATCTACCCAGGGACAATCCGCTAGATAGTGTAGAGTTCTTAGGTATGATGAAAAAAAGGAGAAAAGTGAGATATGGGAAGAGTGCGGACTGAGAAAGAGCTAGAACTGGAATAAACCCAACAAGGTTCTAGTAATGAAGTCTCGGTAAGCACTGAAGGGGTTGAAGAATGAAAAAGAATTGAATGTGAAAAGGGTGAAAAGAAATAGCCCTCCAATAATTCAACCTTAGGGCAGTAACCGGGTTCAATACATATGCTACTGGTGTTTAATAAGGTAACACTGGTATTGAAGACAAGACGTCATGGACCCAATGACGCACTACACTACAACTTCCCAAGCTACTCAAGTTCCTCTTAAAAGGACTTGTTTCATTCTCACGGGGAACCTACATAATCTATCGACTTTCTCTTAGAGATTGTTGATATAGAAGAAGGAGACCCTCTCCCTAGTCTCCGGCATAGGAACCAAATGTGCACCATTGAGTCTAGAGCCAAAAGATCATCCACAATATCTCATTAGCACACAAAATTAATGAAGACTTGCTGTTTCACACAATGTGGAAAGTAAGAATATATTAAGAGTCCTACGCCTTATCCTTGTGGTATTGCCAGAACATCTGAGTGATATGTAAATATTCACAATGAAGATGGAAATCCTTCTAGAGCCAACATCAAACAAGCTCTTGGTAGGTGACATGTGAGATCTTTTCTAAAGATCAAACTTGTGACAACTGGATAGAAACAATGGGGCGATTCACTCGTGAATCAACCTTGGTACAGGAAATGAATTGACGAATACTTTTGGAAAAACCGTTCGATGTGCAAACCTTCTTTTCTCTAGCATGTCGAATGTGTATTCATGTTTTCAAACACAAAAAGTATCTCTGATTGAAAAAATACTTTTGGAAAAACCGTTCGATGTGCGAATCTCTTCTTTTATCTAGCATATCTAATGTGTACTCTTTTCAAATATAAAAAGTATTTATGATTGAAAATTGATCTTTCTCATAAAAACCTTCATCGTATTGCAAAACTCTTTCTTCTAAGCAATACGCGATTGTTTTTCAAATCATTTTTCATCAATCAGTGAATCTCAATTCGCTGGTTCACTCACTCCGTGTTGTCTTCTTTGAGACGTTCCGGTTTAAGAACAACTAGAACAGCTGCGAAACCCTGTCAAGGAGATTCTTAGGAATCCTACCTGTTCACTGGCAGTACTTGTACTGATCAACGAGGAACAGTGGGCCGTGTACCTCAATTCAACAAAAGTGGTCAAAGACACTTTCGTGTGTTTTATTGCTAACTGTTGTTTGCAGGTACATTTGGACGGTTGCAGCTGATCAGAATTAAGGAGTCAATCCAAAGCCGCATGCTCACAGCATCCACACTTAATTGAAAAAATCATGACTGGTGCATATCTACATAACCTGGTTCTGATATTTTTATACTATGTTTCTGCTATGCTGCTGCAAATTCATGAACCAGTAAAGCTTCCGCTACTCTGATGGAAAGATGTCATGATTCAAAAGTGTGAGCATGTCGGTCCAAAAGTCACAACATCACATGAAGGCAACACCACTATGGATGATCCAGAGAGACTTGCTGTGGCTGATGATCTCAAAGAAAGCTCAAAGATCATCAAAGATGTGGATCAGTTCAAAGACCTCCACTGAAAGTACAAAACTATGCGGACTTTGAAGTTGCACTACTAAAGCATAAAGATTGCATATTTGAAGAATTGAAGTCTACGAGCTCAAGAATAAAGACAAAGAAAGAATGCTAGGATGCAAAATGTATTTCATGGGGTGACCTCCCTTAGGGGGAGATTGTTAGGAATTGGAAATTACATGTTAAAGTGTCGGTCACCCTAATTATAGTCTAGCATATGTTAGCTCGTAGACTTGTAGTTATTTACGTTGTTTAGTAGTTTATTTGTTAGTTAGTAGCATAGTTTAGCGTAGTGTAACACCGTGAAGGAAGACGGGTCTTTACCCACTGTATACCTAATCCACAGGCCGATAGGAGGTCATGTACTCTGTAACTATAAATACCCCTTCCATCCATGGAAGGGGTGGTACTTTTCAATCTAACATTCTATACTTTTGAGAACCAAGTCTCTAGCAAGAACACCCTCTCTATCTACTTTCTCTCTCTAATGGCAAACATATATTTTGATCATCCAAGACCACCCGAATCATCAACACAATAAATATATCGATCCTTCAACTTGGATCTGCCTTGTGCATCAACATAATAAAATCTTTTCAGGGTGATTGATGCATTGTTGTGTTTAGAAACATGGTTTAAAACTTTAAGCTTTGGTTTCCAAACCAAACAAGTTGAGGCCTTAACAACATTCACATTATTTCCCTAACAACATTAACTACTGCTTTTGGCCTAGCAGTATTAAATTTTTTACCCCTAACAATATTAACCCTTTGATTAATATTACTATTGTTAAATGTTGTGTTCTTATGAATGGGTCTTTTAACAGTTGAATGTGCTATTTTAGAAAGATATGACATGGATGTAGCAACATTCACTATTGTTTTTGAGTGAGCATTATTAACTTGTCTAGCAGTATTAACCAATACTGCTGGTTTTGAAATATTTCGTCTAGCAGTATTAATTGATACTAAACCAGACTTCATTAGTACTGCTCTTGGAACCATGTTCTTTTTAGCACAATGGTGAGTCTTTTTAGCAAAATTTTGATGATTTATCCTTTGAGCATTGTTCCAAATAGATTTTACCATCCTTTGATTTTGAAATTATTTTTTATGGTAATTGAAATCAACCTGCAAATGATCAAAGCTTCCACACACATAAAAGGCCTTATTAAACATCTCAAAATTACTTCCTAGTCTTTGAGACATCATATTGTTCTAGTTTCTTTGATTGCCTCTAGGACTGTGAGTGTTTTGCCTAGGTTGCTCAACATGTTTAACAATTTTTCTAGTAGTTTTGAAAGACTCCATCTTGGCAATACCATGCCTAACTATTTTCTTCTCAATTTTAGGTTGAGACACATCCTGTTCCTCATCGTCTGACAACCATTCGTCAATACTTGGGCCATCATTATTCTTCCTATCTATCTTAGGCTCTTCTTTACTGGACTTAACTTTACTATTCCCAATAACAGACTTATTAGCAAACTCATCTAAACCAGTAAAAGACAAGTCAAGTGTTGGAGACATAAACTTTTCTATAAAGGGAGGTGGAACTATATTAAAGCCTAAACCTTTCTTGCAGTTGTCAATAATCTAACATTCTATGATCTTGTTTACACTTTTAGATGCATACTCAAATTTATCGACATTGTTGAATTCCATCGTTTTACTTTTGAATTATTTCAAGCTTCTTCCTAAGCTCTCTAATAGTTATTTCTCCTACATGAATTTCAAACTCTAAGCCCTTAATCTTTTCTGCATAAATAGAATCATTTGTTTTATAAAATTCAAGAGTTTCTTCTACTGACTCTAAACCTGTCTTACAACCTACAACCATTAACTGAATTTTTTTTAAATCTTTTAATAGTTTATCTTTTTGAGATTTAAGAGATTTAACAGTTTCCAAGCAAGATTTTGAAAAAAATAGAATCATTGGATACCTCTGAGTCAGAACTTGAAGATGAGAAAGCCATGAGTGCATAATTAGGTCCTTCCTCTGCCTGCTTACTCCAGTCATAACCACCAAGACCATCACATGACACCAAAGCTATGGAATTAGATGTTTCCACATGGATACTCTTTCTTGATCTTTCCTTGTTCTTGTAGTCTTAATTTCTTGGAGCTCTACACTCTCTAGCAAAATGTCCTTTCTTGTGGCAGTTCTAACACTCCACTTTGGAATTATCAAAGCCAATGTTCTCATTGCCATTGATAGTAAGTTTCCTTCTTGTATTCCTCAAAAACCTTCTAGCCCTCATAGTCAACATGGCTATTTGCCATCTCAAATCCATCTCTTCAATGGCATCTGGATGAATTTGTTGCAAGTCCTCATGTGCAAGTTGAGACTATTTGGTTGACTAGCAAAGATCAAACAAATAAAAACATCAGTCAAGCTATCAATGTTAGCAGCATTAACTTGAGTACTAGCAGTAGAAACTCCATGAGTAGTATTAACTGCTTGAGCAGTATTAACTTCTCCTTTAGTGCTGCTAGTGTTGTTATTTGAAGAGGACACAAAAGCCATGTTTTGTATGCTTGAACTTGAGTTAGACTTCCCTTTAACTTTTGGTTCATACACCTTAAGGTTGTTATAGAGATCATCCATGCTCATAGTATCCATATCAGCCTTATTCCTCCACACAACAGCATGTGTATTCTATTTAGGTGACAAAATTCTTAAAAGGTTTTGATTAACTTCTTCTTGTGAAAGCTTTTCACCCAAAATCTCCAACTGACTCACAAGCTTTTGAAGTTTATCAAAATTTTTATCAAGTATCTCTAAGCTTGAAGCAGTGAAGTTTTCATATTGTTGCTTAAAGAGATCCCTTTTAGTTTTTTTTTGTAGCATCATTCCCACCAAATCTCTTTTCTACATCTTCCCGCAATAACTTAGCATCTTTTATAGATTTAAACTTTAACTGATGTTTATTAGGAGTGCCCATCATTAAAGTACTTCTAGCTTTCACCTCCAGTCTTCTCTGAGCCTTATTTTCAACAAAAGTAATAGGCAATGTTGTCTTAACACCTTCCACAACTTTTGTTTTTGGCAAGGTGTTACTCTTCTCCATGACTTCCCATAGTGAATAGTCTATCATCTGGATGTATTGTTCAATCCCCATCCTCCATATCTCAAACTCACCAGGTTTGAGCATAGGAACTTTGGATGCAACCACCATATATGCAAAATCTTGATCCATATCTTCTTCTAGATCACAAGCTCTGATACCACTTGTTGATCCCAATTGAACTAGATCTTCTTCCTTATCTTTTAAAAGGATTAGTTATATTAGATAAATCTAACTCAACTATAGTATAAACTGTGTTTGAATATATTAAAGGTTATGTGGAATCTAATCTTTAATATTTAGAAGATTATCATTGAAATAGTGAAACAATAAACACACAATTCAACAAACAAGCTCCAATAATATTAATGATAATAATACGAATACTCTTCACAGTATTAAGGTTACAAAACCTTGAAAATAAATGGCTGAGATACTTTCATGTATTCTTATGTATCTAACGCTATGCCCTAGGGCCTCCTTTTATACATCAAGTAGTCCTACACAGCTTACAATACTTTCCTAAGTATATCAAATATTTTTCAATAATTATCTAATACATATCTGATAAGCAGCACTAACAAAAACATCTAACAGTACTAACTTACACTATCAATTGTAACTTTGCACCAGCAGTCTTAACTTTGAACACTAGCAATCTTAACCTGGAACAACATTAACTTTGTACTAGCAGACTTACCTTTTGTACTGGCAGTTGTAACTACTTAGCATAGATTCCATGAAGTTCCTTAGCAACACTAACTTCATCTGAGCAGCAGTAACACCAATATGAGCAGCAGTAACACAAACAACATTAAGAAGGTTTTAATCCCAACACTAGGTTCTCACCAAAAAATTATGCTCCACCTGATGTGGTTTTTGCGTGATCGGCATCTGAAAATGCTATTAGTTTAAACTCGGAATCCTTCAGGTACCAAAGTCCCATGTTAATGGTTTTTCTCAATTATCGAAAGATCCATTTAACCTCTTGGAGGTGAAGTTTGGTAGGCCTTGCCTGAAGCCGTGCTAATAAGCAAACAACAAAGTGAATATCGGGTCTACTAGCAGTAAGTACATGAGAGAACCAATCATGCTCTGATATTTCTTTAGATCGATAGGTTTCCCAAATAAATCGACTCCAATCTTAGGTGATGTGACCATTGGTGTATCAACTGAATAACAATTGTCCCTTCCATATTTTTTCAAAATCTCAATTATATATTTAGATTGATTAATGAAAATACCTCGAGGGGATTGGTGTATTTGTAAACTTCCCCCATCATGGACATTTCAAATTTGCTTTTCATGAGATTTTCAAAATGTTTTAAAAGATTTGAATTAGTGGACCCAAAAATGATGTCGTCCACATAGATCTAAACAATCAAGATGTCATCTTTTTATTTTTCTTGTAAACAAGGTAGGATCAACAGTTCCTTTGGTGAAAATTTTTTTGATCATGAAAGAAGATTGTTCGTCATCTCGGAGCTTGCTTTAAACCATAGATGGCTTTCTTTAGCTTTTAGACGTATTCTGGATGTTCCATGTCAATGAAGCCTTCTGGCGGACTCACAAACACTTATTCTTTAAGAGTTCCATTCAAGAACGCAGTCTTGATGTCCATATGATATACCGTGATGTTATTGTGAGCGACATAGGCTAAGAAAATTCAGAATGCTTCAAGTCTTGCGTCTGGGATGAATGATTCTTCAAATTCTATCCCTTCTTCATGTTTGTATCCTTTAGCCACGAGACGAGCTTTGTTGCGAATGACAATCATTTCTTCATCCTTTTTGTTCTTCCATAACCATTTGAGATCAATGACATGTTTGTCAATTGGTCTTAGAATGAGTTCCCAACAGTCATGTAGATGGTATTGAAGAATTTCCTCCCGCATCGCTTCTATTCATGCTTTTTTTTCATCGTCTCCTAATGTTCTTTGGTTCTTTAGTGCTTATGGAGCAAATGTAAATGCACAATTCGGGGTCTGTGGCGAGTTGGCTTCTCGTCTGAATTGGCCTTGAAGGTTCCCCAATAACTTGTTGAATTTGATGGTCTTTTGTCCACTTGAGTGTAGAAGGATACCGTAGGTTTAACGTATGTGAGTTAGATGGTTCTTGTAACCTTGAAGATGATTTAGCAGATGTTGTGGCAAACGGGTTTTCGAACACTTCTTCTTCTAACTCTGCATCATTTTGGTTTTGTGTTTGCGCTTTTTGAAATGATGTGTTTTGGTTTTGCTCATCAACTCTTGGTGGAACGATTTCAAGAATTGGAGTTGTTGGAGTTGATGTAGATAAGGTTGAAGGAGATGGTTCATTAGCTTTGACTGTGATAGATGCATCTTGTGTTGGTGGTGGTGGTTGATGGTTTTAAGCGGGTGTAGCGGAATGACGTTATGATGCATTTACCAAAGGTCCACCATAATATTCATCAAACATTAACTCGAAGGAATTCTCCCATTCTTGTTTTGAAGGGTTTTCAATGTTAGTTGATGAAGCTGCTTGAGGTATGAGTCCTGAACTGATGTGTCCAGAAGTCTGTACTTTTGGTGCGGGTCCTAATATGAGTTGATTAGAAGCCATTGGGTTAAGCGTGGGTTCTAGAGCGAGTCTCTCAAAATCCATTTGGTATTTAAATAAGCCCCGATGTACACATTATTGGTACCTCCAATATTATCTCTGTGTACACTTCTCCCTTCTGATGGTTGCGAGTTATCGGATTCCTCATAATGTTGTGTAAATGCTGTAAATTTACTTTTACTTGATGCAATATTAAAGCCATAGCTTGTTTAAGCATAATTCCGTGAGATATGTCAAAAAAAACTCTTAATACACTTCTATTAAACCTGTAATCGAACCTCCTTTTAATTCAACTGGCTACTAGTAATGACCACATATGGAGACAATCCGATATGACTAACTTGAAAAAGAAGTAAACATCCCAACTTTGTGACTTAATGCTTGTACTATCCTTGATTAAGAACCTATGTTTAGTACAAATCACGTCTTAGTGCTATACACCCAAACCAATATAGGTAGTGCATGAAATATTCGCCTCTTGAAAAATCCACAACTCTGTGTGACACTGAGAACTACAATGTAACTCCTTAAAGTGATAGCTATACAATGTGATCACTACAACGTAACTCCTTACATCAGTTATAGATAGATAGTCAAGCCGTAATCACTATGAAAAATGGCCAGACAAGTTATCTTGAGACATGCAACCAACCAACCAACGTCTCAAAGATAAATAAGTACACCCGTGAAATGTCACTTCAAATTCAAATAAGCAATAACGTACAAAAACGCCGTAATCATTTTGTTAAAAATAACAAATCTAGTTGTTAAATAAGTATCCCCGTAAAAATTTATAGATCCAAAATACCACTCTTTTTACCAAATATTATCAAAAAAAATTGGTATCCAATATTTTTACATAAAAAAAAATCGGATAACAAGTTCTGTGTTCATTATATTCAGCCCACCATTCAAAAGAAACAGTCCAACCCAAATCAGATAAGCAATTAGCAGCCCAATCCAATCAATCCTAGCCCACATTCATTCAGATAAAAACCAAAAAACCCAAAAACCCAAATCCTTTCCATAACCCAAAATTTTTTCATTCCACTATAACCTAAAAATAAAGATCTTATGATAAGCGGCCCTCTCACCTTTTATGTCTCCCATCTAACTGATCTCACAAACTCATCCGTTTGTCACCAATTTCATCGCAACTCATTTCATCATGATCAAAATCGAACACACAACAACCCGTTAGTTCTTCTTTAATTTCTTGTTATCCTTGAAGCATACATAATAACATACTCCCCTAATCCACTTCAATTAGTAATAGTACGGATGATATAACCCATGAAGGAGTCATAAGATTTTCGCTTCAAGATCTTTATTTGAGGTCTCGGGTGGGTTTCTCTTTCTTTTCATATCTTGTTGTTTCCTTTTAGTCTTGAACAAATTAGAGGAAGAGATGATAACGGTTTTTATTGTTTCTTTCTTTGGAGTTCGGATATTAACATGAAGTTTATCTTTACATAGATCTATGATGATCTAAGTGGAACAAAATATGAGATTACTTGTTTTTTTCAGCTTCGAGTCATTATGAAGTTTGATGTGAGTTGGGGAGAGATTGTGAGGGTATTGGTTGTGTCAAGTTTAGGATTCGATTATTTGGTATCGATTTAGATTTTCTTTGTGGACCAACTGTGATGTTCTACCTTTTATTTCGTTTTTGTTAATGGCATTTGACTGATGATGGTTGAGAGTTGAAGTCATCATAGTTGGTATTTGGTTTACATGGTCAACCATGTTCTCATCTTCTTCTTTTTTTTTCTTTTGGTCACAAATTCGGTGAAACATGTTCGATAAAACAAATTCGATAACACAAGTTCGATAAAAAAACCTATCAAATTTATTTTCTAGCAATTCGATAACAAATTCGATGAAACCTATCGAATTTCTTTCCAAGAAATTTGATAAAAGAGGGTTTTGAGATGAAATTCGATAGAAAATGGTTTTCTTTACAAATTCGATGGATAAGGTTTTCTTTACAAACTCGATGGATTCTTCATACAAACTGTCAGACCTAGAAAAACCACTTTTCCGACCACTTTCCGAGCACTTTTTCGACCACTTTTCCAATAACTTTTTGAGCATAAAATCTTCACAGGTACATATCCAGTCATGAAAAAGTGATGTCAACAAAAAACTAATAAAGTTGACATGCAAGAAAACAAAAATAGTATTTTTTTTATACTTTTAATAGCATAAGACTAACTAAAAACTGTTACCATACCGTTTGACAATTTTTTTTTGACCAGGACAGAAAATGGTAAAATCAACTTTAAAACAGTGTACGAACCACACAAATCAGCAAATTATAACCACCATAGCTCTGATACCACTTGTATGACTGTATAATTTTATGATTTATGTGGTTCGAGAGATCTAGGTTGATAATTAAAGATGAACATGGTTCTAGTGATAGAAAGTAAAGAGAGGGTGAAGAAAAACAATATTTATTAGATTGATAAATGAAAGTTACGTAATGATTTTCCTATACCCCTCATGGAGATTCATGAGGTATATTTATAGGCACATTACATCAATTCTTTACCTCGTGTATATAAGTAGTCCCTACGGGCGTAACTTACTACCAATCTAGTCCAATTCACGTGTAAGATGCTATCTTCCCAAACTAGAGAGGCTAACAATTTGGGTCATTGAAAACTTGGGTTCTTGAAGATTCGAGTTTATTTGGAGCTTTGGGTTTGATTTGGTTTGGGTTTGGTTGTGTGATTTCAAGTTTTCTTTTCTTTGGTTCTTGGTCAATTTTCTCATCACCATCTTTGTAATACTTATCATTTTTTTTTCATTTTCTACTGTATTTTAATCATATTCGTGCATGTTTATACAATATTAGATTGGTTATACCATTTAGTTACTGGGAAAATACTTTATAACTTGTGTTAATTGTGATTTAGTGGAATGTTTTGTGACCAATAAGTAAATAGGTTTGTTGTAAAAAAAACAGCGTGTTTCTGGGTAAAAGTATAGGGTTATAGTTCGATGTCTCTGTTTCAATGGGTGGCTCGTTTTGTAACTCCACCAGATGAATTAATTAGTAAAGTTTTTGTAAAAGTACTCAAATAAGGAGCAACATATTTTATTCGTGTATAAGTCCAAAATTTTGTGCTATACCAACTGTTGGTGTTCAAATAAGAAACTTAGTAGACCCTTTAACTTAAATGTGGTCACTTAAACCAGGTCAAACGGAGTTGTAGAACTCTAGATATAGCCATTTTTGTGAGACTAATTGTTGTTGTTAATTACCAGCTATTGACACATAAGGGTAAAATAGTAATTTCACTTAGGTTATCAAACCTTTTGGGCAATGAACCCACATGATTTGTACACTCAAAGAGATTTATGTGAGGGTAAAAATCGGATCATAACTCCTTACGAGTTAGGAGAACCGAGCTTGTCTAGTTGGAAAATCATACTTAAAAACCTAATAAACATAAACTAGGGCTTGTAACTTTTTGGAAACTAGTCAACTTAAGTCCTTCTTGTTTTGTAAATTTAATAACCACTAAGTAATATGGTATAGTCGATGTGTAAACTTTACAAAACTCATTTTTCATTGTTATTTACATGACCTAAGACGCGACTTATATTCTAGGTTGCTTCTATAACTTTGTGCGGTTTTTCCTTACTTCATATCTCATAACTTTGTATCATTTACTTAAGGTGAGTTCATAGCCCCACCGTTTAACTATTTTATAAACTCCTTGGGGGAGATATATGCTACTTACTTTTACTATGGACACAAGTATGTTTGAAACTGTATGCTTATCTGAAAGTATTATTGCCTAAGTACCCTTTTGCCAGAAAAGTCCCTATTATCATGAACCATTAATTACTTTGTGTAACTGAACGCACTGTATTTGAGTGGCTAGGTAAATGGCAAAGTACATATTAGGGCAATTGTTACTATTATATCATTTATTGATACTCACAGTTAACGTTTTCGGTGTCATGAGCTTATGTTGGTCTGATATTTTCGTGTAACACCATGAATTGTAAGAACAAAAGGTTGAGCAAATGAAAATAACTTAAATTCATCAGAAATAATAGCATGGTTACACAAATTTTGACCATGATCAACTAATAATACCCATTTCTACATTATTACAATATTAGTCTCACTTAGTAGTTTTCTCATGTGATGGCTTTACAAGGGATTGTTGAAGAATACTATCCCTAGTAATGACAAATGATTCTCTTCAGGTTATTAAGAGGAAGATCCCACTTAGAAGATGATGTTTGTTCTAGAGGTGGAATCGTTTCCTGTCACTGCTATTAACCTCCCTTTTATAGACAAAGGGAGATACACTGTTAGTAGTTACAAGTATAGTAATAACTAAACTAGAAGCAAACTAGAAGTAAGGTACACGTGCACTTGTGTGGCTAGGGTTGCTTTACTGTGCTGACACTCTGGTACATGCAAGTTGCTTTCCCTACTATTGATTAATCCTTATCTTCCCAATGATTTCCCGCTTTTGCTTTAGCTAAATTTACTCCCACCTAAGCGTGACTGAGTACTTCAGTTAGCTCCAAGGATAAACTTTGCAGGTATGTTGAAGAAATACTCTAAGTGTATCTGACAAGTGCATCTGGTTCGTCTGCATGGCTTAAGTCGATAAGTCATTCTTTAGAGACCTAAGGGCATTTTCCAATCGTTGAGGCCTCAAGGGTTTATCACTTCTATGCCCTTTGTTATAGCTGACTCCAATATCAAGTTACAAAGTTTTCATTCAGTTTTGGACTTTGTCTTTGCAAAGCAAGACTATTGTAGCTGAGAAGATATACAACGTATCCGAGGTGTTTAAACTTAGATATGTGAACACTCAGTGAGTCCCATTAAACTATTGTTTCTTCCATTCAGTGGTATTTCAATCTAACTTCTCTAAGGTTCTCTCAAAGGTGTTCCACCTATGAGTCATTTGGATAGCTGATAATAATCAGCAGTGCTAATCATCAGTCAAAGGTAAAATTTGCTCTTTGGTTTACGTGTTGACTCTATTAGAGAGAGAGAGTTGGATCTCTGACGTGATCAACTATTCTTAACATAGGCTAATTTAATGTTTCAAATACTTGTGAGGGATAAATAAGTCAGAATTTGACTCAACAACTTAAAGCAATAATAAATGTTTTAACGATTATTGTATGTGCTACAATTGTCAACTTTATCACTTGACATCTTGTGGTCCATTACTTTAACTATAAACCTGTGAATTTCGCTTAACAATTTTGTTGACTTTTTAGCATGTTTATCTCAGGTCTATAAGGCGATAGCGAGGTTGATGCATTAGAGTCTTGGTATATTTCGAAGACTTTATTGCACTTTTAATTTACATTCGATAACACTTGCAAAGCAATTATGTACTATCATATTTTGGTACCTACTCTTGTTATTTTTGTTGTAAACTCTGATTTTTATCGAATGGATTATTTTCAAAACGTCTCATTTAAAGGTCGTTTTCTGTGATTATGACTATGTGTTATGAAGTAACACCCCAAGCTGAATTCCGCTGTTATCGTGATTCTGGGGGTGTTACAACAACGCTTTTTATTGATAAACAAATGAACAACTCTTTTTATTGATGAACACCTTTTTTTTATTGATGAATAACACTTTATATTGATGAACAACAGTTTTTATTGATGAACAAATGAACAACTCTTTTTATTGATGAACAAAACTTTTTATTGATGAACAAATGAATAACTTTTTTTATTGATAAACAAATTAACAACACTTTTTATTGATAAACAACACTTTATATTAATGAACAAAGTATATGATGAACACTATTTTGTATTGATGAACATTGTGATGTAACCGATGAACACAATTAAAGAGAACTGGTAAACATTATGATGGACTGATAAAAACTCTTTTTATTGATGAACAATATTTTTTATTGATGAACAAATAAACACTTTTTATTGATAAACGATACCTTTTATTGACGAATGTTACTTTATTTGTTAGAAAACTAATGAAAAAACGTGACTAATTAATGAATATTATTATGTAACTGATGAACAAAATTAAAGAAAACTAATGATATTTTTTGATGAACACACAAGCTATAGTTAGTGGTGCACAAAGAGGTTAACCGGTTCGGTTTTTGATCCGGTCAAAACCGAACCGGTTTGGGTCAACGGCCAAAAAAACCGGTCGGGCCGGTTAACCGGTCCGGTTTCGAACCGGTAGTGAAGATGGAAAAACCCAACCGGTCCAAACCGGTTTGGGCTCGGTTTGGAACAGGTTAACCGGTTTTGGCCGGTTATAGGTTTTTTTTTTTTTTTTTTTTTTTTTTTTTTTTTTTTTTTTTTTTTTTTTTTTTTTTCGTTTTTCGTCGTCGTTTGTAATCGTTTTCTTGTTTCGTGTATTAATAAACTAGAACTTTTATTGTTTCGTGTATTAATAAACTAGAACTTTTATTTAATAGAACGGATCGGAGAATACATGATACATCACACATTACATATAAACTTAAAACACAACACATAATAACTTAAACATAAATCATCGATAACTTGATACGATACTCAACGTCAACTCGAGATCTCGAATCAGGCATCAATTGCAGGTGCTTGGCTGCAATACTTCTGTGTGTGAACCCTCAACGGCACGCCGGAAGTGGGTTTGAATAAACATAAACAATACTTACATTGAGCCATTCGCTTGCCATCCGACATTTCGACGTAGTTGTAGTGAGCCCAAACATTGGGATTACCATTTGCACGGTCTACCGGAAAATAACGAACAATAACCGGTGGCAGGGGTGGCGGAGGCGGTGCAGGATCAGCCATTAATTAAATGCTTCCGATTTTTATTTTTTAGAGTGTAATTTAAATTGTATAAAAGTTGCAAAAAATAAAAACACAATATATTTATTTATACTATTCTTACAATGGCAAACTTGTAAATATTAAAAAAATTCAAATTTTGAAAGTTTACCCGCCTTCCCGCTCAAAAAAATACAAAATTTGAAATTTTAAAATTTGAATATTGGACCGGTTTGACCGGTTTTGGACCGGTTCTTAACCGGTTAACCGGTTCGGTTTCAAAATTTTGAATTTTTAAAAATTGCCGCCTAGTTCAAAAATTCATATTTTCAAAAGTTTGAACCGGTTTGTAACCGGTTTTTAACCTATTAACCGGTTTCATTTTAAAAATTTTTTGCCGCCTAGTTCAAAAATTCAAATTTTTAAAACATATAACCGGTTTGAACCGGTTTGTAACCGGTTAACCGGATTTTTTGTATTTTTTTTTTCGTTTTTCAACATTATTCAAACTTACACTGAATAAACTTCAACTTTTATTTATGACGTCGGAAATACATAAACTGAAAGGAAATACATAAACTTAATAGAAATACATCAAAGGAAATACATAAACTTAAAACATAATACATCAAAGGAAATACATAAACTAATAGTCGTCATCGGATCCCCTAGCTTCTTGAGCAGCTGCATCTTGTCTTAGTTCTTCATCGGAAAGCATCTCGATTTCACCCGCTTGTGCCTCTTCTACGTAGACCTCCCCTTCGAAGTCTCCGGCATTTTCAAGATCAGTTTTATCTTGCACTCGCTTCATTGCGTCCAAGTGATCTTTCAAACCCATACACATCTCCAAAGAAGCCGGTGTGAGTCTGTTTCTCAGATTCAGAAGCTACCGAAGTAGCTTGTACACTTAGTACATCACGAGCCATTCGGGATAGAACGGGAAACATTGTTTCCTTTGCTTTCCAAAACGCCAACACATCAAAGTTTTTAACTTGTTCAGCCGGAATATGTGAGATAAAATCGGTTGTGATATATCTTTCATATTCACTGTTCGCTAAACCATCATTTCTTAACCGTTTGTTGGGATTTTCTCTTATCTTTTTATGCAAAGCAAGTATCGGATTCCCTCTAAAAGCCCTTGATGATGATGATGAAGACTCCGTCACAGTAGGAGGTGGGTTGCCATATTTTTCAAAATAATATTGCCACAAACTTTTAAAAGAATGGCCAAAGGACTCTTTTGCATCATTAGCATAGTTCGCGTTTGACGCGAAACAACCCAAATCAGTCACAATCGAGTCGATAAGCACCTCCACCCCGTTTACATTATAACATGGATTTAATGCGGCCGCACAAGTAATTAACGGTGGCAAAGTTTCAAAATATTTCAAAAGCTTTTCTTTCATCCCGGAAACCATGCTTGTATAAACACCACCATTAAATTCAAATGCGGAAATTTGTGAAGACATCAAGAATAGTTGCTCGAGTACCAAATGAGCCGTTGGATAATAAACCCCCGACAATTTTTTTGTTGCGTTGTAAAAAACTTCAAGTAGTCGGGTTATTTTTTCAATAGTATCCCAATTATCTTGACTAAATGGAGCACACCTACCCCTCCCCGACAATTTCTCATCATGAAAATATTGCAAGGTCACCTTTTGTCTTAAACCACTTATGAACATAAGATAAGTGGAGTTCCATCGTGTTTCAATATCCCAACAAGGTTGTAACCAATGTTTCCCCGCAGTTTCACACATCCGAATGTATACATTATATCTTTTATTACCCTTTTTAAAAACATCGACTAACATTCTTTTAAAATCTTCTTTCACTTCACTCAAATGCGGATCTTTTAATCCCGCTTGCACAGCCAAGTTAATGATGTGTGCAACACATCGACTATGAAAAAATTCGCCATTACAAGGTGGCTCATATTCCATTTTTAGTCGACCCATTGCATTTGTGTTGTTACTAGCATTATCCAACGTTATTGAAAAAAAATTTTTCGTCAAGTTAAACTTATGAAACACTTTTCTCAACAAATTGTATAAAGCTTCTCCGGAGTGAGGAACCGGAAAGTTTTCAAATGATACGACTCGCTTCATCATTTGCCAACTTTCGGGATCAACCCAATGTGCGGTAACACAAAGGTACGGAAATGGCAAATTATGAGGAGCGGCCCAAACATCGGTTGTTAAATTAACACAAGCATCCATATTTAAAAAATTATTTTTTAAATCTTGCTTAGCCGTTTTCCACATTCTCATAGCATCGCGTTTAAGAGTCATACGACTTACATGATGGTACTGCGGTTGCATATAATTCTGGTACACCTCCGTCGTCAGCTCGTTGTCATAGTGGTTGAACGGCAAACCACGTTGAATCACCAAACCGGCCAGTTTTTCACGGAGTAAATCATGATCGTATGCAAAAATAGTCCCGTCTCGAGCCATGGAAGATTGACCGGCTTCCGGAACCGATTTGAGTGCCTTGCAATACTTTTGCTTGATGTGAGCCTTCAACGTCGAGTTGGAACCGCTAGACAATATACTCAAGCAATATTTGCATTGAGCCTTTTTCTTACCGTCCGACATTAGGACGTAGTTGAAGTGTTCCCATGGATCTTTTACACGGTCACACGGTAAAATTTTCTGAACCGTCGCTGCACTTGTTGAACCAGCTTCGGTGTTGGTGGTGTTGTTGGTGTTTGAACTTTCCATTAGTGTTTAGTGAAATACTTTCGGTTTTGATTTTTTTGGAGTGTTTTTTGATTGCTTGAAAGTGGTAATTAACTAAATACATAACACATCTATTTATACTAACATTTGTATGGCAAAATCGTAAATATTTAACAACTTTTAATAAAATCCGGCCCCACCCCCCACGCTCCTTCCCGCCCCTCTTTTAAAAATTCAAATTCAAATTTTCAAAATTCAAAAAAACCCAAAAAACCCGCCCAAGCCAAAAAAAACCGGTTAACCGAACCGGTTTCGGTTCGGCGGTTAAAAAAACCGGTCTTCAAACCGGTCGATTTCTCAAGTGTGGGAACCGGTTCCAAACCGCCGGTTTGGATATAAACCGGACCGGTTTGGGTCAAAACCGGTTTTGACCGGTTTGGTTTTTCGGTTTGACTTCGGATACGGTTCGGTTAACCGGTTTTTTTGTGCACCTCTAGCTATAGTGAACAACTCATAATAACAAAATATATACAACCAAAAATTTCTTTCATGTAGTCGTTTTCAAAGACATCCGAACTCCTGAAGCACCTTCCTTTTAGCACCAAGTTCCAAAAAAAAAAGGAAAAAAAAACTTTCTTTTAACTCGCATCTTCCATTTAACTCTAGCAGTACCTTCAACTCAACCACCAACACCTGATGAACAACTGATATTGTTATTAAATGCAAACTTTCATTTGAAGTTACCCGCCCACCACCTTCTTGATAAAATGCTTTGATCAAGTACAAGATTGATATCTTCGTCCCGACAGTATATTATTCTTATTAATATCATCATCTTCAACACGTGTTTTCTTCATCTTTCACATGCCCTTCTCTCATTGTTTCACCTAACTCATTTTTTTAGGTGCAACTTCTCATCACTTGGTCCCCGAAACTTTCCAGACTATTCACCTAAAGAAACCCACTATCATTTGTCAAGGATCACTGGTGAAAATGGCACGTTTCATACCGAACAAACCATCGAATACAGCAAAACCCCCATAATCAATTGCCACCACCAACTATGGTGCTTCTGTCGTTAGTGACGATCCGACAAGCGCGTTGTATGAGGGTTGTGGTGGAGCTATTAAGGTGGCACACGTAATGATCAGAAACAAGAAGAAATGGCTAGGGGTGAGCAGAAACCACACCGCTAATCGCAAAAAGTTTGCAAAACTCACACCGCAAAAACCAATCCGCAACAAAAACTGACGGTGCGGTTCTTGAAAAATTAAAAACCGCATTTTGCAGTGCGGTTTCGGTTTCCACCGAAATGACCGCACTGCACCACTCCGTCATATTCAAATATTTTTCTATTTTTAACCCACTAAATTTTATAATTTTTGTATGATAAAATGCTTTTATTATACTTTTATAGTTAGTTATGAAATACATTTTATTAGTTAATTATTGTGAGTTTAGGTCATATAATTTTATTTTTCTTTCAATTTATCATCGAAGTTTTTTAAAATTATTCATCTCATTTGACTTTTACTATTGTATACATTTATAATTTCATACTAATATAAAACATTTTGTATTTATATTTCAACCCATCATGTAATCTTATGATATATTTATTCTATATTTACCAAAAAATATAATTTAAAAAAAATCTTTAATCGAAAGAACTGCAAAAAAACCGCAAAATCGTCCGGTTAACCACAATTGTGGATGCGGTTTGGTTTTTACCAAAAACCGCACCAGCCGTCACTATGCTCACCCCTAGAAATGGTAGCGACGGTGAGGCACATATCAGGTGGTTGTGGTGATTTTGGTGATTCTTGTGTTTTTGAGAGAATAGAATAGTAGTCGGTAGATATGAGGAGGAGAAAGAGAAAATACGGGAAAAAGTTGAAAGGATAAGATTGATATCTAGATCGGAGAGTTGTGATTACTTTTTAAATTTTGCAATTTGATCTTACTTTATAAATGATTCGCTACCATTATGTGATAAGTGGTATAGTTGTGAAAAAATTACGGTTTAAAAAAAATGGCAAATAAGTTTTATAAAGACAGTAAGTTAATGAACTAACTTTGCATACAAAAATAATATTTCTTGAATTTGACAAGTAGAACAATAATAACCTTTTTAATGAAATTACTTGGCACACAAAAATAATATTTCTTTTAAGAATTGTTAATGTGAATGCTAAGATCAATAGATTCTTTCATCTGCCACTAGTTAGAATATATTATCCATAAGTTCAAGAACTATTAACATATAAAAAATATACGTAGTCGCTAATGGCCTAATATTATTACTTATATTCTTGGATACCGTTTCAAGATCATTTTCACACGATTAATTACTCCTGTCCAAAATAGAACGAGTAAGCATGTATGTTTATAGTTTTATTTTCATGTTTTAAAATAGTGGATCGTTAAAAAGTTTAGAAAGTATCAAATAGCCGATAACCACAAAGTATTATCTTAGCTTATCTAAGAGTTAAATAATCTTAGCTTATCTAAGAGTTAAATCGAAGAAGGATCTTATTTTCCTGCGCACTGTCATGGCCGCGGGTTTTATGCGAAACATATTTACGTGTAGGACATTATGTATAAGGGCATCCAAAACATCCAGACATCCAATATATCACCCTATCATTGCAGCGGACTACTCGAGCATAAAATGCTACCGAGCAACAATGCCAAAATGCTTTATCGGGCATCTTAACCCTTCCACAGTTTTTTCACTACTAGAAAAAATGCCAATAGCAACGGCCTGAAATCATTGCTAAACAGCCTAATTTCGTTGCTAAATGACGTTAGCAACGAGATCAGCAACAAACACCCTTCGTTGCTATATCACCCGTTGCTAAGTGGTAAATCGTTGCTAATTTCTTCAAGTCGTTGCTAATCAGCAACGAAAGTTGATGTCGTTGGTAAATTTCTCATAATGTAAGGTCGTTGCTAAATATAAAATTAGCAACAACCATTGACTTCCTATTAGCAACGACCATTAACCTTTGCCAACGAAATATATAGGTTGCAAATTTTGCAACAAAAGTCATTGCTACATTAATTATGCTCTAAATGCAGGTGCATTGATATTCTTGAATGTCTGCACACAGAATACAAATCTAAAAACAAATGAAACTGCTTTTACATGTCCATATATGCAATATAAGAACCAAAACCGATTTATTAATGATAACATAACTACAATGTAGATACCAAATCCAATACAGTTAAACATCAACAAACTTACAATAGTTCTAAAACTAATACAAAACAAAATTATCCCTAGGACAAATATAACTTGACCAAAAACTACGGGTTCCACTTCAACGCATACTCTAAGGGTTCTGAAAAGTTTAGCACCCACACTATGTCAAGAGCAGCCGGAAAGTTTACCGCACACACTATGTCAAGAGCAGCTGTGATCAACAAAATAAGCATTAGCTACATGACCTGCATTTTTTTTATCTTGTAATCAACTAAAGAAGTAATGAAGAGAAATAATTGTAAGGGTTTGCTTGCTTACTTCCACATGATACACGAATGGCGGTGATCGATGCCAAACCGTCAGGTTTTATCACACAAGCTGACCACTTGTGAATGGTCAACCGTAATAAACTTTAAACAGTTCAGACACCAATGTAATGAAGATCAAGAGGAGTGTAGTGTTTCCCCAGGTCGTTAAGTCCCAACGAGCTGTGCGATGAATAATCAAACGAATAGTGATCGAGAGAATTTGAACGGGAAAGGGGGTGTGATTGATTATACCTAAAGAAAAAGTTTATAAATTACAGGGGCTTAAATGCAAATTAAAGAAAATTAAAAAGATAAATTATATTAAATAAACGCTATCACTATTTTTTAAAATCTAATGTTTTTGATTTTTCTTTTATAAAATTTAAATTAAAAACTACGTAACGTACAAAAGAAAATGTGAAACTGAAACAATATTAATCCTAAAAATATAAAAATAATATTTTTACAAACCTAATGATAAGAGAAAATTTTTAGAAAAAGAAAATTATTTTTATAACTATTTATTTAATTATTATTAATTAAAAACTATTTTTACCTATTTAATAATACCCTAAAATATAAGAAAATATGAAATAAAGCTAGAAAAATGAAATTATGACTTAGAAAAATCTAAAATAACTAAAGAGAATTTTCAAAACTAATTTTGTATTTTTCTGATTATTTTTCTATTTTAAATGAATTAAAAACTATTTAAAACTAATTAAATTGCTAAAAATTACAAATTAAATTATGAAAAATCTGGAAAAATTATTTTTTTGCTTTTTATATTTATCTTAACCTAGGAAAAATGAAAACTTATTTTTTTGAAGTTTTTCTGATTTAATTGTATTAAAAGCTAATTTAAAAGTACTAAAAACTGATTTAAATGAGGAAAAATATCAAACAGTGCTGGAAAAATATGAAAAATTCCGGAAAAGTCTAAAATAATATTCTGAATCTAAGAAAAATATGAAAACAGTAGCTTAAGTGTGAGAATATGGAACTGCAGTGACAAGTGCTTATAAATAAGCACTCCAAATAAGCTAGAGGTACCAACTGAGCACCAAATTGATTACAGAAGCTATAATATGCTGAAACTACTCAAAAGCAACTAATTACAGCTAGCCTAACCCTCTAAAGTGCTAACTGCCATGATTTGATGTTAAAAAAAAACTTAAGTGCCAAACAGATTTTATGTTTACTTTGAAGCTTAAGCACAAGTTTATTGGACAAGCTTATGTGAAAAACAAAACTGAAGAACTCAAGTCAACCAGCTTAACTATCTCTAAACCAAGTTTCAGACCAAGATAAGCTCTAATGAGCTTGTGACAAGCTCTGCACAACACTTGTGCACACTCAGTATTCACTGAATCAGTGCACAGGGGACTTATGACCAATTTGACAAGCTATTTTGAAGCTTGTACAAAATTACTAAAAATCTACAAAAATCATATTAAGAAACTTGACCAACTGAAGTTTTTAAACCCAAAATTTCACTTGAATTGACCCAAAATTGAATCAATGAAAAATCACCCAAGTTGGGTGAAAACTGAGGTTTTCAAATTGACTTTTCTTAGCAGTTTTGGAAAGTTGACTTTTATGAGATTAGAGCTTAATTTGCCAACTGAAAATGATGAAATGACCTATTATAAGACTTGATTAAGCTACTCCTATCAATTATAAACACAATGCAAGCTTTTGATTTCACAAATTTCTAACAGATATGAAATGAGGACAGGTTATGAAGGATTTTGACTTTGAGTGTATGCAACTGAGATTTGATGACTGCAATGAGTACAATTGAGCTTAATAAGCCTAAAACAACAGGTCTCAACCAATGAATAAACCTCAAACACAGTTTTGACAGTATGATCCAAACACTGCTTTTAAGACTGACATGAAATTTGTTTCTCTAAACCACTTATCCAAACTTAGACATCATCATACTCAGATTCTAACTTCCATTTTAGGTTGATTTGAAGCAATGTTAACAGCAAAAGAACACAATTTCCACAGATACTAACTCTACACAGATTTAAGCAGATTAATATGCAAGAACTAGAAACAAGCCAACTATGATCTATTCTATTTAAATAAGATAAACACTGATGAAACTAAGCTAAACAACATCAAAGAAGCTAAATGAAACAGTTCTACACTAATGAATCAATAAACTTCAAAATTAAGCTAAAATTAGAAATATAAACTCACTGTTGCCTCAGCTTATATCCAGCTTATCTAGAACTAGATACCACTATTCTAAGCCAATTCTAACCCAAATCAACTCTGCATCAACCCAATTCCATGACCAATTCCATATGAAGCTTTTCAGTTGACTTTTGTTGACCGGATACCAAGATTATTTGAACTTGAGTAAATAGCTTACCAGAAGCTATGAGCAGCTTAGATAAGCTATTTTGAACTAGGAATAAGCTAACTTAAGCTTGAATTCAATAACATGTAAACTGAATTTTATGACAGGAAACTTAAAAACATGAAACTGAATCAAACTTTTAATTAATACTTGAAGTTAAGTTACAACTGATAAAACAGGTCTTTCTTAATACAATACAAAAGGAAATTAAATATTTAGAACTTAATTTAAAACATTGACATTAAAACGACATATATGGAAATTAAAACTAAATACTACTACTTTCACTCTCTCTTCTTCCTCCTTTTTATAGCAAAAATTACTTCTCTCACATCTCTGAGCAAATCCCACTTTTAATCTTGGCCCTTGGATCACTTGAGATAATTATGGCCGTTTGATGACTTTTGGCAGGAATTTGGATATATTGCAACTGGGGGGTTGAGTGCAAGGGGGAGGGAAGCATTTAATGCATTTTGGATGTTGTTGAGGTGGAGGGAACATGGTGTGGAGAGGGTGAGCTGGAGGTGAGGGGCTTGAGTGTTGCAGGTTGAGCAGGTGGGAGAAGAAGACTTTGGCGGGAGTGGGGGTTGACTGGGGATTTGACTTGGGAGATATATTATAGGCAGGGGTCAAAAAGGGGGGGTCACAAGTGGTTATTGGCAGGGGTCACAGGTCACAAAGGGTCAAGGTCCAAAAGGTGTTTGTTTAATAACAAGGACCATTGTGTAATTTCTGAAAAACAAGGGACCAAAGCTGCCAATTTTGAAAAGTTATTTCAAGGGACCAAAAATGACAAGTTTCAATAGTACAAGGACCATAATGGACATTTTCAAACTTCCAAGGACTATTTTTGCCAATTTTGAAACTCAAAGGACCAAACTTGTAATTTCTCAAAACTTTTGACATTTTTTTCACCAAAGGACTAATTTTGACAACTTATGATTTTAAAAGGACCTTTGGTGACTTTTCTTTTAAAATAAGTGCTCAGGGACTGTTTTTGACAAGATTTGAAAGTTGGGGGACTGAAACTGCCAATTATGCAAACTTAGCTCATTTTTCATCTGATTTTAAACATTTTGCATCTGAGACATATAAAATGCAATTTTGAGATATTTTCAGTATTTTGATGCATTTCTGAGCATTTTTAAATGATTTGCAGTTCAGATTTGACCAAAAATGATGAGTATTCACACACTCATCAATCCCCCACACTAAACTATTGCTAGTCCCTAGCAATCTTTTGAGAAAAACTTAATGGATTTGAATCTCTTTACCAAAAGCCATTACTTCTGGAGTAGCCAAATGTTTCAGTTCAAGTAAGAACCTTGGTACACTGATAACCAAATGATTTTGAGCAAACCACCAGCTTCCAACGGATTTGATTTGTCTTTACCAGAAGCCGTTTGCTTCTGGACTAGCCAACTCTTAGATAATATATACTATCTTTGGTGAGCTGATTACCAATTATGGTTTTTCCACTGCCTTTACCACAAGCCATAAACTTGCGGGCTAGCCAACTCTTCACTAATTAAAGATATGGTGAGCTGAATACCATACAATTTTGGACAAATTGCAAGCCGTCAACGGATTTGAGATATCTTTACCAAGAGCCGTTTGCTCCTGGATTAGCCAATCCTTTTGTTTATTAGACATGGCGGACTGATAACCAAAATCTGAGTAAGTGCAAAACACTTACTCCAAAAAAAAAAAAAAAAAAAAATTGGCCAAAAATGGGGGAATTAGGCGGTATAATTACATGATAAAATTCGTGAGAATTCCCCCCCACACTAGAAATGAATATTGCCCTCAATATTCAAAGTACCGGCGGTTATGCCGAAACATAGAACGTAAAAGGAAAATACTACGGCCATTTTTTTTTTTTTTTTTTTTTTTTTTTGAAACTTTATATACAACAGCGGGGGGCAACTCCCCCACACTAGGGTGGTAGAAAATAGAAAGAAGTAAGAAATATGGGTGAAAACCCATATGGCATGCTACTGTTTTTGATTCCCGAGTCGCTAGCTTGACTCGACCCCGTATTCATTGGTTCATGGGGAAAGCAATGTGGAAAACCAATCTCGATCGGACTTTCGTTCACAGTGTTAATAAACATATGAACATCAGAAAGTTCCACACCGACGAGATACAACCGCGGTATTGTTAATAGTAGAAACTATAAAGGATGATACCGAGGTCAAAGATGGTGTCCTCATTCCCGAAAGAGAAAAGGGAAAGAGCAACCACACCATCTGTGAAGAATGGAATAAAGATGTGCATGAGAATGCATGTCCATTCCTCATCAGTAAGAAGCAAATCACCATTTTTGACATTTTTAAGCTTAAACTTGAAGCTTATATGGTGATTGTCAATAAGATGTCCGGGAGGGAGGGTTGGAAACGGTTCTTCAATCAACAGATTTTCCAGAAAAAGGATGTCCCCCTCCGGATCAAAGTAAGTATTATCAATTCCTGTTGGAATTGACTCATCACTAAGAAAGGCATCGACTTCATTCCAAAAGTTGTCATCTTCCTCATCAGGAGTGAGAGAAGGGATGGAAGAGTCGGGAATAGTAAGACTAGGAGATGATGGATCATTTTTGAGCAATCCTTCAATGGGAAGAATATCTCCCATTGGATCACAAACATCATCATCCAATTCAGATGAAACTGAAGAGAGTTTGGTTTCATCCACAGAGTTAACAAACTCGATACGATAAACTGATTCCGGAGGTGGGACAAGTGGTGTGCTCTTAGAGCTAGCAATTTCCACCACTTCCGATAAAGTCTCCGATTCTAGATCATCATCATCGAGAACACTCTTGACTTCCCTGGTACAACTTTCAAACCATTTGTTTGAACCAGGGTTGATTTTCAAAGCTTTTAACTCAGCACGTTTTTGGTGACTCCTCTTAACCGTGAAATTTGAGAGTGTTGCATTGATTCTTTCAGATTTTTGATCAATTGTGGCAACACTCTGTTTGGATAGAGGCTTGGAGTTTTGGTTGATATTAAACGTGAGTTCTTCGTTGTCAACCCGTATGGTCAACTCTTCAGCAAATACATCAATCAGAGCACGACTCGTTCTCAAGAAAGCTCTCCCTAAGATGAGGGGAACTCTAGGATCTGCATCAAAGTCTACTACAACAAAGTCAGTAGGAAAGTGAAACTTTCCTACTTTCATCACGACATCCTCGGCTATCCCAAGTGGACGAGTTATGGTACGGTCTGCTAGCTCGAGTGTCATACAAGTGGATGTAAGTTTAGGAAGAGACAGTTTCTTCCATACTGAGAGTGGCATGAGGTTAATGCTTGCGCCGAGATCGGCCAAGGCTGAGCATTAAACCATCCCCAAGAAATCACATGGGATTAAAAATCTGCCGGGGTCTTCAAGCTTTTTGGGAAGCTTCTTGAGAAGGACCGCTGAGCATTGCTCATTGAGAGGGGTTTTAGCCATCTCAGATAACTTATCTTTGTTGCTCAGTAAGCCTTTAAGCGTGGATGCAAATTTGGGCATTAGAACGAGAGCATCTACGAAGCTTATATCAAAGTGCAGTTCATTGAAAATTTGGAAAAATTTTTCCATTTGCTCTTTGGTTTTGTCTTTGAGCTTCTCATCATGCATTCTTGATGGGTAAGGAAGCTGACTAGACTTTTGAGCCGGGATGGAAGTCATTTCTGGCTCAGAATTTGTCGTCGGAACTTCGGGTTCCAGACTTAAAGCTTGGACTACCGAAGGTGGGACGTGTGCGGTACTTCGTGGGCTTGAGAAATGCACCTTGTTCGTTGTATCCTTGGTAACTTGACTCATTGCTCCTGGTGGAGGAGGCATTGGAGTCGAAGGTCCATTGTGCGTCTTACCACTACGAGTGGTAACGGCTTTCAACTCGGCATTTGGATTTGGAACTGTATTGCTTGGGAGTCCTCCAGAAGATGATGAAGCTTTGTTCATATTCATGTTCATGAAACTGCTCATCATATTCTTCAACTCATTTGTCTGCCGAGACATTGTGGTATCAATTTCCTTTTTTAGCTCAACTCTCATGTTATTGATCTGAGTTTGCATTGAACGTATGCTTGACTCAGTAATTTTCATGAAGTCATTTGGTAGGGGAGCTTGAGAAGGTTGTTGATAACTTTGCTGGTTTGGAGCTTGATATGGTTGGTTGAAATTGTTCCGGTTTTGATTGAAATTTTGAGAGTTATTAAAGTTTTGTCCTTGATTCGGAACAAAGCGATTTTGATTGCCATGGTTTTGCACAGGAGGAAAACCAGGTGGTGTCATACCGCTAGGTGCACGGTAGTGAGGATCAGCTTGTGGTCGGTATTGATTGTGGTTTACAGAAGCTACGGGAGCTTGGTAAAAAGAAGCATCGGTTGTTTGACAATCATAATACGCGTGTGGACCACTACAAGTTTCACACACCTTGTTTACGGCTTTGATTGGTTCCGGCTTATGAATTTCGCTTTTGATTTCCTTTACCTCTTTCATCATACAACGGATGACGTCCGTTAGAGCGGCTAACGGAGCGGCCAACTCAGAAGAGTTACTGGATGAAGAAGCAGGAGTGTTCGGAATATTGACTTTGTTGCGAGAAATAGGAACTTTTGATTTTTGCTCGCAAATCTCAATCACATCTTTAGGCTTACGATTCAAGATATTGCCACCTGCGGCTGCGTTCAAAGAATCTTGATCGTTACCGTTCAACCCATTATAAAAGATATTAACTTGTTGAAGCTCCGTGAATTCATGATGGGGGCATTTCCTGAGGAGATCTTTGAATCTCTCCCATGCCTCTCCAAAGTTTTCATCAAAATTTTGACGAAATCCAGAAATTTCATTTTTAAGATTAGTCGTCTTTGATGGAGGAAAGAAATAATTTACAAACTTTTGAACAAGATCCTCCCAAGTTTCGATGGATCGAGGGGGTTCTTTTTCCAGCCAAATCCGGGCTGTCCCCTCAAGTGAGAATGGAAATAGCATCAACTTGATTACTTTTTGTGGCACATCCTTGAAATTGATAGTTGAAGTCAACTTGTTAAACCATCGGATGTGTGCATACGGGTCTTCTCGGTCAAACCCGTGGAATTGATTTGTAGACACAAGTTGGATCAAATGTGTCTTCAATTCAAAGTGATCAGAATTGATTGCTGGTAAAATGATGGCCTCTCCATAACCCTCGGTGGGTGCCTGGAGCATTTCCGCCATAGTTCGTTCGTCTGCCATATTGTTGTTTGGAATAGTATGAATCTCGGGTTCGACTATTTGGGCAGCATGTCTACGAGAACGTCTTCTAGGAATTTCTGCTAGATCACGCAAAGGACTCAATGATCTAGAAGAACGAGTGCGCATGCACTAGAGTTAACTCTAAGGAATCTCAGAGTTAAGGAAGGGAATTATGAAAATGGGGAAAGAAGAATCTTTTTGAGTCTTATGGTTATACATATATATAGAAACAAAAGAAAAATATTTTTGTGTTTTATATGTTTTAAGATGTTTTTGGGTTTTTGGATTTTTTTTATAAGAAAATATATATAGATATAGATGGTATGAACAAGGAGTGAATATTCAAATCACTAATCTGCTAAGCGTAAGATAATTAGCACAGCTCCCCGGCAGCGGCGCCAAAAATTTGATCCATGCCAAACCGTCAGGTTTTATCACACAAGCTGACCACTTGTGAATGGTCAACCGTAATAAACTTTAAACAGTTCAGACACCAATGCAATGAAGATCAAGAGGAGTGTAGTGTTTCCCCAGGTCGTTAAGTCCCAACGAGTTGTGCGATGAATAATCAAACGAATAGTGATCGAGAGAATTTGAACGGGAAAGGGGGTGTGATTGATTATACCTAAAGAAAAAGTTTATAAATTACAGGGGCTTAAATGCAAATTAAAGAAAATTAAAAAGATAAATTATATTAAATAAACGCTATCACTATTTTTTAAAATCTAATGTTTTTTATTTTTCTTTTATAAAATTTAAATTAAAAACTACGTAACGTACAAAAGAAAATGTGAAACTGAAACAGTATTAATCCTAAAAATATAAAAATGACATTTTTACAAACCTAATGATAAGAGAAAATTTTTAGAAAAAGAAAATTATTTTTATAACTATTTATTTAATTATTATTAACTAAAAACTATTTTTACCTATTTAATAATACCCTAAAATATAAGAAAATATGAAATAAAGCTAGAAAAATGAAATCATGACTTAGAAAAATCTAAAATAACTAAAGAGAATTTTCAAAACTAATTTTGTATTTTTCTGATTATTTTTCTATTTTCTATGAATTAAAAACTATTTAAAACTAATTAAATTGCTAAAAATTACAAATTAAATTATGAAAAATCTGGAAAAATTATTTTTTTGCTTTTTATATTTATCTTAACCTAGGAAAAATGAAAACTTATTTTTTTGAAGTTTTTCTGATTTAATTGTATTAAAAGCTAATTTAAAAGTACTAAAAACTGATTTAAATGAGGAAAAATATCAAACAGTGCTGGAAAAATATGAAAAATTCCGGAAAAGTCTAAAATAATATTCTGAATCTAAGAAAAATATGAAAACAGTAGCTTAAGTGTGAGAATATGGAACTGCAGTGACAAGTGCTTATAAATAAGCACTCCAAATAAGCTAGAGGTACCAACTGAGCACCAAATTGATTACAGAAGCTATAATATGCTGAAACTACTCAAAAGCAACTAATTACAGCTAGCCTAACCTTCTAAAGTGCTAACTGCCATAATTTGATGTTAAAAAAAAACTTAAGTGCCAAACAGATTTTATGTTTACTTTGAAGCTTAAGCACAAGTTTATTGGACAAGCTTATGTGAAAAACAAAACTGAAGAACTCAAGTCAACCAGCTTAACTATCTCTAAACCAAGTTTCAGACCAAGATAAGCTCTAATGAGCTTGTGACAAGCTCTGCACAACACCTGTGCACACTCAGTATTCACTGAATCAGTGCACAGGGGACTTATGACCAATTTGACAAGCTATTTTGAAGCTTGTACAAAATTACTAAAAATCTACAAAAATCATATTAAGAAACTTGACCAACTGAAGTTTTTAAACCCAAAATTTCACTTGAATTGACCCAAAATTGAATCAATGATAAATCACCCAAGTTGGGTGAAAACAGAGGTTTTTAAATTGACTTTTCTTAGCAGTTTTGGAAAGTTGACTTTTATGAGATTAGAGCTTAATTTGCCAACTGAAAATGATGAAATGAGCTATTATAAGACTTGATTAAGCTACTCCTATCAATTATAAACACAATGCAAGCTTTTGATTTCACAAATTTCTAACAGATATGAAATGAGGACAGGTTATGAAGGATTTTGACTTTGAGTGTATGCAACTGAGATTTGATGACTGCAATGAGTACAATTGAGCTTAATAAGCCTAAAACAACAGGTCTCAACCAATGAATAAACCTCAAACACAGTTTTGACAGTATAATCCAAACACTGCTTTTAAGACTGACATGAAATTTGTTTCTCTAAACCACTTATCCAAACTTAGACATCATCATACTCATATTCTAACTTCCATTTTAGGTTGATTTGAAGCAATGTTAACAGCAAAAGAACACAATTTCCACAGATACTAACTCTACACAGATTTAAGCAGATTAATATGCAAGAACTAGAAACAAGCCAACTATGATCTATTCTATTTAAATAAGATAAACACTGATGAAACTAAGCTAAACAACATCAAAGAAGCTAAATGAAACAGTTCTACACTAATGAATCAATAAACTTCAAAATTAAGCTAAAATTAGAAATATAAACTCACTGTTGCCTCAGCTTATATCCAGCTTATCTAGAACTAGATACCACTATTCTAAGCCAATTCCAACCCAAATCAACTCTGCATCAACCCAATTCCATGACCAATTCCATATGAAGCTTTTCAGTTGACTTTTGTTGACCGGATACCAAGATTATTTGAACTTGAGTAAATAGCTTACCAGAAGCTATGAGCAGCTTAGATAAGCTATTTTGAACTAGGAATAAGCTAACTTAAGCTTGAATTCAATAACATGTAAACTGAATTTTATGACAGGAAACTTAAAAACATGAAACTGAATCAAACTTTTAATTAATACTTGAAGTTAAGTTACAACTGATAAAACAGGTCTTTCTGAATACAATACAAAAGGAAATTAAATATTTAGAACTTAATTTAAAACATTGACATTAAAACGACATATATGGAAATTAAAACTAAAGACTACTACTTTCACTCTCTCTTCTTCCTCCTTTTTATAGCAAAAATTACTTCTCTCACATCTCTGAGCAAATCCCACTTTTAATCTTGGCCCTTGGATCACTTGAGATAATTATGGCCGTTTGATGACTTTTGGCGGGAATTTGGATATATTGCAACTGGGGGGTTGAGTGCAAGGGAGAGGGAAGCATTTAATGCATTTTGGATGTTGTTGAGGCGGAGGGAACATGGTGTGGAGAGGGTGAGCTGGAGGTGAGGGGCTTGAGTGTTGCAGGTTGAGCAGGTGGGAGAAGAAGACTTTGGCGGGAGTGGGGGTTGACTGGGGATTTGACTTGGGAGATATATTATAGGCAGGGGTCAAAAAGGGGGGGTCACAAGTGGTTATTGGCAGGGGTCACAGGTCACAAAGGGTCAAGGTCCAAAAGGTGTTTGTTTAATAACAAGGACCATTGTGTAATTTCTGAAAAACAAGGGACCAAAGCTGCCAATTTTGCAAAGTTATTTCAAGGGACCAAAAATGACAAGTTTCAATAGTACAAGGACCATAATGGACATTTTCAAACTTCCAAGGGCTATTTTTGCCAATTTTGAAACTCAAAGGACCAAACTTGTAATTTCTCAAAACTTTTGACATTTTTTTCACCAAATGACTAATTTTGACAACTTATGATTTTAAAAGGACCTTTGGTGACTTTTCTTTTAAAATAAGTGCTCAGGGACTGTTTTTGACAAGATTTGAAAGTTGGGGGACTGAAACTGCCAATTATTCAAACTTAGCTCATTTTTCATCTGATTTTAAACATTTTGCATCTGAGACATATAAAATGCAATTTTGAGATATTTTCATTATTTTGATGCATTTCTGAGCATTTTTAAATGATTTGCAGTTCAGATTTGACCAAAAATGATGAGTATTCACACACTCATCAGGCGGCCCTGTAATTTAGTTGACCCTGGAATTAACATCCAAAAGGGTCTATGATACACTTCTAATAAACAAAAAACACATCAAGATTATCATAATTAAAAAAGTAAACCATTGCTATGAATAGAAAAGCACTCAGAATATACTGTTTGTAAAACACACCATTAGTGCAATTCATGTCATATCAAGATACCACAATTAAAATTATGAGTTATCGACTTTTGTGGAAATCAACACGAGTTACAAGCAAGCAAAAACAAATTATGAAGTAAAGCATATTAAGTTGATAAAAACTCTACTGGCATGATTGTGAACAGTTTACAATACCAAAAGCAAACTTAAGATGATTTTAAAAGTTAATATGTTTAAGGTTAGAACTTGAGATAAAATATACGAATGTTACTTTAACCCTTGCAAGTTACAATAAACTATACCAATCAATAATCACTAAACTAACACCTTGTATCACCGAGTGAAACAAGTACCATTACAAGTAAAGTACCTTTCTTATTGAGCATATAAGAGATTATGTACAGCTTTTAATCAAGTTAAAGATAAATAAGAATGAGACGATAATCACATTAACGCACTATAGTTTAGATATACTGTAAAAACTTAGTTGAAGCTCATAAAAGAATAAAGAATAGTTTTACTTATGTGAGATTTACTCCATTATTATCTAAAATAAAAAATTACTTGAGATTAGAGCAAGTAGAACAAAATCTAATTAAAACAAATCAGGTCAATTAATAAAGTGTGTCTAGTCTCAAAAGAGGTGCAAGATATGGCATGAATTTTCAATCATCTTTGACAAACAATATCCTCAATCAACACATACCCAAGTAATTAAGTTATATCATATTAGTATTGTAGTTAAATAATAATTAAAAAAATATATATGTTAAGACAAACAGAGTCTCTGAAGATGATGATGGCCTGAGATGATGAACGAACGGTGATGCAGCTCTTCAAACTATAAAAAAGCATAAAGATATTAAAATTAACTATATATTTTGATTTGAGATTTTGAAACAAGATAAGAGCAATATACCGGGCAGCTACTCTGCAATGACGACAAGACAACGACGTCTATGGCAGCTAATGGAGCGGCAGAAAGAACAAAGGTCGGTGAAAGTGAAGGAGGGAGACCGATTTGTGTGAGGCGGCTATGTGTTAGAGGGATGGAAATAATTAGGGTTGTAAAAAAAGTATGTGTATTTTCTTTTAGATTTTTTTTCATGTAAATATATTTTCATTTTGGCCTTGGAGGGAACTTTTTTAGCCAAAAGCCCAAAATATCAAAATTTGGGGAAAAGTTAATCTCAATATTTGCGGGAAAGGTTTTGGAGGTCTTTGTTGTTTGGTACAATTTAGTTTTCATTTTGGCTATTTTCATTTAGAAATAAAATAACTAAGTAAAATGAAAAGATTAACTCTCTCGTTGTTATAAAAAAAAATAAAGTCTAAAATACATCTTTGTGGTTTGTCTCGTGTTTCGTTTTACCATCTCTAAACTTTTTTTTGACACAAAATCATCCTTCTGTTAGTAAAGTTGGCACAAATACATCCTTCTGTTAGTAAAATCAGTCAATGAGTGCAAATATTTCTCCGTTATCTCCTAACGGAAGAGAGAATATTTGCACTGTTAGTCCTTAGGACTAACTATGCAATTTTTTTTCGAAAATAAATTGCATCGTTAGTCCTCCACCACCATCACCTCCACCGCCACCTCCACCCACCACCACCAACGCCACCACCCCCACCTCCACCGCCGCCACCCACCGCCACCACCACCCACCGCCACCGCCGCTACCCACCCACCACAACCACCACCTCCACCATCGCCATCTACCGTCACCACCACCGATCGCCAACTATCGCCACCACTGCCACCACCACCCACCTCCACCGCCGCTACCCACCCACCACTACCACCACCTCCACCATCGCCATCTACCGCTACCACTGCCACCACCACCGTCACCCGCCACCCACCACCTCCACCACTGCCACCACCACCCACATCCACCGCCGCCACCCACTGCAACCACCACCCACCACTGCCACCACCAACCACCTCCACCGCCGCCACCCATCACAACCACCATTGCCACCACCACCTCCACCACCGCCATCCACCGCCACCACTGTCACCACCACCTACCACTCCCAATGTTGTTGATGGTGGTGGTAGGTGGCGGTGGTGGTGGCGTTGGGTGGTGGTGGTAGTAGGTGGTGGTGGCGGTGGAGGTGGGTGGCGGTGATGGTGGTGACGGCATTGGGTGGAGGTGGTTGCGGTGGCGGGTGGTTGTGGTGTGTCCAGGTGGTGGGTGGGTGGTAGGTGGAGGTGGTGGGTGGCAGTGATGGTGTTAGAGGACTAACGATGCAATTTATTTCTGAAAATAAATTGCATAGTTAGTCCTAAGGACGAACGGTGCAAATATTCTCTCTTCCGTTAGGCGATAAGGGAGAAATATTTGCACCATTAGTCCTCATTGACTGATTTTACTAACATATGGATGTATTTGTGCCAACTTTACTAATGGAGGGATGGTTTTGTGCCAAAAAAAGTTCAGGGATGTAAAGCGAGACACTGAACAAACCACATGGATATATTTTGGACTTTACTATATAAAAAAAGTTTGCAACAACATATAAAGCTAAACTAGTACACTTCGTTATAAAAGAAAATGACACAGTATAAATATCTTCCGCACTTTGTTTTCAAGTTTAAGCCCAAGTTTTGGAATTTAACGGTACACCAATGAGTATTACATAAACGTAATGACATGAGACCCACGATTAACCAGCCATACCTATGAGGTTACACCAATTTCATAGGGTACTAATGTTTACAACGTCTTCATATTTGTTTACTAGAACCGTACGAGTCCATGAATTTTGTTTAACTTTTGGAGTAGTTCTTGAACAAATATTGAGTTGTAAAGTCAAACACTCACGTCGCGGGTAGCTACATAAATATGATTATAGCTCCATTGGGGTTACATGCGAAGATATGACCAAGAAAGGATGACTAAATGATTAAAATTTGATAAAAAAAATGGATAATCAAGTGAATAAACGAAGAACAACTAAAGAATTGACGATAACACATCATTTGCTGACATTGTTACATTGTTTTGTCATAACTCCATACAAACTCCGCTTTTAATGATTCAATAAGCCACGAACCGGGAGATAGAGATCTATAACTTTGGTTTTAGAGTCGAAATCTGAAATTTCACCCCATTCTTGTCGTAACTCCTTCATACGAACTCCGCTTTTGATGATTCAATAAGCCACGGAACTGGGAGAGATAGAGAGATGGATATAGAGAGAGAGAGAGAGATCTAAAAGATTAAATTAAACCCATTAGCGTCGCAAGTCTCACGTCGCGAGTAGTTGCATAAATATGATTATAGATCCATTGGGGTTACATGCGGAGATATAACCAAGAACAATGACTACATGATTAAAGTTTGATACAAGATGGATAATCAAATTAATAGATGAAAACAAATAAAGAATTGACGATAACGCATCATATGGTGACATAGTTACTTTTTTTTATCATAACTTCTTTATACGAACTCCGTTTTTGATGATTCAAGAGGTCACACAACCGGGAAAGAGAGATATACGAATTTCATTTTGGAGCTAAAAGCTAAAATCTTACCCTATTTGCGTCGCGAGTCAAGCTACCTAAAACTTCAGTTTTTAACGCAAGTCAAACACTCACATAGTTGAAGTTCACACTTTTATGACATTTACTCTTTAATGTTATGAACGTATCGGACCCTCTTCCGCCCTGATCCAGATCGGTGAAAAGGGAAAGTAGCTTTCTAAGGACTCTTCCCCCGTGGCGGTCCTCGGATTATCGAGGGCTCGAGCCCCCCGTCGTTCCCAATCTCCCGTCGGGTCAAGGTCTGCCATTCGTTGGATAATCTGCACCTTGGCCTTGAGCAGGTCTTCGACGTCGATTCGCGCTAGATATATATCTAGCGGCGACGGTGTGGTTTGGCCCGATATTTACTTTCTATAGATAAACCATAAACTACATATTTATGCATGTAATGGATTGGATGTTATATTTACATGTGTATAGATTATCGTAAGTATATTGAAATTAAACAACCATTAGTTAATAAGGTTTAGTAAAAAAAAGGAAATTTTATTTTCCTTGTACTTATCCATAAATGTAGTAACTAGAAAGTAATTCAAAATAAAATTGGTTAACTTGTCCATAAAAAAAAGGTGGAGAGTAGGATTGAGCAAAATACCCAAAAACCGGCCCGAACCGGTAAACCGACCAAAACCAGGCCGGACCGAACTGACCTTATTCGGTTCGGTTTTCGGTTTTTTATAAATTATTTCGGTTTTACTCGGTGTAGTTCGGTTTTGGTTCGTGTCAAAACACGCTTTTTTGGGCTCAAAATATCTTTTTCTCGATTTCGGCTCGGTTTTGTTTTTGATAGCTTTTTCTCGGTTCGGTTCTCGATTCACATTTTGCCCTTATTCGGTTTTTGGGTCGGGTCGGTTTTGGTCGGTAAGGGTCGGGTTTGACTCGTTGCTCAGGCCTAGTGAAAAGTTTCCCTCCACCTCTTCATGATTTAGCAACAACAATGTTCAAATCTTTGCAACAAATGATTCGTTGCTAAATTTGCAATTTCGTTGCTAATAATTGATGGTTTGATTGCCAAATATTAAAACTTCGTTGCTAAATCTTTTGCAACGAAAATTTTAGAAAAATTCGTTGCTAAACAAGAGAGGGAATGTTCCCATAAAATTTTGAGAAGATGGCAACGAAATCAGCAACTAAAAATCGTTGCTAACCGAAGATTTCATTTTTGCTGAATTTCGTTGCTATATTTGTTGCTAATGTGTGAATTTAGCAACGACTTATTGGTTGTTGCAAAATTTTCGTTGCTATTGGCACTTTTTCTAGTAGTGTTTACTTGCCTCTCAGATCCTTTCACAAAACAAAAAGTAACGCCCACTAGGCAAAGCCTCACCGCCGGCATTTCAACTTGGCAAATATTTTGTTATCGATTTTGATTCTTTAGCTTTTTCATTTATTTATTCGGTAACCATTATTCACACCATAAAGCTTTGTAACAAGAGAAAAATTATAAGTTCGTCACTATCTTAAACATTTTACAATTTTGTCATGTCTAGCTCACACAAGGGTTGTGCACTTGTACGCCGATGAGGTGGCACCATCGTAATTTAGTTGACAAGTAGCCACACAAATACTCGTATCAAAGTGAGATGTTTAACAAGTAGGTGACATATACAAAGTTAATAAGCCTCACCGCCGACATTTCAACTTGACAAATATTTTTTTTTACCAATTTGACTCTTTAGTCCGTTCATTTATTTATTCGGTAAACATTACTTACACTGTTGTGATCTCAGTTGACCTAGATCGAATTCTTTAGCTTGTAAAAGAATTAGTTATATTAGATAAATCTAACACAACTATAGTAGAAACTGTTTTGAATGTATTAAGGATTATGCATAATCTAATCTTTAATTTTAAAAAGAATGTTAATGAAACAGTAAAACAATGAACATATATTTCAACAAACAAACAAGCTTCAATATTATTAATAATAATACGAATACTATCAAAGTATTACTGTTACAAAACCTTGAAGCTAAGAATTATGTGACTTTTTGTATATGTAACTCTATGCCCTAGGACATCCTTTTATACACCAAGGAGTCCTACACGGCTTACAATACTTTCCTAAGTATATCAAATCTTTTCTATAAATATCTAATACATATCTCATAAGCAGTACTAACAAAATGCCTAACAATACTAATTTACACCAACAGTTGTAACCAACAGTCTTATCCTTGAACAACACTAAGTTTGTACTAGCAGTCTTAACTTTGCACTGACAGTTGTAGCTTGTACTAGCAGTTTTAACTTTGCACTGGAAGTTGTAACTTCACTTAATATATATTCATAGAACTTCCTTAGCGGCACTAACTTTATCTGAGCAGCAGTTACACCAATATAAGCAGCAGTTGATCAAACATCATCAAGAAGACTTTTAATCCCAATAATCCTCCCCTAAACTTAATCCCAGATAGTATTGTTATTGTCAATAAAGATTTTGGTTTGCATAAAATTGTACCCATAATCAAGCAGTTGATTCTGAATCCAAAGCACTTGTCCACAACAACTTGAAGCAGCCACATATTCAGCTTTTGTTGTGAATTAGCAACCACAGTCTGTTTCTTGCACTGCCATTGTCAAGGTTGTAAAAATCGCTAGGCGCTAGTGAGGCGGTCGGGTAGGGCCTAGCGATTAATCGGTTAGGCGGGGATTAATCGGGGATTAATCGAATTGGAATTTTTATGCATAAAATTGTAATTTTAGATATTATATCATATTATATGTATGAGATAAGTATAGTGCATCAAGTTCTTCAAATTTCAAAGTCAAACATAGATATTACTCGGTTTGTTGACCATTTTTAAGCGATTTTGTCTGACCAATTTTTAAGCGGTTTTGTCCGATTAGATCGATTTTGTCCGATTAATCGGTTTGTTGACCGATTTTTAAGCAATCTTTGACCAAACCGATTAAATAGGCCGATTATGATAAATCAAGGCGTTTAGTGAGCGATCAGCGATTATGCGGGGATTAATCGGCCGCCTGGACCAATTTTTACAACAGAGGCCATTGTAATACCCCACCCAATTTCATCCAGGTTACCTATACTTATGCCTTACATAGTATCATTTTTACAGGTAAAATTTTGCTTTATTTCATCCCCACTACTTACATAACCCCCTAGACCTGCTCACGTATCCACCAATGCCAAATATCCTTACGTTTGCATCATGTAAACCCATGGTATGTCAAGTCTAAGTTCAAAACATCATTTTATTAAGTAATCTATCAATCTAGTATACTATATCTATCATAACACAAAAACAAGACCTATCCGGTTACGGTTATTTCTAAAACCCTAATTTCAAAATGAAACTGGTTTAATTGTGTTCAAGGCTTACGTATAAGTTACCTTAGCAACCTTAGAGTATCTTAACCTCCCCTAAACCCTAGTACAACCCCTTAGAGATTAGGTACAAGTCCCTAAAGCACAAAACACTAATTAGGTCATTTAGGCTCCTAAACTAGGTCTAAACCTTCCCGTTTCTTTAGCACAAGTTACCAATACTTAGTACATGAATCCTAAGCCTAAATCTTAGTCATTAATCACCCTAGGATCACTAACCTAAGTGCTAAACCCTAATCTAGAACCCTAAACCTAGTTCGACCCTAAAACTAACCATAAGCTAGATTAAGCCCTAAACTAAGCACCTTAAGCACCACCATCACCCATAGCAGCCTACCACCCTCCTCCATCACCTCCTTGTCACCACGAAACAGCCACCGAACCACCACCATCACCTCCTTGTCACCACCTTGTCACCACCTTAGGTCGCGGTACCCTTGTGTCCAAACCACCACCATAAGCCCCCTAGCTATGCACCATAGCCTTCATTAGTCACCTTTAGCTCTCCTTAGTTACCTCCCCCCTCTTTCCACCTAGACCCATCGTTCCTTAGCCTACACCCCATACGCACCCTATAAATACCTCGCCTCCCCCATTTCCTTCAAACCATTCCATTTCACTTCACCACCTCCCATAGTCTAGTCCTAGCAGTAGTATAAGAGTCCTAGGAAGCCAAGAATTTTAACAAACCAAGCTAGAAGCCCTCCCCTAGTCGTTACCTTTTCGAGAAACCCTAAACCCCCCTAACGACCCGTTTCTTGATCACGTAAGTTCTAAACTAGTTCTATAAGCTATGTTTCAGTACTAGGATAGTTATTAGGTACATTAGATCATAATAGAAACCCTTTCCCAAGCCTTGATCACAAAAACCTATGCGTTTTCATTTTAAAACCCTAAATGGAGTCGAATTCATGTTTATAGGTAATAAGCCCTTGTCATAAGCCATAAGCTAGTTTAAGTAACTTAAGTAAGCTTATACTAATTAGAAATAAGCTATAAAATACTTTCGTATCATAAACATATAGTTTGCATGCTTTTAGGATTAGTTTCGTAACGCTTTTCATGCATAGGGGTATATATTGTATGTTTTTGAAAATATTAAGTACAAGGGCTGTTTTTGTTATTTCTTATAAGTTATAAGTCTAAGGACCTAAATTGGAAAGTTTTAAAGTCTAAGGATAAGTATATAAATAGTTATTTTCATAAAGGACTAATTTTGTAAAAGTTCATAGCCTAAGGGTATTTTTGTCAAATTATAAACTTAAGGGTCTTAAAAGTATTTTCTATAAATAAAAACTGTATATTTTTATTTAACAATGTAACACAATACTAGGGAGCTTCATGTGAGGGGTTTATTTGGGTATTCGTTTTGACGAGTTTGCTGGGTTTACGACTTAAAGTGCCTTGGCTCCTCAAATGTTTACTACATGACCTCTGGATTATGATGGCCCGAACGGTGTTACACTATATATAATTTAGTACTTAACAATGTAACACAATACTACAGATCTTTATGTGAGGGTTTCATACCTCTGAATTATGATGGCCTGAACGGTGTTACGTTATATCTAAATCTAGTATACTTAGGAATACATACTTAAGAAATATAGACAAACCGATTAGGACTTGACATAATTACACACACACTACCTCAGGATACGTGAGTAAGCCGGCTAAATCCCTATCACATTTCCCTGAACCCAGGTGAGTTTATAGCCTCACTTTTTAAATGCTTTCTAAACCCGTGAGTGGGATACATGCTTTAAACCGAATACAAGTCTTTTTCTTTGGTTATTGCACGAGTACCTTCTGTTAATACAAATAAGCCGTAAAAATGTTTATTTATATTTTACGATCTTCTAATGTTTTGTCGATAACAAACATAAAATCATTTTAACAAAACAAATAAAATACGTAAATGGTTTGAGCCAATAGTTTACTAACACACTTACATTTTCATATAAAACACTAAACAAGTAATAGTGCTTTCATGATTTAGTAATGCATATGTACAACAACTAGTGTTTACATATTGGGTAGATATATACATACTTAGTATGTATTATAATGGGTAATAGAATGGGTAGAAATTTTAAGTATTTAACCCATTGACTTAATACATTGAATATAGTTGGGTAAAACCTAAAGTCCATGACCCATACCCATGGAGCATAATCTATAACCCATAACCCATTGCATAACATCATGCATAAGTCATAATGGGTATTATCCATGACCCATGGAGCTAACCCATAACCCATGGACTAGATGCATTGCATCTTCTAGATACATTGTTTCTACTTGGATACCCATGGTCCAAAGTCTAGGACCCATGACCCATAACCCAAGACCCATGACCCATAACCCATGGGCAAAGAGGAGCGTTCCACGGTTCCCCCAGTTTACACTGGACGGATCCCTCAAGTAGGGGATCCGTGGGATCCGTGGAACAGTAGCATATTTTTGTCTATAAATAGTGACCCATTTATTCATTATAGGTGGCCACTCCTACACATACTTTCACCTAGTATTGTAAACTCTCTAACCTCATATCCAAAGGATCTTTCTATGTAATTTGTGTTTGTTTTATGTGATTCTCTAGGTTCCTCTTAAAGGCAAGATCACCACCTCTTGAAGTCGAGCAAGCTCAAGTCCATGAGTTGCCATGCTTCGTCATCATCAAGACTACTGAAGTTCTCTTGTTGATAGTTTTATCTTCCTCTCTAGAAGTGTTTTGTCAAAGGCATTAGTGAAGGATCCCAAAAGGGTCAAGACGAAGGCAATAGTGAAAGGTGCCTAACGTCCGTGTTTAAGGCATTAGTGAAGGATGCCAAAAGAGTCAAGACGAAGGCATTAGTGAAAGGTACCGAACATCCGTGTCAAAGGAATTAGTGAAGGATGCCAAAAGGGTCAAGTTAAAAGCATTAGTGAAAGATGCCAAGAGTGTACAATCGATATGGTGTATCGATGTACAAATAGAGATAGGTTGTATCCAAGGATATTGATATCCTTGATGATGTTGTAATATGGAGTGGGTCTCTTTGGGATAGGTGTTGTGTACTGTTAGGTGATAGCTCCTCCTTTGTAATGGAACTCGGTATCTAGCCTTGTACCAGATAAAGTGTAGGTGACGTTGTGATAGGTGTGGTTCTACCTTGTGGAAGAACCCGGTGTCTAGCCTTGTACCGGTAAAAGAGTAGGCAACGTTGTGAAGGCTTCTCCGCCATAAGGAGTTGTGTCGTGTAGTACTAATGAACTCTCGAGTAGGTGACTCGGGGAGTGGAGTAGGGCAAGGAAGGTGTCCTTGTAGCCGAACCACTATAAACACTCGTGTCGTGGTTTTGTGTTTCTTACTCTTTACCTTTCCATTACATATTTACGTATCTATCTATCAACTTCCAACATACACATCTAAATAGATTGACATAAGTCGATCTAAATATTTTAAAACAAAGTTTTAATCGGTAAAACTATTCAACCCCCCCTTCTAGTTTTCCACAATTGGTATCAGAGCTTCATTACCAAGTTTCTTAAGAGTATATTGTACTTTTAAAACTTGATACGATCTATGTATGATTGAAAACTACAAGGAAGGAAATTCCTTAAAAACAAAAGGTGGCGTTTTAAAATCATCATATTTTATAATGTTGGATAATGATAGATCTCTCTAATATTTTCTTTGTTGAAAATTCTCCATACTAGGATTTAGGCATCCTAAGAAGATCATGAAGAATTTCTCTCCAATACTTCTTTCCTTAAAAAGAATATTTAGCAAAGGTATGATCTTTAATAAATTATAATATATTTTTCTTTCTCTTTTGTATATTTTCTAGATGAATCAATAATGTCATTTTTTTTGTTTAATCATGATTAAGTTTAAGTAGTATCATTACGTTCTTTTAAAAATCACTAAAGTAGTTATCTATATTGAACTCATCATCAAGAATGGTATTCTTCGTTGATCTCTATAGACAAAACTACAAACTAGTGATAAGGATATCTCCGCTATTCGAGAGCCTTGATCATCACTCCTCACATAAGGATTATTGACATTTCATCTATATCAATAAGTATCCATGTGAGATTTCTCATATTGTGATAAAATGGGATTTTATCATAATCTTTGAAAACTTCCCAAAGAATTATGATTTATTCATAAAAAGGGGAACCTCGTCAAATAGGACTAGTATAACACGTCAAAACCACAAACCATAAGTTATAGAGCATAAACATCAACCCTAGGCAAAAATTAGAACTCCCAAACCAAAATTATCAAGGATCACTTAAGCTGTCAAATTGCTGATATGCCGGATCCCTGTGCTTAAACTAGTCGGATCCCTCATACAAGGGATCCGTGGGATCCGTGCAACAGAAGACAGAATAAGAAAGAAATGATCACTGTGGAAGTTCCACTCCTCACTTTACTCTATCAAGACTCACAAACATAAAACATATTTACTGTTCACATGAGCAAATTGATCATCTTCTTCAAGGAAACAATCTCTTGTGTAAGTATAATCTTCACTACATTGTTATTTCCATTCCTTGATTCCTAGGATTACAATTTTCATCTTTAGAAATTGAGTTCAAATGGGTTTGTCACAATTTGTTACCACATTGTTTTCTAAGATAATCTAAATCAAAGAATCAACATTGTTAATACAAATTAAACTCATTTTTTGAATTCAATGAAGATGTTTTGAACAAAATTGTGATTAATCCCATTAGGTTACTATTCACACAATTAACACCACATTGTGGTTTTATGTTTAGGACCAATCATGCCTAGCAACCGTCAACAAGATTACCATGACACCGCTCACTACATTCCCATGTATCATCGTAATGAAGGCCTAAGCCCGGATGATCGAAAAGCCTTCAAGATGTTGGAAAAGAGACTCTTCCACGAAGGCCGAGTCGTTGAACCATCATTCCTCAACAACAACAACGTTCGCCAAGTCTTTGGAGGAATTAACTTTGATTGCCTCTTGGACATTAATGAGCAAATTTGTCCGGTGTTTGTACTTGAGTTTTACAAGACAATGAGAATCATTCGGAATGAAGACGGGACCATTTCGATAGCCTTCATCATCAATGAGCACGAGTTCACCTTCACTCTTGTAGAGCTTGCAAGGATACTCCGTATCCCATGTCAAGGAGTGTGTATGTACTCTAACGAATGGTCGTTGGCGGAGCTACATGACATGGTGGATCATCATGAAGTATACTTCACAGTCATCCTGGAAGCAACCACGGTAAGGGATATTGTCTTCATGGAAAGAGCATCTCCATCAAGAGTAACGAGAAACTCCAAGGTGATCTATAGGGATCCATTTCAAATGGAGCTTTCAGAAATTTTCCCATTGTACAAGAAATGGGAACTCGTGCTAAGGGAGAACATGCTTTGCTTGGGACGAAACAAAGATCATCCCAATGCTTGCCTAAGCTTCATGATTTATTTCCTTGTAACCGACACTCACTTCAACCTCACCTATTACATGGTAAAAAGAATTGCAAGTGTGAAAAGCATGGACAAGATGGTACTCCCTTATGCAATGCTCCTGACTCGTCTAGTAACCTTCGTCTTTGCTCTAGATCATTCTCCTTATTCCTATGACCACAGTTTTTGCAACAAGGTCATGGTGCCTCTATCCGATGGAAGACTACAAGGATCATGGTGGATGGCAAGAGACCTCACCCACCAACGGACTCATCGGATGAAAGAGAAAGACAAAGAGAATGAGAAGGAAGTAGCAACCCCCTTGGCAACACCGATCTCAACCCCTTAGCATACATCAACCAACTACTGGATATCCCAAGCCCTTCCCAAGAGTGGCAACAAACTAGGGGCATATTCAAATGTTTTGCTAACTTCTTGATGAAGAAGAAGAAGTAGAGATGGAGGTGAAGAGTGAAGGGGATAGAGATGGAGATGAAGATGGAGGTGAAGTGGGAGGATGTGTGGATGGAAGGTAAGGTCATAGACCTTAATGTATGAATAGTTTATGAAACAATGGTTTGTAAACAATCTAAACAATATTTATGTAGATTAGGATGTAGCTTGTAGAAGTTGGCATGATTTGGACTAAGACACTCTAACTTAGGAACTAGGAAAATGATAATTTTATGACAACTTGATCTCATTCAAGTAGTCGATGTCACTCATTTTTGCTTACATTTTAGTCATCCCCACTTACTATGCATTATATTTGTTGTTTGCATATGTTTACTGAATGTAGAAATGATTAGGATGAGCATTTGCTAAAGAGTGCAAAAACTACACATTTGCTGAGAAGCTACTGGTCAGTAGTAGCCAGATCCTTGGGCTATAACTAGCTGGAACCCTCAGATGAGGGAACCGTGGGATCCGGGCAAACAAAAATGCAGCTGCAGACCTTTACACATCAAACCATTCCCCTAGATTACATCATACTAGCTAAACATGATTCTTTAAGACCACTTAAGTCTTCCTCAAGCTCAGTAGGACTCACACTCACCCATAGCTAACTTAGGATCAAATTCAAAGTGCTTTTGATTTATCAATTCACCTAAAGTCACCATATTTCCACTCCAATACTCACATATTGTTTCTCACATCTCAAAATACTTAGCTTGATATTTCTCTCAATTTTAGCAAATTGATTTTAAAATAGGCTTAAAACTAGTGTTTTTTTTTTCTTTCTTTTTTTTTTTTTTTTTTTTTTTTAGGAATTTTTCAAATTTCCCTTAAGCCACCATATGATTTCTAAGATCAATTGCCATCATTTGTCATTCTCAAATCAATGAGTATCATCCTTAAACACTTAGTTTCACTCTCAAAAAGTCTACTTTCTCACCAAATACCATCATTAAGTATCCTCACTCCTTATGGTTAGACATTTTAGTCACCTATCACTTAAAACATCTAAGAAAAGTTAAACCCTCAAGATTTATAGGTACTAGGCCTTAAAAGAGCATAATCACTTCACTATTTTTCTGTCTGACAGACGGATCCCTGGTTTATAACCAGATGGATCCCTAGTGAGAGGGAACCGTGGGATCCGTCTCTACAGAAATCTTGTGATCAGCTTTTCTTCCAAATTTAAACCCTCTTTGGTAATCTAAACACTTTTTCTTACCATTTAATGATTCCCTAGAGTAGAGCAACACCATAGTTGACCTTGGTGCATGCCAAATCCGCTTAGTGATCATGAATTTAATTCATTAACTCAATTTCATCCTTTATAAACCAAACACTCTTAAGAGCTTAAGTCACCATTCTTACCACAATCCTAAAATCAGTAGTTAAAGACCTCTACTACACCCTCTCCTTCACTATGACTAAAGCATCTAGCAAAAACTCTTCAACCAAAGGTTTATCCAAAAAGAATACTCATATGGTCCATGAGATATCATCCACCAAGTCATCACCCGTAAGAAGTCCAAATGCTAGAATCCCACCTCAACAATCTCAATCAACAATAGCTAAAAGAACCGCGAGAATTAGAATTAGACCTTTCGAGTTGGAAAATGCTTCATCAAGCTCTAAACAAAACGCACATAGTTCTAGTAAAACACCCAAGCCTTCATTTCTAGAACCTAGACTACATTCCTTTACCGAACCTCTTTCCCATCCAAATCTCTACTCATTAGAGCACTCACCACCAAGGACTTCCCACTCACCAACCTTTTCGTTAAATAGGGAACCAGCTACATCACCAAATAGTCCACCTTTGGAGACAAGGAATCACCAAAGATCTAACCATATAGAGGACTTTCCATTACCACCACCAACTCATACATCATCACCTTCATTCTTAGTGGAACCACATCCTACATTTCTCAACGCACCTCCACCATCCTTTATGGAGCCTCCTCAAAACATTCAACCTTCTTCGGTTCCTTGTCTTGATAATAATTGCTCTAATTGTCAAATGACCCAAGGACTTGTTCAAGAAGTACGAAATGAGTTGCATTTCATGTTTAATCATCTCCTTGAACGATTGGACCAAATCAACAAGTCTACTCATCCTTAGATTCAAGAACTTTGATGCTTTTTAGGTTTCCGATACTTATTAGAATTGGTAGAAAATGTATTACTTGTTTAAATCATTCTCTTAGTTTTAGAGATATGTAGATCATCTCTCGTATTTTTATTGAATGAAATTACATGTTATATGCCATATTGTCTTGAGAATATGTTTGGTGCCTTAATACATATCTCATTTTGATGTTAACATCACTTGTTGCATCACCATTGCTGTCTTATGCTTACAGACAGACGGATCCATCAGTTTTTCTTAGACGGATCCCTCCAAAGAGGGAACCGTGGGATCCGTGCAACAGAAGACTTGTTTATTACTAACTTAAGTCTTATTTGCTGGAAATTATGCATTATATACTTGTTTTCTAACCTTTGTTTTGTAGATTTTCAATACACACATGAAGACTTTGACACCCTTAGCTAGGGGGAGTTTCGTGTCAAAGCAATACATTGCAAAATAATTTGCAATATCATTCACATAGGGTTACATTACATAACGTCCTCCTTGAAAAGGTGAAATCATCAAGGGGGAGCATATTCGTCACAAAGACGAAGCCATTTGCAAACATAGTTGCAATGCACTAGTTTAGTATTTCTTCTTACTTGACGCCCTCACAAAGGGATGGACTCGTCAAGGGGGAGCTAAGTCGAGAATTCTTCTCCTCACTTACTCTCTATTTTTCATTCTTTTTCTTTCTTTTCACATGTTTTTCTTAAAATAATGTGTTAGTTTCTTTTCGACGCTCTTTTTGTTTCGACAAAAAGGGGGAGAAGAGAGTAAAAACTCCAATTCAAACTTTTACGAATTTTAGTTTTTCCTTAAAATAATCTTATATTTTGTCATCAACAAAAAGGGGGAGTTTGTTAATACAAATAATCCGTAAAAACGTTTATTTATTTTTTATGATTTTCTAATGTTTTGTCGATAACAAACATAAAATCATTTTAACGACACAAATAAAATACGTAAATGGTTTGAGCCAATAGTTTACTAACACACTTACATTTTCATATAAAACACTAAACAAGTAATAGTGCTTTCATGATTTAGTAATGCATATGTACAACAACTAGTGTTTACATATTGGGTATATATACACATACTTAGTGTGTGTTATAATGGGTAATAGAATGGGTAAAATTTTGAAGTATTTAACCCATTGACTTAATACATTGAATATAGTTGGGTAAAACCCAAAGTTCATGACCCATACCTATGGAGCATAATCTATAACCCATAACCCATTGCATGAAATCATGCATAAGTCATATTGAGTATTATCCATGATAACCCATGGACTAGATGTATTGCATCTTCTAGATACATTGTATCTACTTGGATACCTATGGTCCAAAGTCTAGGACCCATGACCCATAACCCATAACCCATGACCCATGACCCATAACCCATGGGAAAAGAGGAGCGTTCCACGGTTCTCCCAGTTTACACTGGACGGATCCCTCAAGTAAGGGATCCGTGGGATCCGTGGAACAGTAGCATGTTTTTGTCTATAAATAGTGAGCCATTGCTTCATTGTAGGTGGCCACTCCTACACATACTTTCACCTAGTATTGTAAACTCTCTAACCTCATATCAAAAGCATCTTTCTATGTAGTTTGTATTTGTTTTGTGTGATTCTCTAGGTTCCTCTTAAAGGCGAGATCACCACCTCTTGAAGTCGAGCAAGCTCAAGTCCATGAGTTGCCATGCTTCATCATCATCAAGACTACTGAAGTTCTCTTGTTGATAGTTCTTTCTTCCTCTCTAGAAGTGTTGTGTTAAAGACATTAGTGAAGGATGCCAAAATGGTCAAGACGAAGGCATTAGTGAAAGGAGCCTAACGTCCGTGTCAAAGGCATTAGTGAAGGATGCCAAAAGAGTCAAGACAAAGGCATTAGTGAAAGGTGCTGAACGTCCGTGTCAAAGGCATTAGTGAAGGATGCCAAAAGGGTCATGTCAAAGGCATTAGTGAAAGATGCCAAGGGTGTACAATCGATATGGTGTATCGATGTACAAATAGATATCGGTTGTATCCAAGGATGTTAGGACCGTATATTTGGGTTGATATTGGAAGATGGAAGAACACCATCTTCAAGTTAGAGAGAGAAACTAGAGAGAGAAGGGAAACTAGTGTGTGTATTATTAAGGAAAATGAAAAGCTTACACTAAGAGTCTCACCCTCCTAGGAAAGTCTAGGAGGGTATTTATACCTAAACACATACAACTATGGCAAATTGACATAACAAGCCTATGTGTTTAAGGTAACAAAGATAGAAAATGTAATCCCGTCAATGTCGTTCCATTTACGAGTTAGGAGCGATTCCAATAAAGGATATTGATATCATTGATGATGTTGAAATAAGGATTGGGTCTCCTTTGGGATAGGTGTTGTGTAGTGTTAGGTGATAGTTCCTCCTTTGTAATGGAACTTGGTATCTAGCCTTGTACCGGATAAAGTGTAGGCGACGTTGTGATAGGTGTGGTTCTACCTTGTGGAAGAACCCGTTGTCTAGCCTTGTATCGGAAAAAGAGTAGGCGACGTTGTGAAGGCTTCTCCGCCATAAGGAGTTGTGTCGTGTAGTGCTAATGAATTCTCGAGTAGGTGACTCGGGGAGTGGAGTAGGGCAAGGAAGGTGTCCTTGTAGCCGAACCACTATAAACACTCGTGTCGTGGTTTTGTGTTTCTTACTCTTTACCTTTCCATTACATATTTACATATCTATCTATCAACGTCCAACATACACATCTAAATAGATTGACATAAGTCGATCTAAATATTTTAAAACAAAGTTTTAATCGGTAAAACTATTCAACCCCCCTTCTAGTTTTCCACACCTTCTATGCCACCGTTACATAACAAATTTCATGAAATATAATCACTTGCGAGTGAATGCAAGTATAGTGAGTAGATCTATTTAGAGTTTGACAACTCTCATTAGTTTACCCCAGGCGGGTACCAATTAGCACTATACTTGAGAACTAAAAGGTTAACCTTGACAAGTTATGTTAGGAATTGGAAATTCCATAATGAAGTGTCGGTCACCCCAAATATAATCTAGCTTAAGTTAGCTCGTAGACTTATCGTTATTTACGTTGTTTAGTAGTTAATTAGTTAGTTGTTAGCTTAGTTATTAGTTTAGTGTAACACCGTGGAAGAAGGATGGGTCTTTACCCACTGTATGCCTGATCCACAGCCCGACATGAGGGATTTTAGTTTGTAACTATAAATACCCTTCCCACTAAGGGAAGGGTGGTGCTTTTTTGATAATCTAACCTTTTCTCTTTTTGTTTATCTCTCTAGAATCACCCTCTCTACTCTATTCATCTCTCTAACATGTCATACTTTTATAATCATCTCCCTAGACCACCCGAATTATCAAACAATATAAAATATATGATCATAAGATGGTATCAGAGCCATGGTTATTGTGTTTTGATGATTTTGTGTGGTTTTGAATCATGTTAAAACTGTTTTTTGTATCACTTTTATGGTCGATTTTTTTTCCTACTTGTTTTCAGAAAACAGTTTTATAATTGTTTGTATGTATCCATTTTGGTTTGTTTGTTGTGTATCCTTTTGGTTCAATAAAATTCATGGTCCCAACATCTGTCTTGGTCAGTTTTATGTCCAAACATCATCCTTCTTGTGATTTTTGTTCCAAATCATTGAATATTCGTGGTCAAATTGTGGTCAAACATTGGTACAAAAGGGTCACATAAAGAGTCCTTATGATGCTTTTATGGGTTATATGAATCTCGTCATTTTCTTTGTGGTCAAATACGGGTCAAAATTTGGTTTTTCTTTATGCAGTTCTGGGTCAGATCTGGTTCGTTCTTGACTGTGAGTTGGGATATTTATTCCCTGCGTTTTGTGGTTAACAAGGTAAAAAGGATGCGATTTATCTGTTTTTGAAAAGATGCAGTTTGAATTTTGAGTCAACTGCGACTTGATTAAGTCAAATGCGACTTGTCACAATCTTGACTGTGACTTGTCACAAACTAATGACTGCGACTTGACTCATCAGGGATGCGATTTGTTGACCCAAAATTCCAATTACCAAAATTGACACGACTTCAGGTTTAATAACCATCATCAGTGCTAGTCCAAACCCATCATGAACAAGCAGAAAGAGAAACTCATTTCAAGATATACAAAACCAAAACTATCCTAACCACTCTTCCCTAATCTCCTCTTCATCAATCAAGACTCTAAAGAAAAATTGCAATACAAACGAATCTCAGAAGAGGTTCAAGGTTTCTATCTTACAAGATATTTTATCGTTGAACCTTTTCATCGCTAATCCAATTTATGAAGTCTCGCCTCAACTCTTATCCGAATCAATCAGGATATAAAATATAACAATTTTGTTACTTTTATTTCTTTAATTCGTTAATTGACCAAACTCAAAATGAAAACAACTAAAATCAATTAATAACCTACCCGAGACCTCAAGTGGATCTTGAAGCCCTTAACACGGTCTTGATTCCGACTTGAACATAAAAAATAATGACAACGAGGTAAAGGGACGGTTGAGTTTGTGTTTGTGACGGTCTATGAGATTCAGATTTTACACAGATAATTGAAGGATTGAAATGAGATTGTGTTTTTGAAGAGCAGATTTGGTGAGAGCAGATTTGAGAGAGAGGCGTATTTTTTCATAAGAGTATTTAGGGTTATGGTAATGACCTAATTGTTAGGGTATCATAGGATTTATATCCGGTTTGGAGATATCACTGGATCGGGTGTTTCTATCTTTGGCTTTTTGATAAAATTCGTTTATGGGCTGAATCATATAAGGATGGACTGGGCTGATTAAAAATTCGCTTATGAATGAATTGAATATGAAACTATTGTTATCCGTATTTTTGTGCTACAAAAATTTGGTTACAATATTTTATATATTGGAAAAGTGAGTGGTATTGTTGGTATGGTAAAATTTCACAGGAAATAGTTATTCACGGCTTGAATTTGTAATTGATCTTTAATAGGTTCAAGGTTCTTATCCGGTATTATTGATTTGGTATTGAAGTGACGGTTCAAACGTTTTAATTGGACTTGGGGTCGGGTCAAATTCTTTGCGATTTGTTATATGTCAAAGATATCGGAATGTATGAGATGATCATTGCAAGAATTTACATTGACCGGATCGGGTTGAATAGTTATTTGAACCGGGCTTGAAATTATATGTATTGAATGAAGGACTGATGGGCTTCTCTTAATTGGATAATAGATGATGAGATTTGTTCACGAGATTTGTCGAGGTATGAGATTTGATGATGAGATTCGTTATGATTATGAGGTTTGGTACTTTGGTATATACATTTTCATGGATAAAATTTCGTCACGGCTTGAATTGATGGTTGAACAAAGTTGACTACGGGGATGTTTGTACGGTATTTCTTATTTGGATTTGCAGTGAAATTTTTCGGGCGCGTTTACTTATTTCGTCTTCTTTCTTTCTATCTTTCCGCGAAGATGACTTGTTTGGGCGTTTAATAGTTGTGAAAAAACTTGGTTATTTAGTTACTCTTGTGATTCTTTCTCACTTAACCCACAACGTAGCTATCACTTCGGTGTCTCATGCAGTTGAGGATACGTCAAGAGGTTTTGTACATTGGGTACACCGTTTCTTTTTCACAAGAATTAGTGCAAGCTTAAGTAGTAAATCTGGGAAATTCTACTTCATGTTCAAATCTGGTATATCGGGTTTACTTCGCCAAGTGGTCACAGCAATTGCCGACAGAATATGTGGAAGATGTGCTTACCAATGTATTTAATGGTTGAGATGTGATCAGCAATTCTCATTGAATATTCAATGCCACTGAATGACAATGATACTTCACAGTCTAAGCAACATCTTTCAAGAATCTTCAGCGTCAGTCATAACTTTTCAAGATGTTTGCTTATGACAAGAACTTTTCTTGTTGATGGTTGTACATGTTAATGATGCTTCCGAAGGTTCGAAACCATCATGGGGGAGAAACGTGTACTTTAATGTTTTATGGTTAACCTCCAGGGAAAAGGTGTTTATACTACTTGACTCAGTATGTTTTGTGAAGTTGTCTACATATGGGTAAAGAATTGTTGATGATATTGTTGAAGATGAAGAATGAACCGTTGATGAACCACTGCATGTTCTCCTAAAACAGTTATTCACCGAAACCAAAGTTGTCATAACACAGTCAAGCTGACACTGTTTACGGTTTAGTCTTGATTTTGTAAAATCCCACGAAAGAAACTATTTCTCAGTTTAAATCATAGACTTGTAAAATCCCGTGACAATGGAAACATCCTGGTAAAAGTAAAGTGCATTTCCGGATCTATCTTACGGTTTATTCTTGGTTTTGTAAAATCCCGCGAAAGATACTATTTCTCAGTTTATGTTGGGAATTCTGTGAAGAAGGAATTCTGCTGACATTACTGCTGATGGATTCTGCTGAAGTGCAAAGAATCTACTGAAAAAGAGTTTCTGCTGAAGTTATATTAGCGCATAGTTTGTTTCTGCGGAGATAGTTATTCCGCATACTCTATTAGTTTGTTAGGATATGCATGAGCTATTTTAGGTAGTGATATGCATTTATTTTATATTATTGTTTTATTTAGGGTTCCTTGTGTATAAAAGGAACTGATGTCTTTTGTATTAGGTAGACTTGAACATTAGAAACCTCTGGAGAAAAACATTCCAGAGAAAACATCTTAAGTGAGAGAGAAAAAGATCCATAGAGGATCATTGTTTTGATTAGAAAAACCTTGTTGGTAACTTTGATTGTGTTAATTATTATCCGCTGTGCATCGATTCAATCATTGTTATTATACCCTAGTTGAGTCCGGATCTTGGTTTCAACAAGTGGTATCAGAGCGGGTGGCTCTTGATCTAGGGTTGATAAGGTTTGTGGGTAATTAGGGTGTTTACCCTAATTGGTGTAGTGTTGCAGTCGTTCAAAATAAGGAGGTGAGCAGATCTGATTTGATATCGTCCTTTTCTGTAAGGCGTTCAAATTCAACACAAGGTAACCTCGTACCATTTAATCTACTTGGTGGGCATTAAATATTGGTTATTGATACTGTTTCTTTTATTCGGATCTCTTTGGTCAAACAATCACAATTATTTGCATGAATTGGTCAAACGAATTAATTCAGTGATTGTGATTGGTCGGTAAGCTCTCCATAATTGACTATCTCTTTTGCTCCTGGTCGGTAATAATCACATATTTGAAATTACTCGTGATTGGCTCATAATAGCAGGTCTCGTGGTATACACTGTTATGCAGTATACTGTTGTTACTCTGGTCCCGCATTGAAATTGGTCCTATGGTTGAAGTATTTTGAAGTCAAAAGGTGCGGCGTTTTTGTGATCCAAGGTGTGAACGAGTTATTGATTTTGTGATTGGTCAATTGATACAAGGTGGGTATCGCTTTTCATTTCTGCTGAAGTTATCGTGGGAATATTGTGTACGTGGGGCACATCACATTTTCATAAGGTTTTGTACTGATCTCAATTTAAGTGGTCACGTGATTGCTATTGTGTTACTCGTACTTGATACAATCGCTGGTCCCCACTTGTTTATTGTTTTGATAACAAGAGTCATAGCATCGCTGGTCTTGGTCTCTGTTTTGATTGTTCTCACGTCAAGATAGGATCTACTGAGGTGTGGTGTATCATTGTTATTGTGGATGTGTATTTGATTGGTCCCTCGTTTGTACCCTACTAATTTTGTTCACATTGATCTTCACGTGGGGCTCAAATTTGGTGTGGGGCTTCTTACTGGTTGGGTGATCACGTGGGTTTGCTTTAACCTTTTTTTGGCTTGTTACTGCTGAAGTGTAGTTCAGGTGGGTACAAATACTGAGTATTTTTCTTTGTGTTGCTGTTGTTGGTCAAGTGGTCCCATATTTGACTCTTTGTGATTCTTCTATTCGAATTAATTTGATTGGTCTATTTTAGTGTTGATCACGTGGGGTCCTTGCTTTATTTCCTACTGATATAATTTTTTCGAGGTGCACTAATTGTTGGTTACTGCTTACATTAATTTCGGCTCTTGCTATCACATTACGTTACTGCTGTGATCACATAAAATGGCTGAATTTGATAATAATAGGGATGATGTTATGTTTCCTTATTTGATGGATGATGAGTACGAGGTCTGGGCTAAGAAGATGGAACACTGGATCATGAATAATGATATGAATATCTGGAAGGTGATTCAAAATGGCAACAGTTTGAAAAGGACTGGATGTGATCGCGATGGAAATCTCTTTTTTCATCCTCCAACAACTGCAGATGAACACATTGCTGTACAAAGAGAGTCAAAGGCCAGAACTACCTTGCTTAAATCTATTCCTGCTGATCATGTAGCAGATTTTAGTTATATGGATGATGCAAGTCGTATATGGAATGCACTCAAAGAAAGGTATGGTGGAAAGGCTGAATTCAAGAAAATGAACAAGGAAGCTGATGCTGCAGGTTATGCTGAAGAACTTGCCAGTCCACACTTTGCATTCATGGGCATCTCTCAGGTACAAAACTGTTTGTTTGGTTGTAGTGAGCGTTATAATATACTCAAAGAAGCTTATGATATTTTGGAAACTAAATATAATGAATGCTATGTTGAAGTTGAGGCTTATAAACAGGCATTAAAAACATTAGAAAGACAAAAAGTTTGGTTTCAGAAGAATCAAATAGCTTATGATGAGAAAATAAGTGTGTTAGAAAGGGATCTCGAATGTGCTAAAAATGAGTTAAAGTGGTCTGAGAAGTTAAGAGCAGATGTAGTGTCAGAAAATTTAGAGCTTAAAGAGAAACTTAATGAGGAAATTTCTAGGCATAAAGAATGGATATTAAATGGAAACAAGTTAGCAAGTCACATCTATGCTATTCAAACTCCTAATACTACTATAGGTTTAGGCTTTCAAAAATATGTAGGTCCTGAAGCTAAATATGATGGGCGTAAAACTACACCAGCAGGCTTAGCTAATTATGTAAAAGAAGGTGAATTACATGCTATCCCTGGTCCTATTAGAGGAGAATTTATGCCTGTTGACCTTTCCATTACAGTTGACTTTGATGGATCACACCATTTATATGGCAAAAAGTCAAGTGAGTTGCCAGACCTTAGTATCAAAACTAATGACTCTGTCTCTTGTTCTGTAAGTGACAAGTCATCAGACCTAAAGTCCACTGACTATGCCTCATGTGATTCAAGTGAAAAGTCTGACTTATCTGAGCACACACCCAAGACCATACCTAAGTCCAAAGTAGCTGCTGCTGAGCCTAATATTGCTGAGCCCAAAACAAAGCCAGTTACTTATTCTGTTGAACACAATTTTGCTTCCAATTTTGTCTCTGATAAGTTTAAATGTAATAAACAAAGTTGTGTTAAGAGTCAGTCTTTTAAGAAGAAATCTTGTTTTGTGTGTGGTAGTAAACTCCATCTTATTAAAGACTGTGATTATCATGAGAAAAAGATGGGTGTTTCCTCTGGCCATAAGACTTCTAGACCCACATGGACTAATGTTGCTAGTATTCCTCCATTTGTTCCCAAAGCTGCACATGTGAGAGTAGGTAAACTAGTTCCCACTAGTAAGCCTAAGGTGTATGCATCTGTTTCTGCTGAAAGGCTTAATAGGCCTTTTCCAGTTCCCTCTGGTGTAGAATCTTCTTCACCAGTTACTACTGGTTGGTGGAACAGTAATGCTAGACTTAGGCCCTATAGACCTACTAGTTCTTATTTTCAGTCCTATACACCTTATGTATTTCATATGAATATGGCACATGGTGGAGTTAGAGTGGCAACTGCTGTTAAGCCCTCAAAAGGTTATTCTTGGAAAACTCAAAGACAAGGTTCATTCTGGGTACCCAAGAACAATAATCTTTGTCAGGTGCATTGATTGAGGGGAGGCATAAGCCTAAGGGGAGGCTTATTTTTGTATTTTTGTATTCTAACCATTTTTGCAGCTGTTGGATCCTCATACGCCTAAGGGGAGGCTTAGTGTTTCTGCTGACACTACAACTGTCTGTGGTTTCTGCTGCTGCTTGATGGTCTCTTTTACATGTTTTGTTTATTTTTATTCTTTCTTTATTTTATGTGTTATTAAAAAAAAAATTGTCTTATTTATTTTGTTTGTAGAATTTAGTTAAAAAAAAAAATTTTTTGGATTTATCTAATTTTTCTTGCAGGTTTGTTGTATACTTTTGATGGTTCTTGACTCACCAGATATACCTTGTGTATGTTAAAGAGTTAGCTAGTCCAAAGGGTACAGCTTTGGTAAAGACACATCAAATCTGTTGATAGCTGTAATGGTTTGCTAAAAATCATAGGGTATGCAACCACCCATGCTTAATTGCTGAGTGTTGTATGGTTTTCAATTCACCATGGCTTATTCCTTTTTGGAATCCAAGAATTGACTAGCCCACATGTATATGGCTTGTGGTAAAGGCAGTGGCATTCCATATTTGGTTATCAATTCACCAATTCTAAGAATTGACTAGTCCTGAGCAAACGGCTACAGGTAAAGACATTTCAAATCCGTTTATATGGTTGCTGGTTTGCCAATAAATCAGATGGTTATCAGTGTACCATGGTTTACGAACTTAAACATATGGCTACTCCAGTAGTGATGGCTATTGGTAAAGAGACATCAAATCCATTATTTTCAATGATTCACCTCTCACAGGAGTTAACACACCTGGATGTGATGAGAATAGTATGAAACTAATTTGTTTTGATGTATCTATTGTCATTTGTTGCTGCAAAGATATGGAGTTTCAGAGTTTCTTCATCATAGAGATGTTCTTATTTGGATTCTTTGTTGCCGGTGTTCGTATACAATCCTCTGGAGCTATTTTTGTTAAAGATCTATTAGGAAACTGGAACTTAACCAAGTCAAATTCCAGTTTAGGGGAGGATTGTTGGGAATTACGTGAAGTTTGGATTTGCTGATATTACTGCCGAAGTGTTTCTACTGAAGAAGAGTGGATTCTGCCAAAGACATAATCTACTGAAGGATAATAGTTATTAATCTGTTTCTGCGAAAGTGTTTATTCCGTGTTTAGTTATTTAGTTTAGATATACATGAGCTTTATTAGGAAGTGATTGTGTATATCTTATTTAGTTTTATGTTTATACGTTTCTTGGGAAACGGCTTAGCTATTTTGTTTAGGGTTCCTTATCTATAAAAGGAACACATTAGAATGAGTTAGGTACCGAATTGAAAAACTCAGTTTTAGTTAATATAAAGATCCATAGAGGATCACAGAGTTCTTAGTTATTTGTTACTTGTGTTTATATTCCGCTGATAAATATAAGTAGTAGAGATTGTCTTTTATTGTGCTTGTGATTACATAGGCATATATAACGATCCACGAGCTCAAGATCTATCAAGGTCTGTTTGTTTCAACAGTTTAGACCATAGAATTGTAAAATCCCGTGATGATGGAACCATCCTGGAGAAAGGAAAGTGTATTTCGAGATCTTATCTGATGCTGGTGCTACGGTTTCTACTTCGAAGAAGGGATAAAAGGGTGTACTTCAAGAATTGTGTGATTGCTTGGTTATTCTTCATGGTAGTTTGGTTATTACATGGTTTTACGAGGTTATGTGCTTTTAACCATGGTCGGGATGAAACCATTATCATAGTTCACTTAAAATGTCAAAGGAGGCTAGATTTGAGTTTTTAACTACAAGATGTGACAACGGTGTTAATTCAGTATTATCTATTTGAGGTTGTAGTGAAATGTTACGGGCAAGTGTACTTAGTATCTGAAGGTATCGGGGAAGGTTGGGTGAAGATTCTTCAAGATCCTTGTTCGAGCTTTTAATATTTTCAAAAACGAAGACATGGAAATCTAGTTATTTTTGGGTGACTTTTCCTTTTCTTTTACCACTTGGGGGAATTGGGCTCTTACCACCACAAAATAACTATCACTTGAAGGAGTTACGTTGTAGTGCTCAGTGTCACATTGAACTGTGGATTTTCAAGAGGTGATGTACGTCTAATACTTGATGGTTGGTTGGTTTAAGAGTATAGAGTACTTAGAGATTCAAATGGGCATGAATTCTCGGCACCGCTCTTTGTTACATATGTGCAAGTTTAAGTCACGAGTTTGGGTTGTTTTACTTCAGGGTCAAATTCATCATATTGGGTTTTCTCCATCAGTTGTCACGACAAAGAGCCTACTGAATGATAATGGGGTTGATTACAAGTTTGCCAAGAGTAGATGAAAAGAGAGAGATTATGACGTTTGAACACAACAGTTCAAGCCTCGTACTCTAAAGAAAAGAAAAGTGTACGTTTCAGTGCGCTTTATCTTCTGAAGAAGAGAAATCTTCTTATGACGTTTGAACAAAACAGTTCAAGCCTCGTTCCCTAAAGAAAAGAAAAGTGTATGCTTCAGTGCGCTTTATCTTCTGAAGAAGAGAAATCTTCTTATTATGATCATTCTCATCAACATGCTTCATGCTTTTTCCATGCGCTTTCAGTCATCAAGTGAACCAGACTACTGTTGATTGTTCTCTTATTCCACTTGCTCATTTAAAATGGCGATGGCGACATCATTTGCAACCTTTGAGGGGGAGAAGTGTGAAGAGACTACATTTTAAAGATATTCACTTGGTTAATCAAGAATCGCATCTCCGTATGCAATTCTTGAGGGGGAGAAGAAGTATGATAATTCTACATGTTAAGTTATATCTGAGAATATATGGTCATACGACTCCTAACTCATGTAAGAACCGAGCTTCTTCTTATCGGGTCATCGTTACATGATGTTTCTTCTAAGAGCCGTTGGTTGACATCTTCTCACGGACTGATGAGTTTATCGACAAAGTGCTTCCGGTTAATGCTTCACGTACACATCAACATGATGATTCCGAACAATCTCTCTGTTCTTGTTTGATGTGATTGGTAGTTTGGTGTTACCATTTAGTGTGTTCGTTGCGGGCTGATTGCTGATTTCCTTGATGAACATCTTTCTGTTCTTGTTTGATTGGGAGGGATTTTAGTTAAGGGGATTTGCAAGATGTAAGTTGATTGGGATGCTTTTTTTTTGGGTGAGATGAAGATGTTAACTATCTATTCCCCAACTGGATAATCTTGAAGAAGGTCGAGTCTATAGTCTGTTCTACATTTTCTGTTGCATGTTAGAAGACTAAAGACGAGTTGCATTTGATTATCTAAGGACTTCTTCTTAATCCGGGCATTCATCATAAAGATTGTCAATTTAGAGGAGAGCACTAATTGGGGGAGAGTGAAATGTCATATTTAATCCCCAATTAGACTTGCTCACATTCTTTCTTCAGCAAGTTGATTCTCACAAGATTACAAAGTGCTCTTCTCAAAAGATTTCTAGTATCTGGACTTATAATGTGTTGCTGATTCTAAAGTATCAAAACCAGCAAGGGGGAAGGAGACATACATCTAAAAGCATAACGAGTACACATGATGAACTTAATACTTCTAAGTGATTGAAGTTATACCGGGAAGACAAATGTCATGACCGCAGAGAAACTCAGTGTATCTAGTGGCTTTTAGTTTTCTTATTCCAACTATGTGGGGGAAGAGATGGAAGAGTTAGTTTCTGATGAAAAAAGAGGTACACAAGCATAACATATTCATGGGAGATAAATGTGTAACATGAGGGAGGTGTTATCAGTTATTCCTTCCTTGGGTATTGGTGTACTTCGGATTCTTGAGCTTTATACACGATCATCAGGGAAGAAAAATGTGTACATTGGGGAGGTGTTTTCATTCCGGGCATGATGTGTATTCGGGAGAGTTCTTGGATATTGGTGTACTTCGGGTTCTTGAGCTTCATATACGATCATCAGGGAAGAAAAATGTGAACATTGGGGAGGTGTTTTCATTCCGGGCATGATGTATATTCGGGAGAGTCCTTAAGCATTATTCAAAGAGACTGACTGCATTAATTCAACTACTTGGGGGAATTGTTCTCTTGACACCTTTTGGAATGGATCGCTTCAGACTTCAGTGGAAAAGGAATTTGAGAAGTGTTATTCAAGTGTGGGATGATTCTTTGCTGTTCTACTTGATGATATAACCCCGAACGGAGACTACGATGATCATTCTTATATGGAGCATCAAGATCGATGATATGGTGTGCGTCTTTGTGCATCTAACTAAGGCAAGCTTGAAAGAAAGCTTATAATATGCTCAATAAGAAGATTTACGGTTTGGGGGGAAGCTACTAAAGTCTCACTTTCAAATGGCTCAATTTCTCTCTTCGATTCAAGAGCCTTGGAAGCTTTGGTGGTGAATGTTTAAGAGATGGTGACTTCTATCTTCTACAACGAGGCTGCTCGATATCCTTATCTCGGTACTCGTATCATCATCTTCTTAAACTATATCATCTACTCTATCTGTAAATATTTATCAAAAACCAAATACAAAAATATAGAACCAACAAAAAGAAAATAGAAAAATATAAAACCAACAAAAACCCATAAAAATCAGAAAATTAGAAAAATACCAAAAATATTGGTTTTCAAAGACATGTCTTCTGGTATCGATAACATCTACGGTCTTAAAAATGTCATTCAACAATGGCACGGGACCATAGATGAAGTTCGAGCAGAAGGTGTAAATATTTCTTTTCAAAACATGTCTAAAAATTATGGCTTGCAGTTATTTCAGACTGTAACCCGCGCTTAACCATGGTTTGCTATTATTTATGATAGCAACCCGTTCTTCAAAGAAGGAAAGTGCTGCGCTAAACCAATTTTCAAATGTTTCGTGCACTTATCCTAAAAATTAATTGAGGAAAGTATGTCGAAGGACTGCTGTTCCTACTCAAATATTTTTCCTTCTAAAATTCTTCAGAAAAATAATTGTTTTAACAAAATGATGGTAAATGAGTTGCTTGAAAATCAATCAGAATCAAGTTTTCATAAATTTGCAAAACCCAATCAATGACTTCAGCTTGGTTAAAACTTTTTATGAAATGAGTCATTGATTGAGGGGGAGAATGTTTTCAAATTTATATCATCTATCGGGCTTATCTAATTATCCTACGTGCTTAACTGAAAATGATATTTTCCTATGTCGAAGGACTAGGAATTTAGGATATTATTGTTAGGATTAGATGATTAAAGTTTGATAAACACATTATTCCCATGCCTTATTTGATCTGATTGACATGTTGGATTGACTTTTATTAGTTGATTTCTGTTTGGGTGTTGTCGACCACCATATATCTGTTTGTGTTAACTAACGTATGCAGATAAGATGGTTAATAAGAATATTCCCGATCCAGATCCCACAAAAGAAGAAGATTGGATGCCGAAAGGAAAGGGAAACTATTTCTTGGGTCGAAAAATAAAGAAATAGAGCTTAATTGGATCTCTATGGATAGTTGGCACGATAGATTCAACGTCAGAGGTCTCACTGCATTTGCAGATGGTTTTCTTCCTGCCCTACAGCAAGAACAACAAAAGCAACTTAACCACCTAACGTATCTTTGTGCAGGATAAATAGTGATGATACCATTTTTCAACAATTTTGAAAATATTGTTTTGAAAATGGAAAAATATTGTTTTGAAAATAAATCGGACTTAATTTTGGAAATCAACCGGACTTCATTTTATCAAAACTTAAGTCACTCAATCAACGACTACGGTCATCGATTGAGGGGGAGAGTGATTTCAATCTTAAATATTTTCAAACGATATTTCATCAACAAGTCCATTTGTATGTAATAAAGCGGTGATCTAAAGATTTAATGTTATGTCATGGTATGATTTTTCTTTAGAATCAAGATCTTTCAAAATGAAATTTTTTCTGTTCTTGTTTGATTGTGAATTTTTTTTATTTTACTTAAAGATCTCTTAAAACTATCATACCTGACACTAACAATATTTATTGTCTAAAATTGGTCCTTATCAGTCAATTTTCAAAATTAAATCAGGCCACATCTTTCCCCAAATTTTTCTAAATAATTTAAATCAATTGGGATTTCAAATCTCAAAAGGTTTGAAATTTTTGATCGGGGGAGAGATCGTGATTTAAATCTCAAATCTGTTTTAGTCCTTTAAAGGCACTCCTGCCTCCATGTGCCAAACGATTTCATATACATGATGCACATGATTGAGGAGGAGCATTTATCCAAAAACAAATGAGTATTTAAACCTGGCCACATTTTCTCCCATGTTTTCTAAACCTAATTAAATCACTTGAGATCCAAAATCTCAAAGGGTTTGATATTTTTGATCGGGGGAGAATTTGTGATTTAATATGAAATAATCTGATAAATGATGATTGTTTTGACTCAAAAGTGCAGGCTCTCTCTAATATGTGCTAAACTCTTTCGTATATCGATTCACATATTGAGGGGGAGCGAATGGTTTCTATTGGCAATCATGGAAGTACTTCAAAAACCTCCTTCCTCTATGTGTTAAATGATTTCACAAACAACGCACATTTTGAGGGGGAGAATTTACCAGAAAATCAAAAGGATTTTTCTATGGAAATTGTGATCAAGAAAAGATTTCAATGTCCTCTTGCCTCCATGTGCGAAACAATTTCAAAATCATAAGCACATGTTGAGGGGGAGCATTTCTAAATGATCAAAACTATTAAGGTACAAAATGCTTTGATATTATATCACAAGTACCTTGATTGATTTTTCAATTGGTTCCGAGAAGGAATGAACAATACCAAAAGACCGACCAATTTACTTTATGCATGGTGTTATAAGGATGGTTAGGTTAGGTATTCGTTCCCACGATCCCGCCAGAGCCGGAGGGATCTACCCAGGGACAATCCACTAGATAGTGTAGAAGTCCTTAGGTGTGATGAAAAAATGAGAAAAATGAGAATACGGGAAGAGTGCGGACTGAGACAGAGCTAGTACTAGAATAAACCCAACAAGGTTCTAGTAATGAAGTCTCGGTAAGCACTGAAGGGGCTGAAGAATGAAAAATAATTGAATGTGAAAAGGGTGAAAAGAAATAGCCCTCCAATAATTCAACCTTAGGGCAGAAACCGGGTTCAATTCATATGTTACAGGTTGCTACTAAGGTAACAATGGTATTGAAGACAAGACATCATGGACCCAGTGACGCACTGCACCTAACTTCCCAAGCTACTCAAGTTCCTCTTAAAAGGGCTTGTTTCATTCTCACGGGGAACCTACATAATCTATCGACTTTCTCTTAGAGATTGTTGGTATTTAAGAAGGAGACCCTCTCCCTAGTCTCCGGCATAGGAAACCAAATGTGCACTATTGAGTCTAGAGCTAAGAGATCATCCACAATATCTCATTAGGACACAAAAATAATGAAGACTTGCTGTTTCACACAATGTGGAAAGTAAGTATATATTAAGAGTCCTACGCATTATCCTTGTGGTATTGCCAGAACATCCGAGTGATATGTAAAAAATATTTACGATGAAGATGGAAATTGTTAGGTCACTAGTTTTACAACACAAGCTTATAGAGAAAGAGATAAAGGCGGATGAACAAGCTAAACACACACACACATACGTATAATATGAAACGGTTATGCAAAAGAGTGAATGAGAGAATAACTTGAACAACCAACCCTCAAATGAGGGTTTACAATAGTTTATATAGGCAAGGAGCTAGGGCAACACTCCCTCTCCTTCCCTATTCCTTATTGGGCTTGGGCCTCAGCTTATGGGCCTTCTACATAAGCTGGACCTTAAACAAACATAAAGGCCATAATAAAGCTACCTATTACATATGAAATATAAATACTTGAAATACTGTTTAGGAGTGATTCCAACAATCTCCCCCTCAAGTATATATGAATGTAAACGGTGAAGGCGTTGATGTAATAGTAGCTGTGACGTCTTCTGACATTCTTCTTTCTTGTGAGAGGAATTGTCTTGATTCGAACAATCTCCCCAGTGTAGAGAGATCGTTATCTTTGAGCAGTTATGCTTCGACGTCATCTTTAACTTTGTTCTTTGATCATTGTTCTTTGTGGTGAAAGTGATAGTATGTTGTTGTCTGCATCAGTCTGCCTCAGGTCTACTTCGCTGCTCCAGTGTCTCCACGTCATTCTTCAACATGCTCACACGCTTTTTGACGTTGGAAATCAATACTGATGAAGTTCTGTAAGTCTTTGACTTTGTAGATTCTTTGATTGATGAAGAATCATTCTGACTGTTGTGTTGCATTCGAATAGAACTTCCATTAGTGATGATGTTGGCATGAGCATGAGAAGAGTCAGCACGATCATCCCGCTCCGGAGCTTCCATAAGAAGAAAACATTGCAAACGGTTAGTAATAAGCGGTTTCCGGCACTTACAAGTTTGAACTTCGAGAGTGTTAACAGCATAGTGTGAAAACACAACTCTAATTCTTACAAAGGCCGTTCCTGAACTGGAGTCCCACAAGTGAGATAACGCGATGTACCGAAATACATCTACAGTTCAGATGAGTCGCTGAGGTACACCGAAGCATCACCTCACGACTGTAGACCGTTTGAGACACACTCCGCGTAATCCACGGGGAGTTACCGAAGTGACCTGCTGTCAGGGCTGTTTGATGTTGACCCTGGCAGGAGTTTCCATTCAATCACTGAGGATCACAGATGTGAACCTCTCATAAATGTTCTCGACAGATTGCTAAGATCTGTGAAGGACTCGATATGAACCACTGAATCACTGAAGATCTTATTTGTTGATCAACAAGTGATTAAATGTCAAGTGTTCCTAAGAGATCTTTTGATGAATCTCGTGGCTCTAGACTCAACAGTGCGTTTTGGTTTTCCTGAGCGGAGACTAGGGAGAGGGTCTCCTTCTTCAATACCAGCGATCTCTAAGAGAAAGCCAATAGTTTATGTAGGGTTCCCTGTGAGAATGAAACAAGCTTCTGTTGAGAGAAACTTGAGTGGCTAAGAAGGCTTAGTGCATGCGTCACTGGGTCCATGACGACTTTTAATCTTCAATACCGGTGTCACTAAGTGACAACCAGTAGCATATGAATTGAACCCGGTGTCTGCCCTAAGTTGAATAATCTGGAGGGCTATTTCTTTTCACCCTTTACTTTACATTTCTTTTTGATTCTTCAACTCCTTCTTTCTCCGATTCTCATTTTCTCCTTTTTATAATCATACCTAAGGACTTCTAACACTAACTAATGGTAGTGTCCTTGGGTAGATCCCTCCGGCTCTGGCGGATCATAGGACGGTTATTCCTAACCTTAGTCACCTTATAACTCCATGACTATCCTATGTTTGCCATTGTAACCACTGTAAGTTAAAATATCTCTCAAAGGGTTTGTAAATGAAAACATGTTTGAACCACAATGAGAGATAAGTTTTTGCATAAATACTCCCCCTCCACATGTGCTTAATAGTTTTAAAGGTTAAATGCACAGTGAGGAAAGAGCGCGCACTTTTTGAATTGATTCACTGAAGATAGCGAATCTCCCGCGAGACACGGTTACGTTGAATAGTTAAAGAGATACATTGTCAGCTTTTAGGTGACAACTAGCTCTAATAACTATCTTGAAGGTGTAGACAAACCTCGAAAGGTTGTCATACCCGTCAGAGTTCATGTCTATCAAGAGTTTCTCGAATGGTACTTTCTACTTGGACAAGTCCTTTGCGAGACACGTTTACATCACTAGCGAACTAGCTTGAAATTATTACCCGTCCAGGACAAGTCTTTTCGAGTTACTAACAGTTTAGTACCGTCAATTCGTAGGTTAAGTCTGAGGTACACAGATTCATTTGCATTTTGTACAACATATTTCTTATCACATAATTTTCTCCCCCTCAAAAATGGCATATAAGATGTTATTTTTGAAACATTTTGAGAATAAATATGACCATTTTGAGTGTTGCGGGAAGAGTGACCACTGTGAACAATTTGTGAACAAAGTTTTCATCAAATACTCCCCCTCAACTAGTGATATAAACGGTTGAGGTTTTGAAATCATATGGGGAAGTACTTGTCTTTTTGAGCAAAACCTTGAAAAATGAAAGGTTTGATAGGTTTTACTCAAAAATTAAGAAGCTTTCGCTCCTTTTATAAGGATTGTGGCACTGAGGCGTACCACAGGGTCCTTTCTTGACCATTACGGGTTGTACACTGTTATGTGTGCACAAGCCATTCACATATATAAACATTCATCCAAAATCATATGAAGGAAACAATTCAAGGGGTACCAGGAAGTGCAGTGATGTTCCCAGGAGTGCGCACAGGGCGTTGAAAGCCGGTAATGTTTATCCTGGGTCTACCACCAACATAGCTCTCCAAGCGTCTGAACTGATCCCTTCTGAACAACCGTTCATCAATCATGGTGATGATCCTTCTCACATCCCTTCTATCCTGAGAGTTCCAGCGCTTAGGATTCCCAACTTTCAGGCGTATATCCTTCAATCTGTACGCCAATCCATCCCTAACCATCTTCAAGGTATGATCCCCGAATTTATGGAGCTCACTACACGCCATTAAGCAGTTTCTGCGAAGTTCACTGCGGTAAACAATGCCGAAAGGTTTGCTGATGAGCGTAAGTTGTTTGAGCTGGTTGATGTCAGGAAGATCAAGCTGTGGTGGAGTGAAGTTTACACGTTTCTGATATGATTCAACAGCCATCTGGATATCTTCGACACGTTCTTTGATCACAATGCGTCTAATGAAGATGAGAACTGACTTGATGAATTCACGTTGAATTTCGGTCGAGAATTGTCTCATACGACCCTGTACTTTGGCAAGATACATGTCTTCGATGTCGTTGAGTGACAAGTTCTCAAAGTCAGCCTCTGAGAATTCATAGTCCTGTTCATCTTGTCGTTTGACTATGATATTCTTCAAGAATGTGTAGTCCCACTTAGACTTGAGATCAATGTGTTTGATGGCCACGATGTCCTTTGAGCAGTACACTTCATGTTGAGACTTCTGAACCAGGCAGCTTCTGTAGTAGATTCTTCGGCGTTCAGGCCAATGATGAATCCCATACAATGCATCTTGGTCGTATGCTTGCACGTTGTCAGAAAACAAGTGATTTGCACGTTCCTCGATAGCTATGCAGTTTGAGTAAATAGCCGCTGGGAATGGAAGAGTCAATGATGTAGCGTATTTTCGTGAACCATCGCCACCATGGAGAAGAAATTCCAGGTCTGTGTTGAAGAAATATCTGAAGGGAATCCTTGGTTCATCTGGTTGGCCGATAGTAGGTAGAGGTTTAGTCCAGTCAGTGTAATATGGAGGGTTGTTCCGTTTAGTGAAGTCGATGTTTGCTTCTGGGTTGAGCCAATCCATGTTGTTAGACATGGCTCGAGCAATGTTTTCAAGGTGATATTCAACCTCGATTGCACTTTCCGAGCTGTTTTTCAACAGAAGGAATGCATCATTCTTGATGCGCTTCAACTCGGATTTCGTCATCTTCTTCACACGGAATCTTTCTTGCAAGATTTTTGCATGCTCCAAGGTACTACCGTCTACCAATTCTTGACCTTCTTCAGGGTAGGGAGTGTCGTTAACAAGAGTAGAAAACCAATCAAATTCTGCAGTTTTATCGTCATCAAGCCATGATACGACGTCATTCAGGGTCGTTTTCTTCTTCTGTTTTGAAGGCCTTGATGATGATTTTGGTTTCTGCACTTGTTTTGGTGAGGTGGGTTGTTGTCGGGGCTCAAGGACCTCTTCATCGTCACCACCTGTGAACTCAAAGTAGTCACCTGTTTTATGAGTCAGGGGTGGTAACTCGGAATCGTCCCGAGGTTTATCAGTAGAAGACCGAGGTGATGGAGACTTATGTTGAGAAGAAGTCCGATGTGGAGGAGGTGGCATAGATGTAGATTGACCAGACTGCTTCTGACGTTTAGGTGCAGAGTCCTTATCCTTATCATCGTCATCTCTTGGTCGTTTGGATTGAATGGCTGACTCCTTGCATGATGATCTGAGTTGATAGTCAAGTAGAATTTCAAAAACTTTAGCTTCATCTGAAGTAAACGTTCCAGATCTCTTTGACATTTGCATCACAAGTTTAGCGATTAGCTCAGATTCAGAGAGATCAGCTTCTTTTTTCATTGTATGTTTGACCAATGCTACGATGTTAGGGGTGAGTTGTCTCGAAAATACTTCTTTTGTCACACTGGGGACAGTGTCGAGAAGAAACTTGTGGGTTTGTTCTCTTGCTGACTTCTCCAGTTCCTTTTGGACTTTTGGAACGATATCCTGAAGGTACTTATGAGTGTAACCTTCAATCATTTCATTTAGTTCCCCCTGACGATGACTTCTCATGAATTCCTGAATAGCTTTCCTATCTTTCCGCATCTCGTTATTCTCATCATGTAAGTACTGCATTTGTTCAGCATACCAATTAAGTTTTCTTTGAAGCATGTCCTTCTTTCTAACTTGTTTGACAGCTTTCACAATTCTTGCATGTGTTTGAGAAATCCAAGATTTAGTTGGTTTCTTCACGGATTTGGATGATGATCTGGTTGACTTAGTTGATGGTGGTGGTGATGAATGAGAAGAAGAGTCCGATGATGAGGAGACATGAGGAGACTTCATGTCCTTAGGAGTTTCTGAGGTTTTCTCCTTTGAGTGAGTTGGACTGTCTAGAAGAAACTTTGTATAATCATCCTCGTCATCCTTAGACTTTTCTTTCTCAGTTTCCTGTTTCTCAAAATCATACACAATGGTGTCTTCAACAGGCGGTTGTTGTTGCAGAAGAGTGGTGGCACCAGATCCCTTATCGGGTTGATTAACCGCATCAGGATCTGGAGAGGAGTGGGCAGCACCACTTGATCCTCCGGGGCCACCCATTTGTTCTTTAGCAAATTCAGCGGCCTTTTGAATGTGTCGGACATTGTGAAACTTTTTCCTGTATGATTTGTCCAATTGCTCTTCTTCTTCTTCTTCAGAGCTCTCATCATAAGGTACAATAGCTGGAGTCTTCCCCTTTTCTTGGATAGCTGGAGGACTTGGAGGTCTTGTCACTGAGGCAGGTGTTTCGGTTGCAGTAGCAGAGTAATGAACCTCTTCATCTGTCTCAGTATCTTCAGAGCTCTCATCCCTAAGTTGTCTTTGAGGTTCAAGTGTGGGGATAGGTTCGGCTTCCTTTACGGGAACAATCCTTATAGAAGGAGCTTTCCTTTTAGGAACCTTCCTTTGACTCGCAGAACTTGTTGTGCTTCCTGCACTTCCTCTTCTGGTTCTCCTGACAGGTGTTCCAGAAGATTTTTCGTCAAGATGACCAACTTTGCCTTGTCTGACTGCTTCCAGATATCTCTTGTATGTTTCGAGCTTTCTGACATCTTCAGTTAGAAGGAAATCTGGCAATACAACACCTTGTTTCTTTGTGGACGTTTCCTTGATTCTAACAGAGAGAATGGGTTTCGTCAACATATCGTGATTGTCTGGGTCATTGAGCCTCTTGGGAATGTCAGGGTGAAGTCCAAGTGCTCTCTGGATCAACAATTTGGTATATCTGATGTAGGGAATCTTTGAGCCAAGTTTGTTGAGAAATGACATCATGTCATCCCAAATCAGAGCTTCAATAGCGATGTGTTTCATGTTGACGAATGCCCAAAATATTTGCAGTTCTATGAGCTTAGGATGCTCATAGCCGCTATCACGACCAGAAACAGACTTGGTGATGATCATGTAGAGTGTTCTCCATGGTTGAGGAATACTCTTAAGCTCTACATGAGAGTGCTTGGTGATTACTCCTGTAGCCTCATCATAACCGATATTGATTAAGAATTGGAGAGTTAACTCTTCAGCAGGTGAGGCATAAAGTTTGGTTGGATTGACTTCAGGAATAAGGAGAGCAGCCCTTAAGTCTGCAGGTGTAATGGTGACTTGTTTGTGGTTCAGAGTCACCGTCACAGCAGTCCTTCCTTTGACCCGTTCCATAGTGTTCCAGAACTGTTGGATGTAGATCTCAGGAATGGTTGCAGAGTGAGTAAGCATGTTCTGATACGGATGAGTCCTCAGAATATCAATAGCAATGAGACATGAGGATTCAGAGCAAGTGAGGGTGTCAAAGTCAACACGGAGGTTATTCTTTCCAATCTTCATTGGATAGCCATGAGGATAGATATCAGCAATGGAGAGAACTTCAGGTGCCTCCACATTCATTTGTTTAGCCATGTCGTGATCTGAAATAACATTAGCCAAAAGAACCAACATATCGAAAGACATAATGTTAGTCAACAGAAGGTCTTATTGTCTAGTTATTGAATGTACAGTGTCAATGATTGTTACGAGTCCTAAGTCACTTGTATGTTCAATAGTTCAATTCTATCGTGAAATGTTTCGTGAGTTAGTTAACTTTAAGTTTTAAAGTTTATTTTATCACTTATTGTTCACAACATATCAAATGATTTAAGTTTATTAGTGACATTTTTGGATTCGTGATGATATGATTAGTTTATTTACAAGTTTGTACAAGTAACAATTCATCATGAAGGTCAATCCAGGGTTAAGCGTAGTTTTGGCAAAGATACGCGTAGACAGGTATGATATATGCTTAGGCGTAGGCTTACGCGTAGAATCCTATCTTACGCGTAAGAAATGTTACGCGTAGGAAAAAGAGACATTATGCGTAGAGCTTATGCGTAGGCATATATTATCCTTACGCGTAAGGCTACTCGTAAGAGTTGACCTTAAGCGTAGGGGTCACTGTTTACGCATATCCTTCACAGGATACGCGTAGTCCATTGTAGAACCTTAAGCGTAGAAGCTACGCGTAAGACTGGTCTTACGCATAACAAGCTACGCGTAAGGTGATCCTTATGCGTAGATTAATAACCACCTTGATTCTGAATATTACGTGTTGCAAGCCTGAAATAAACCCATCAAATCATCAACATTAACACATACATACGTTTTAACAACAGATCATGGCAATAACATATGTTACACAGTTATGCGTAGAATTGCATACGCGTAGACTAAACCCTAGATCTACGCGTATGGATTCTAGCCATAGATTAAGCACCAAACTTTTTCTGGTATATCATAGACGTTGTGAGAGCATGTAGCCCAAGTTTTAACACTTATTATGCAGTGAATCAAAAACACCCAAAGTTTATGAACTTTAAACCCAAGTTTCGAATTGATGTCCAATTCGTGTTTCTGGGTGGTTATAGACTATGGAAATCATCAATTCAACAACACAAAAGGATAACCCAACAGTCTTTTAGACCAAAACACTTCATATTTGAAAACACCCAATTCGACTTATAAACCCTAATTTTCAAAAAATCATCAATTAGTGAATTTGGGTGGATTTTGATGGTTAATGAAGTATCATTGATGTATTATGAACGTTTAGACACAATCATTTCACCCCAAACACACACGTATTGATTGTGTGTTCTTACGCATAAGCGTAGAACACAAAATCACGCGTAGAACATGTTTTAGCCGTAGGATTTACTTGAGATTCAAAACCATTGTTTAGAAACATGATCCAAACACAGAAACACTTACAGATTGATAATCGAAAGCACGGATTTGTAAAACGAATATGGACCGTAGATGATATTAGGTGAAATATTAAATGTGATGGAAATAAATGAGGTGGGTGGAGTATTTTGTATAAAGTAACTTTAAGGTTTTGACAGTTATAGTCCCTCCACATTTTCCTTTTTCACACAAAGCCTTTTAACTTCCATTTTGGTTACCAAACGAAGATTTTTGGGAAAGAAACTTGACGACACTCCCCCTCGACTTGAGAAAATAATGAAAGGTTATTAATTAAAGTCCGAGGAGTGTCTTTGAACCAGGAAATGTACCACCATTTGTAAAAGAATCAACCGAGATGTGATAACATGCAAGTACATAGATGTTTTGAAACAGTTAATGGATTATGTTCTCCCCCTCAACACTTGATCGGAAAAATACTGAATTTTGAAAGATAAAAGTGTTGACGGAAGAAATGTACTTGCCATGTTGAAAGAAATGTAGATTGGGAGAATATTTTTGTTGGTTTATCTGATTTTATATTTTTGTATTTTGTTTTTGAAAAATTTATTTACAAAAGATGTTTTGGTGTTTGACAGGTTTTTAAGACTGTTTTAAGAGGTCATTCAATTCCTCTTGAGTCAAACACCTCATACCAATTCGGTGGACCAACTCATTAAATCTAGCGGGAGGCAAGGCTTTGGTGAGCAGATCTGCCAATTGGTATTCAGTACCCACAAAGTATAATTCAACGGTACCCTGTTCCACATGGTCCTTGATGAAATGATAGCGTAGATCGATGTGCTTTGATTTCGAGTGCTGAACTGAGTTGCACGAGATTGCAATGGCACTCCGATTGTCGCAGTACATCGGGATTCTGTCAAATACGTAACCATAGTCTTTGAGTTGTGTTCTCATCCAAATGACTTGAGCACAACACGCGGACATGGCTACATATTCTGCTTCGGTTGATGACAGCGATGTACAATCCTGCTTCTTAGATTGCCAAGACACCAGTTTATCACCGAGAAATTGTAGAGCTCCTGAAGTACTTTTCCTTGAGTCTAAGCATCCTGCGTGATCAGCGTCTGAAAAAGCTATTAGTTCAAAACCAGAATCCTTCGGATACCAGATCCCCAAATTAATGGTTCCCTTGATGTATCGGAGGATTCTTTTAGCCTCAGAGAGGTGGGTTTCAGTTGGTCGCGACTGATAACGGGAGCATAGATAAACAGCAAAGACAATATCAGGTCTGCTAGCTGTTAGATACATGAGAGACCCAATAATACTTCGGTATTTGGTAGGGTCAACCAATTTCCCATGTAAATCAGCATCTAATTTCTTGGTATGAGCCATTGGTGTGGCATAAGTATCACAGGTATTCATTCCAAATTTGTTTAACAGTTCAAGGGCATATTTGGACTGACTCAGAAAAATACCACGGGGTGATTGATGAACTTGCAGTCCTAGAAAGAACGTAAGTTCACCCATCATGGACATTTCAAAATTTTTCTTCATTAGTTTTGCAAAAGCGATTGAAAACTTTTTATGTGTAGACCCAAAAATGATGTCATCCACGTAAATTTGAACAATTAAGATATGTGCCCCGTGATATTGTATAAAAAGAGTTGGGTCAACCGAGCCTTTGGTGAAATTATTGGCAATGAGGAAAGATGATAGCTTATCGTACCATGCCCGAGGGGCTTGTTTGAGACCATATAGTGCTTTGTTCAGTTTGTAGACATGGTTCGGGAACTCAGGATCAACGAATCCATCTGGTTGGTTGACATAGACCGTTTCTTTAAGTTGTCCATTGAGAAACGCCGTTTTGACATCCATCTGATAGACCGTCATGTTCATATGAGCCGCGAACGCGAGAAATATCCGAACAGCCTCAAGACGAGCAACCGGAGCAAACGATTCTTCAAAGTCTATTCCTTCTTCCTGACGATAACCCTTAGCAACTAGACGTGACTTGTTTCGGATGACGTTCCCTTCAGCATCCAATTTGTTTTTCCAAATCCATTTTAGACCAATGACGTAGACCCCTGTTGGTCTTTCAACCAGTTCCCATACTTCAAGACGTTTGAATTGGTTGAGTTCTTCCTGCATGGATTCAATCCAGTTGTCTTTTGTCATTGCGTCTTTAATGTTTTTAGGCTCAGATTGGCAGACAGTGAGTGCATAAATGCAATGTTCACCGTCTGAGTGAAGACGTTGTCTCGTAACGACTGGTTGATTCGGGTTGCCAATAATGTTAGCCAGAGGATGGTCTTTTGTCCATCTATGTGTAGAGGGTTGATGTTGGTATACATTGTGCAGATTCTGAGGATTCAAATGGTTTGTTGAAGATTCCGCAACATCTGGTGCAGCAGTCTCATTGGCAAACGGGTTGAAAAACGCATTTGGATCAAAATCTGCAGGTGGGGGTACTTCATTCAGAATATCATCAGCTGGTTCATCATTGTTGGAAGCGGTGTGTTCAACTGTTGTGTTGGAGTCAATTGGTGTAGGTGCATCTTCAACAGTAGTTGTTGTAGCAGGTGTATCAGGTATAGGAATATTATCAGGTTGTGCAGCAGAAACAGCGGATACACCAGGAGCACGTTCATCAATGTCGTCACAGAACAGAGGAGCAAATAACCGTTCCATTTGTTGACGAGTTAGCTGAGGGCTTTCTTCAGCTGATGATGGGGGTTGAGGGAAGTTTAAACGGTTGTGACCGGGTTCTAAGCTGTTATACTCAGAAGCCATTTCCATGAGTTCATCGAAATGAGCATGAATCGTTTCCATTACCTCCTTAGTTCGACGATTCCAGATTCGGAAACCTTTAGAATTGTCACAGTATCCAATAAAGACTCCAATATCAGCTTTTGCTTTAAGCTTTCCAAAATCATCACGATCATTATTCGGATAGCAAAGGGATCCAAATACATGAAAGTGTTTGAGGTTCGGTTTATAGTTGTGGACAAGCTCAAAAGGTGTTTTGTTGTGGCGTTTTGTGATCATGGAACGGTTTTGAGTATAGCATGCAGTAGATACAGCTTCTGCCCATAAGTAATCTGGAAGTTTAGCATTGATTAACATTGTTCTTGCAGCTTCCACTAACGTTCGGTTTCGTCTTTCAACAACTCCGTTTTGTTCAGGTGTCCGTGCAATAGATGTTTGATGCTGAATTCCCACTTTCTCATAAAATTCACGAAGGGTTTTGTTGACAAATTCAGTTCCTTTGTCTGTTCTGATGATTCTGACGGTGTTGCGGAGCTGAACCTGTATCTTTGTGAGAAAGGTGATGATCATTTGTGGAGCTTGGTCTTTGCTACGAAGAAAGTAGACCCAAGTCCATCGAGAGTAGTCATCAACGATTACTAAGATGTAGCGTTTGCCATTGATCGTTTGCACGCGCATGGGGCCACACAAATCCATGTGAAGAAGATGAAGCACATGCTGAGAGCTGTGTTCCACCTTTGAAGGAAAGTGAGCACGTGTGCTTTTCCCTTGTTCACAGGCTGAGCAAAGGTGATCTTTTGAATACCGAAATCGTGGGAGTCCTTCAACTAGTTTGTGTCGAGCAAGGTTGGTGATGGTTTGAAAGTTTAGATGTGAAAGACGACGGTGCCATAGCCAGGATTTTGTAGATGTTGCCTTAGAAAGTAAGCAGATGGGAGAGGAAGCAACCATGTCTTGCATAGAGATAGTGTAGAGACTAGAATTACGCGAGCCAGACATAAGATCGTTTCCTTGTAGATCACGAATTAAACAAGTTTTCTCCCTGAAAGCAACCTCCAAATCTCCATCACAAAATTGACCTACTGAAAACAGATTGTGACCGAGGCCTTCCACATAGTAAACCCTGCTTATTTCGATGTTCCCATTAACATAATCTCCGTAGCCCATGATGGCTGCGAAGTGATCGTTCCCGAATCTGACAGTGCCAATGAACTTTGCAATAAAGTTTGATAACAGTTTGAGGTTGCCTGTCATGTGTCGGGAACATCCGCTATCAACAATCCAGAGAATGATCTGTATCACCTGCATTACACACAGACGACACAGATGGAATAGAAGTAGATGTGGAACCCGAAATGTGAGAGGGTTCCGAAGCAGATATGTTAGACATACACACATTTATAATTTTAGGCATCCATTTAAATCCTAGTGTGTTATATATCCATTTCTGCCATCTATAACTACTCTTTGCTTTAGTCTTAGTGAAAACACTAGGTGGTACTACATTCTTAGGAGGTGAAGCGGGAGCTACTGTGATAGCAATGGTTGCCTTAGAATCTAAAGATGGTGGTTTACCAAGCACAGACTTAGAATGATTAGTGGGCCTAGAGGTATTCCGATTCTTAGGATTCCGTAATCTAGAGATTATAGCTTTAGCAACACATTTGTCATGACAATCATAATTCATACTCTTTTGACAAATATCACAAGGTGCATCAGACTGAATATCAAAGGTACTTAACGGTTTAGCATTCGTTACATCACTATTTCTATTACATTTGCCAGACGCAACATCTATAGTGGAAGTAACATGAGTTTTATTCAGGGTCCTAGGGTGTTCTTCTACTTTAGCATTCCTTATTGATCTTTTCTTAGGTCGCAACTTCCTATTCTTCGTTTGAGTGCTCCTAGGCTGTGAAGTGCGGACGTTTGGAAAAGATGCAACTATTCCTGTTTCAGTAGAGGGAAACACATTAGCAACTTGTGATTTGGCAGTGGGAATTCTAGGTTCACGATTACTAAGTGTGACTGGTGCTAATCTCTTAATCACAGTAGGCGGGAGTTGTTCATACTTTCCTAACATTTCCCGTAACTTAGATATGGTGTGAATCAGATCTTGATTTTCAGAACGAATATTACCAGCAAAATTCATGACTTCTCTAGTGTGAGCAAGATAGTGATCAAGTTCATTAGATGCTTCATCTCGAGTCTTTTTGAGTAAATCAAATATGACACTATATTCTTGTTTAACTTTTAAAAGTTCTTGTTCATATTTTGAGATTTGACTTTTCAAAGACACGTTTTGATCATCCAGTTGCTCAATTTTAGGATCAGAAGACTTTGCACTCAATTGAGCGATTTTCTTTTGAAAACTCAGTTGATGGTTGTGAATATCTTTTTCACACCAATGAAGACGACGTTTTGCATTGTAAATTTCCGTGTGTAATCGTTTATTTTCAGCTTTTAAAGACTCGATCTGAAGCACATTATCGGTGTTATCAACAGTTTCAACAGTTTCAACAATATCAGTAGAGATATGATCAGATGCGTATGGCAACGAATAGAATAGCACAGCATTATGGATATCAGCACAGATAACATCTTCCAAGAGTCGATCAACATCTTTTCTCAACATTTTCTTTTTGCGTTTTGTGTTAGTAATAGATGTTTCTGTTTTCTCGAAAATGTTTTTCATTACCCCAAGTTCCTTATGAAAATCCTTTTCCCAGGCAATTGCACAACTTTTCAAGTTTTTAACATTAGGTAAAAGATTTTTCTGAAAGATGTCTCTTTGTTCTCTCGCCAGAGGCGATTGAAAATGTTCAACTTTGATTTCAGATCGATATTCTATCTCATGTTGTAAAATTTTGAGGTCAGCCATGAAAATGTCAAAATATCGAAGAATTTTTCGATTTTCAGGTTGTGAGTTTACTTCGCTAATGGAAGGTAAAGGACCATAAGTTTGTGCAAAGACTGTTTTGGGATTAACAATAGAAGACTCGGGTGTTTTGATGATAACCCTGGGTGTGTTTGTGGAATCCGTTGGTGTGACGAAAGTGACCGCGTTTTTATAATTAAAAGGTTTGTTGTAAACAACATTTTTTAATTTTGATCGACTCTCGTCTTCTGCATCTAATTCCTGTTGACGATGGTATTCAACAACACTCATGACAGTATTATCAATTTTGTATGTTGCACTAGAAACTTCAGGAGTTGGTTTGAATGTTTTTAGTGAAAGCTTTGGTTTGTAATCAGCTAGATTTTTTCCATATCCATTTGGATTTGGTTTTAAGGTAAACTTTTCAATAGCTGTTACTGATTCACCATGTTTGTAAACAACAGTTTTAAACTCTTTAAGTTTGTTTTGCAAACCGAGAATTTCTGCAAGAAGGTCATCTACCCGATTTGTTGAATGCTTTTTGTATGCAGAGAACTGTTTTTGACAATTTAACAACTCAGCCTTAGCTTTTTGATTTTCCAAGGTGAGAGCGTTAATTTGCTTTTTATGTTCATGTTTCAGTTGTTCTAATTCGGACAACAAGCATTCTTCGAAGCGGCTAGATCACGCATCTGTCTCTCTAAATATTTTTCGTTTTGATGAGATTTTGCAAAAGCGGCTTCAAAACCTTTTTCACGGTTTTCTTGAGTTTTGAAAAAGTTGAGTTGCATTTGTAAACATTCAAAATCCTTGGTTAACAGTGCATTTTTACTGTTTAAGGATTGATTTAATGCATAACATTCCTCCATTTTGATTTTATGGTCTTGAATTAACCGAGCAAAATCCGGATGAGGCAACAGATCATCTTGTTCAACGTGAGTCTCAACATGATCATTCTTTAGATCCTCAAGTACGACCACGGAGTCAATTTGATTATCAAAGGAAACCATGAGGTCATCTTGATCGTCAAATGTAACTACAGGGTTAACTTGAAAATCATCGGAAGAAGATGTAGAAGACTCATTTTGAACAGTCTGATCCGTGCCGGATTCAGATATTGGCGGAGATATTAGTTCAGATATGATGATGGTTTGTTCGGGTACCTGAGACAAGCCATCAGTGTCATACACTGGGCCTGTATCACTCATGTGCAGCTCATGCATATTAGCCATCAACATAACAGCTGCATTCGCTTGCAAGTCCTCCATGTCATCATCTGAGTCTGCATCTGCCATAAAGCTCTGTTCTTTGTTTGTGAGAGATCCACCAGCTTCATCCTTAAGAGCCAAAAGTAAGGCCTCTTTGAAATAAGCACTGCCTCTAGTCCTTGGCTTTGGGCATGCATTAGCCAGGTGTCCCTTCTCATTGCAGTTGTAGCATCGAAGACCATTTAACCGATTCTGAGCATTTCCCTGTTCCACCACTTGAGCTCTGTTGTTATTCCTTCCCACAGCATTAAACCCTTGACCACCGCCCATCTGACGACCATAATCACGATTCTGAACTTCAACACGTCCATTGTTCACAACAGCTTGAGTCCGTGTGTTAGATGACGAACGAATACGATTGTTGGATTTGTTGGTGTAACGGCCAAAAGCATTAGCAATCATCACAAATCCTTGTTGCAATGCTTCGAACGGATCGATTTCCTCAGTAGCTTCACTGACATATGCTTGAGCATTGTTGCTGTATGGAACCAATTGATTTTGTTGAGGTTGAGGTTGTTGCTGTGAAGGTGTGTTGGAAGCAGTTGGTTGAGTTGCTGGTTGAGAGGGATAATTCTATTGAGCATATAAGGCAAGTTGTTGATTGTCCGGTTGTGACTGTTTAGCAATTTGAGCACGGAGAATCCTTTCCCGATCAACTTCCTTCTCATGAGGCTTCAAGTAATCGTACAACAATCCATAAGTAGAATGATGCATATTCTTCGCTTGACGGAGAAAAATGACATACTTCTCCCATTCTGGACCAAGACTACTCAGGAACTTAGTATTCACTGCAATTCTTGGCATAATGATGTTGTGTTTATCCAAATCATTGATGATATCTGAAAATCGATGATGATATGACTCGAGTGTCTCTCCAGGTTCAATCATGAAATGTTCATAAGCCAAGTAAATTTTGGATTCCAAATCCTCCTGATTGAGTACAGATCCTTCCATAAGAAGACGAATATGATCCCACATCTTTTGTGCAGTCTTTTGAGCATCAACACTACGAATAATTGGGTTTGGTAATCCTAAGAGGATGTATTCCATTGCAAGTTCATCAGCTTCATAGTGTAGAAGTTCTGTAGGATTTAAGTCTGCAACAGTAGCAATGTTGGTTTGTTCATCTCTTGGTGGAACAACAGTTGGATCTCCGGGTACAATGACGGTAGGCATCTCAAATGGACCTTCTAAGATAACCTTCTTTAAGAACTTTCCATGTGGCTTCTTTAGATCACAGAACCTAAAGAACCTTATCACCCATTGATCGTAGTTTCCTGGAGTGAGCATTGGAGGTCTATCAAGTGATCCAGCTTCATGAATTGATTGTTGGCTGCTTAAAGCTTCACACATCTTTGCAAACCAAGTGGGTTCCTTCATAGTGCTTCGTGATGGATGTTGATTGAAATCGTTTGTGTAGGGTAGAGCTTGAAGGTTTGGTGGTGGTTGAACCATTTGTGGTTGTGGAATTGCACCAAGTTGTGGAGTATGTTGCTGATTAAATTGTTGTTGATAAATTGCTTGTTGTTGATTCCATTGTTGATGTTGTGGAGTTAATTGTTGTTGTTGTTGATGATTATAAGTGTGAGGGAAGTAGTTAGAGTATGGTGGTTGAGACATGATGATAAACTTGTGTAGTAAGAATGGATCTTTGTAGTTGAATGAACCTTTGTTGATGAAGTATCCTTAGGCGTAGAAATGACAAGAACCAAGTAGCACTTATGCGTAAAAACACCAAAAGTTACGCGTAACAAAGAATAGTTACGCGTAGGATTTAGCTTACGCGTAAGCAGGAGAAAAGACTAAAGTTATGCGTAAACAGTAAGTTAGGCGTAGAAAGTTAGGCGTAGGATTACCTTATGCGTAGGACTAGGTCTACGCGTAAGATGAATCTTAAGCGTAAGATTTTCTACGCGTAAGCTTTATGCTTAAGCGTAATTTTAGGGTTTTGCCCAAATGATCTTTTACACTTCACAGTGCAAAAGATATCCAAAGTCGACGTATTTTCAGACTTATCCAAGTAAGAAAACACGGAGTAAACCAGAAAATTGAAGATCAAACCAAGGAACAATCTTACGCGTAATATTAGGGTTTTGATACGCGTAGGATTACTCGTAACTTTGATTCTGCCCAAATGTGTTTCTAAACCAGTTTTTTGTTATGGAATAGCTTCAATAGTACCAAAAGAACACAAGAGTGTGAATTTTGATGTACCAAAATTGCTAAACGGGTTACGCGTAGAACGACACCCACGAACAAAAACAAGCTTAAAAACGTAAATCCACGCGTAAAGTTTGAAACTTTTTGCCAAAAACAAGTATTGTAACACCTCAAAACATTGAAAGTACAAGAATCTTGGATTAAAAAGTGTAAAAAACGAGTTTTTAAGATAACCAAAGTTAGCGTTATCTCTACGCGTAAGATTCAAAATCAAAACTTCAAAAACAAACGAGTACACCCAACTATTTGGCGATTGATACCACTGTTAGGTCACTAGTTTTACAACACAAGCTTATAGAGAAAGAGATGAAGGCGGATGAACAAGCTAAACACACACACACATACGTATAATATGAAACGGTTATGCAAAAGAGTGAATGAGAGAATAACTTGAACAACCAACCCTCAAATGAGGGTTTACAATAGTTTATATAGGCAAGGAGCTAGGGCAACACTCCCTCTCCTTCCCTATTCCTTATTGGGCTTGGGCCTCAGCTTATGGGCCTTCTACATAAGCTGGACCTTAAACAAACATAAAGGCCATAATAAAGCTACCTATTACATATGAAATATAAATACTTGAAATACTGTTTAGGAGTGATTCCAACAGAAATCCTTCCAGAGCCAACATCAAACAAGCTCTTGGTGGGTGACATGTGAGATCTTTTCTAAAGATCAAGCTTGTGACAACTGGATAGAAAAAATGGAACGATTCATTCTTGAATCAACCTTGGTCCAGGAAATGAATTGACGAATACTTTTGGAAAAACCGTTCGATGTGCAAATCTTCTTTTCTCTAGCACATCGAATGTGTATTCATATTTAAAACACAAAAGGTATCTCTGGTTGAAAAAATACTTTTGGAAAAACCGTTCGATGTGCAAATCTCTTCTTTTCTCTAGCACATCGAATGTGTATTCTTTTTCAAATACAAAAAGTATTTTTGATTGAAATTGATCTTTCTCATAAAACCTTCGCCGTATTGCAAAACTCTTTCTTCAAGCAATACTGATTCGCGCCAAACCGTCAAGTTTTCTCACACAAACTAGCCACTTGTGAATGGCTGACCGTAAGAAACTTAAAACAGTTTAAGCACAAATGCAATGAAGTCCAGGAGAGTACAGTGTTTCCCCAGGTCGTTATGTCCCAACGAGCCGTGCGAGAATAGTCAAACGTTTAGTGATCGAGAAGATTTGAACAAATACAGAGATTTGATGGATTATAACTACAGAAAAAGCCAACAAATTACAACGGCTTAAATGAAAATTAAAGGAAATTAAAAAGATAAAATATATTAAATAAATGCTATCACTGTTATTAAAATGATGTTTTTGTTTTTATGTTTTTACAAAACTGAAATAAAAACTACGCGACGTACAAATAAAAACGTGAAACTAAATCAATATTAACCCTAAAAATATGAAAATGATATTTTTACAATCCTAATGATAAAAGAAAATATTTAGAAAAAGAAAATTATTTTTACAACTATTATTCTAATTATTATTAATTAAAAACTAATTTTAACTATTTAATAATGGCCTAAAATGCAAGAAATTAGGAAATAAAGCTAGAAAAATAAAATTAAGACTTAGAAAAATCTAAAATATCAAAATAGAATTTTCAAAACTATTTTTATATTTTTCTGATTATTTTTGTATTTTTTATGAATTTTAAACTATTAAAAACTAATTAAATTACTAAAAATTACAAAATAAACTATGAAAAATCTGGAAAATTACTTTTTTTACTTTTTATATTTATCTAAACCTAAGAAAAATAAAAAATTATTTTTTTGAACCATTTCTTAATTATTTGTATTAAAAGCTAATTAAAATTGCTTAAAAACTAATTTAAATTAAGAAAAATAGCAAATCTACTTAGAAAAATCTGAAAATTTCAGGAAAACTCTAAAATGATGTACTGAATCTAGGAAAATTAGAAAAACAGGCACTTATGTGGAGGAATTTGAAACTGCTTTACAAGTGCTTATTGAAATAAGCACTTGAATAAGCTAAAGTGACACAACAAGCACCAACTGATTACAGAAGTTCAAATATGCTATAAGAACTGAAATGCAACTAATATCAACTAGTTATATCCTCTGAATTACAGGTTTGATCAGATTTGATGACTTGAACTAATAAGCTAAATCAGGTTCTGAGTACGAACTTTGAGCTTGTGCACAAGACTAAGAATAAGCTAAAAAGGAAAAACAGAAATTGGAATATAATCTAGACCTGGGTGAGAGTATCTAAACCAAAAAGTAGACCATGACTAGCTCTAATAAGCCCTGTGCAACCTTGCACAAGACCTGAGAAAACTCAGTGAATGCTGAGACCAGTGAGCAGGGCATTTATGTCCTAAAAGAGGAGCAGTTTTGAAGCCTTTAAATAAATTGCAAAATTTCACAAAAATGCTAATAAGTAAACAGACCAGGTGAAGTTTTTAGAATGCCAAGTTTCACTTGATAAGTCCAAAAAATAAGCTCATGAAAATTCCTTGTAGTTGGCTCAAAAACAGATTTTTGCAACTTTTGACTTTTGAAGAAACATGGACAGTTGACTATTATGAACTTTGGATCCAATTTTATCACTGATGATGATGTTATATGATGTAATAAACCTAATGCAATCAATGTTAATGAATTCTAAACACAAATCAGGGATTTGCAAATCCTTGATCACAACAGTTGAGCAGTGAGACTGATTTTAATGTAATGTTGACTTTTGTGGTTTAGCAGACCAAACTATTGACTGAAATGTGCTCAAATGAGCTTAAGAATCATGCACTAACAATAAGTGTTCACTGAACAATCCTTAAGGGCAGTTTAAGCGATGAACCAAACACACCTTTATAAACAGATAAGCACTTTTAATGAGGCAAACTGTTGCACCAACTGGTTTCAATGATCAAACTATGTCTGATTAACCTAAGTACTACTATTTGAACAGGTTTTAACAGATTATGACTACAAAAACAGGTTAAGCATTAAGACTTGAAAAATCACTTACAAAGGGTCCAAAGCCACTATGGCTAGAAACTGAACTACAATGAACTCTATCCTATATAAATCAACCTTTTAACTCTGAATCAACCCCTTTCCATCTCTGCTTCAACCCATTTCCATTTCCAAGACCAAATGAACCCTGTTGACTTTTATTGACCAGAATACAACTTTGCTTAAAACTTAAATATAAACTTACAAAAAGCTTAAATAAGCTTATGTAAGCTTATTTGAATCCACAAATCAAGCCACTAAAGCTTTGACATAGAAATTAGAAATTGAAAATTGCACAGTGAACTAGAAACTTGAAATGTAAGCATAAACTGGAATTGATAATTGAAAAGAGTTTCAATACACTTAATTAACTTAACTTGACACAAATGAGCAAAAGATTACAGTTTAGAACTTGATTTAAAACAGAAAACATAAAAACGACATACAATTTAAAATTAAAACTAACTACTGCTTCTCTTCTTCTTCTTCTTCTTCCCTTTTTATACACCAAAGCCCTTTTTCTCTTTCTTCTGAGTGAATCCCATCAGTCTTTTGAGCCATTGGATGGCTAGAATGCTTTTTGGCCATAGGATCAAAAATGGCGGGAAACTTTGTTTTGACAGTTGCTCTGTTTTTAGCTACTAGGGGGGGGTGCATTTATTGTAGTGGGTAAGGTAGGTGAGTATGATGAGGAGGGGGGTGGAAAGGTGATGGGAGAGTGCCTGAGGTTGCAGGGCAAGTTGGAGAAGAAGGAAAAGGCAGTGGGCGGGCAACTGGCTTATTTGACTGAGGTTTGACCTAGGAGTCCAAAATGGGATTTGACAGGGGTCCATAATATAATGGCAGGTCCAAAAGGTTAAATGACAAGGGTCTAATGGGTATTAATACAAGGACTTCATTTGTAATTTCTGAAACTGTAGGGACCTAGGCTGCCAATATCTCAAAGTTGCTCCAAGGACTGAAATTGACAAGTGTTAATATTACAAGGACCAAAGTTGCCATTTTCAGATTTTCCAGGGACCATTTATGCCAATTTTGAAACTTGGAGGACCAAACTTGTAATTTTCTCAAACTTTTTATATTTTTCACCAAAGGACTAAATTTGACAAGTTATGATTTTAAAAGGACCTTTGGTGACTTTTCTATTGAAATTTTGACTCAGGGACTATTTTTGACAATTTTAGAAACTTGGGGGACTGAAACTGCCAATTATGCAAACTTTGCTCATTTTTCATCTGATTTTGAACATTTTGCATCTGAAACGTATAAAATGCAATTTTGGAATATTTTCAGTATTTTGATGCATTTCTGAGCATTTTTAGACGTTTTGCAGTTCAGATTGACTCAAAAATGATGAGTATTTAGACACTCATCAATCCCCCACACTAAGATATTGCTAGTCCCTAGCAATGTTTTGAGAAAAATTAATGGATTTCAATCTCTTTACCAAAAGCCATTACTTCTGGAGTAGCCAAATGTTTCAGTTCAAGTAAGAACCTTGGTACACTGATAACCAAATGATTTTGAGCAAATCACCAGCTTTCAACGGATTTGATATGTCTTTACCAGAAGCCGTTTGCTCTGGACTAGCCAACTCTTAGATAAATTATCAATATTATCTTTGGTGAGCTGATTACCAATTATGGTTTTTCCACTGCCTTTACCACAAGCCATAAACTTGCGGGCTAGCCAACTCTTCACTTTTTAGGATATGGTGAGCTGAATACCATACAATTTTGGGCAAATTGCAAGCCGTCAACGGATTTGAGATATCTTTACCAAGAGCCGTTTGCTCCTGGATTAGCCAATCCTTTTGTTTATTAGACAAGGCGGACTGATAACCAAATGATGAGTAAGTGAAGAACACTTACTCCAAAAAAAATTTTGGCCAAAAACGGGGGAATTGGGTGGTATATTTACATGATAAAATTCGTGAGAATTCCCCCCACACTAGAAATGAATATTGCCCTCAATATTCAAAGTACCGGCGGTTATGCCGAAACTGAGAACGTAAAAGGGAAATACTACGGCCATTATTTAGAAAGATGATTTTTTATTTTTATTTTATTTTATTTTTTTTTTGTGAAACTCTTATATACACAACATGTGGGGCAACCCCCCCACACTAGGGTGGTAGAAAGTAGAAAGAAGAAGCTAAACTGTCAAGTTTTGTCACACAAGCTAGCCACTTGTGAATGGCTAACCGTAACAAACTTCAGACAGCTCAGAAATATGGGTGAAAACCCATATGGCATGCTACTGTTTTTTATTACCGAGTCGCTAGCTTGACTGGACCCCGAATTCATTTGTTCATGGGGAAAGTAACGTGGAAAACCAATCTCAATCGGACTTTCGTTCACAGTGTTAACAAACATATGAACATCAGAAAGTTCCACACCGACGAGATGTAACCGCGGTATTGTTAATAGTAGAAACTATAAAGGATGATACCGGGGTCAAAGATGGTGTGTTGGGAATTAAGGTAATCTACTGATTCTGCCGAAGCACAAACTACTGATTCTGCCGAAGCTTCAGTCGAAGAGATTCTGCCGAAGAAGAATTGATGCTGCCGAAGTTATATTTCAGCAGAAGTGATAAAGCAGACAGTGTGTTGCTGCTGAAAGTGGGAACCACGTAGGAGAGATAAGCTCAGTTTAGAGTAAAAGTCAGCGCCGTATGTATAGGTTGGCGCCGTATTATGTAGAGCTTATCAGTATAAACAAAATGATTAACAAAACAATATGATTAGTTGCATGCTTGTCTAGTTGCATGCTTAGTCTATGATAGTTTTAGGAGCGTAATTTGTCAACGCTCATTAGGGTTTCTTGCCTATATAAGAAACCATATTAGTTTGTAATAGATAAGCTTTTCCAAGTTTCTCAAGTCTAGTATTCTATCCGAAACATAGAGTTTCTATAATCAAAGATCCATAGAGGATCAAAAGTGTTCTTAGTTACTATAACTTGTATTTATTTTCCGCTACAATACCAAGTTGTAGAGATCTTCTATTAGTTCGCTTGTGATTACATAGGCAACGCTAACGATCCCCGAGTGCTTAAGATCTATCAAGGTCTCTGTTTCTAACAAGTGGTATCAGAGCCTCGGGAAAGTCTCTACGATACTAAGAACCACTCCCACCCCCATACAATCAAACATTCATTCACCATGCCTGGATCCGATAATGAAAATGAAGTCACCAACACAAACAACACCAACACCACTTCCATGCAACAGCTCAGTCTCACAAACAGCAATGGTAAATTTCCTTATTTAAAGAGGGAAGAATATGAACTTTGGACTATGAAGATGGAAAACTGGATTTCAAATATTGATTGGAATCTGTGGGAAGTAGTGAAGAAAGGAAATAGTCTAAAGAAGATGATTCCTGACAGAGATGGGAAGTTTATCATGGCTCCACCAAAAACTGCTGAAGAAGTGCTGGCCATGCAGAGAGAGCATAAAGTGAAGACCATTTTGCTTCAAGCCATACCTGAAGATCATCTATGTGATTTTCACCATATGGATGATGCTAAAGACATATGGATGGCTCTCAAGGCAAGGTTCGGTGGAAATGAAGAATCAAAGAGAATGAGGAAGTCCATGTTAAGACAACAGTTTCAGGACTTCAACATATCAGAAGAAGAAGGTATCCACAAGGGATACGACAGGTTCCATAGGATCTTGAGTCAGCTGAATCAGCTGAATGCTAAACCGGACAATGAAGATTGCAACTCAAAGTTCTTGCGGTCCTTGCCACCATCATGGTTGCATGTTAGTATTGCACTCAAGGCTAAAGGAGGGTTGGACATGCTCACTTTTGATGAGCTGTACAACAGACTCAGAACTCTTGAACCAGATGTTAGGACTCCCTACCGTACATCTTCTTCTAACCATGCAGCTTTTGTTGGGACATCTCATTCCAACGTAATGGTACAAGCTCCTAGCACCAACTATTTTCCATCATCTCCTAGTTCCAACTACTTTCCATCATCATCTTCAACTCCCCCTTCACCACATAACCCTCGTCCCACTCCACCAAGTTCTCAAGCTAGGTCTAGTAGTGTGATGGAGGATGTTCTTCATTCGTTTGTTGCTGACTATGATACTCAGCAGTATCTTGCATATGAAGACTTTGATCAGGTGGACCCTCTTGAAATGGAGGAAATGAAGCTGAAAATGCAGGTGGCTTTGCTGTCTGTGGACATCAAAAGGTTTGAAGAGAAGGCTGGAAGGAAGTTTGTTTTCAAAGGAAAGGAACCAGCTCGCTTTGATAGGGGGAAAGTCAGGTGCTATTCTTGTCATCAGATGGGGCATTTCTCTAGAGAATGCAAGGACAGAAAGAATGGAGATGGAGCCAAATATCTTTCCTATCAGCAGAAACAGCAGGAAGCTGGAGCTTCAGCAGCTCTCCTCACAATGGATGAACAGGTCAACTGGACTGCACATGAACCTGTTAATGAGGAAGCTCATGATACTGACAAGCTTGGACTGCTTGCAAGGTGCACTTCGGATGAAAGGCATGATCAGTTTGCCTTAATGGGACTATCTCAGGTACACAATTGTATATTTGGCTGTAGTCTTAGATACAATGAACTTAAGGAAGAATTTGATGCTATGAAACCTAAGTTTGATGCATGTTATATTGATAATGAAGCTCATAAACTTGCATTAAAAACTGTAGAAAGACAAAAAGTATGGTTTCAGAAGAATCAAATAGCTTATGAAGAAAAGATAAAAGTGTTACAGTTTGATCTAGAAGTTGCAAATAATTACTTAAAACTGTCTGAGAAAGCAAAGGATGAAGCTGTGTCTGAGAACCTAGAACTTAAGGCAAAACTAGCTGAGGAAATTGATAGGAATAATGAATGGCAAATGTCTGGTAAAAGCTTAAATAGAATCATCTATACTAGTCAATCTCAGACATGTCCTATAGGTTTAGGTTTTCAAAAATATGTAGGTCCAGAAGCTAAGTATGATGGGCGTAAACCTACATCAGCAGGATTAGCTAATTATGTTAAAGAAGGTATAATGCATGCTGTCCCTTGTCCCATTAGAGGTGAGTTCATGCCCACAGACCTATCCATCACTGTTGACTTTGATGGATCACATCACTTATATGGCAAAAAGTCAAAAGACTTGCCAGACCCTGATACCTCATCTAATGACTTTGTCTCTTGCTCTGACAGTGACAATTCATCGGATCAAGGGTCTACTTCCTATGAAAGCTGTGATTCAAATGAGAAGTCTGACCTTCCCAAGCCTGAACCATCACCCAAGCCTGCACCCCAGTCCCCTTGTGAGCCTTCTAGGGAAGCTGCTGAGGAATCATCTTCCAAGACAGTTTCTCCTGAAGACTTATCTTTTAAATGTTTGAATAATCAGTCTGTTAAAATCAAGTCCTTAAATGTATCTGTTTTAAGTACTTCTGCATGTAATCCAACATCTTCCTATTTGAATAAAACTTCTAAGAAGAAGACATGTTTTGTATGTGGCAGTAAATTTCATTTGATTAAGGATTGTGATTTTTATGAACAAAGATTGGGTGCATGTGCTACTCTCCAGAAACATAAACCTAACTGGACCAATGTTGCTAATATTCCACCTTATGTCCCACAAGCAGCTAAAACTGACTCTCATTGGAGAAGTTCAGTTACTAGACCTTATGGCCAACCAACGAGCTCATTCTTTAAACATGACTATTGGCCTACATATGTTGACTCCATGTATGCTGGGATGGGATATGGGAGCACTGCTGTGAAGCCCTCAGCAGGTTGTTCTTGGACTAACAAGGGACCAAATTATCAATGGAGGACCAAGAACAATGGTGGATCCTCTAAAACTTCATGCCCTAAACATGTGATCCACAAGGCAGGTTCAAGTCAGTAATGACTTGAGCCTCCTCTGTATACTAACTGTTTTGTATATATTTTTGTTGTTGTTTGTAGGATCATCCCCTTAAGCATAAGAATATTGGTATTGTTGATAGTGGTTGTTCCAGAAGCATGTCTGGAAACAGGGATATGATGCATAAGTTTGTCCCTATAGAAGGAGGAGGCAATGTGACTTTTGGAGGAAGTGATGGTAGTATCACTGGGAAGGGCACCATAAAGACACCTCATCTGGACTTTGAAAATGTGTACTTTGTTAAGGAACTTCAACACTTCAACTTGTTCTCTGTTTCACAAATCTGTGACACTAAGAACAAAGTTCTCTTCACTGAAAATGAATGTCTTGTGCTGTCTAAAGACTTCAAACTTGTGACAACCCGTACTTTCAGGTCATTTCTCGACACAATTTATGTTTCATTATTTCAACATTTATAGCAAGCTTGGTTTACTTGTTTCAAATTCGCGTAACCTTGGAGGTTTAGCGGCGAATTCATGATCATGACATCACGTACATTTCATATGGACTATGATTAGTCTACATTTCATTGACATCATGTGCATCTCATTAGTACATTCACGACATTTCATTTTCACTTGCAACGCGTAATTTTTATATTTAATAATCATTATCGCGTGAGTTTTTATTTTAACATTTAATCCGTTACTTTCAAAAATGATCCCGAGGTATTTTTAAACTTACATTTAATTTATAAAAACTATATTTTTAGTTTTCCTAGTGTTTCAAATTTATTTGGTACTTAAATCGTTAAAGTTTAATTATTACGTCGTTTTCTTAAAAATTTTACGATAATTATTTTATCACTCAATTTTCACAAGGAAAGTATTTTTACAATTTTTATCATCTCATTACATCCTATTTTGACCTAATAAAAACTTACTTGCACCAAAAATTTCCATTTACATTCACTTGTACATTTTCTACACAATTTCTTACACTTTCTTTACAAATTATATACAAATAATACATATACTTCTTTAAAAAAAAAAAAAAAATAATAATATACTTGGGAAACAAGATCCACAAAAAACGCCCAAGGGAGGGTACACATTTATGGTGGCATGGTTCATTAATTTTGTGTTTTCAAACTATTACATAAAGTCCAACTCAATTATTTTATCTCATTCACTTCTCATTCACAAAGTGTTAGCAAAACAAATTCTCTCCTCTCCTTTGCTTCATCATAACCGGCCACAAGAGGATCACAAAGGGGATCAAGAATTTTTTTATCAAGTTCAAGTGTTTACAACCTAGTTATACTCTTTTTATGGTTTTGAAATAAAAACCAAGGGTATTTAAGTTTAATCCTTGTTACCTACACCTCTTCACTATCACTTGTAAGCATGTTTTTATCATTTTCAAGTTTCCTTTTCATTTTCATATGTTTCTTCACATTTTTGGAGCTTATATGCATGATATGTGATTTATACCATTTATTTCATGATTTTAGAATATATATATATACTTTGGTTATCCTATAATTATTCCCATGGTATTCTTTGGTCTTGATAGTGATTAGGAACCCATGACACCCTAAGAAGGTGTATGGTAGGAGTAGATTAGCTTTGGAGTTGATTTGAAGGGATTAGAATAGGTTTTGTCCGAGAAAAACTATTTTCGATAACTATATTTTAGGTTCTGTCCTTAATTCGAATTTCTGGAAAAACCTACTGTTGGTACGAAATTTTGGCCTTGATATTTAGAAAATATACTTTAAAACGAATCCGTGGCCTTTTGAACGGATAAAAACGGAGTTATAACGAAGCCGTGGTGAATTTTTAAAGTTTGACGACGAAACGTATAGTTTTCAGAAAATTTCAGCTTGCTGTTTTTAGTATTTTCGAGTCAAAAACGAGCCTTAAGCTTCACAAATTATTTCGACTTATCAAAAATATATTAGTTTACTTCGATACGAAGCTAAGGACATATATTTCGTAGAAAACGGATTTGAAACGACAAATATATGCACGTTTTTATAAAGTTGCCGTAACTATTATTTTCTGAAAAATTATATTATTTCTACGATTCAAGTATTTCATTAGCTGTAAGGGCTATGTTTGCGGCAGTTTTTAACTATGATGCAAAACTTTTTGGAACAAATTGTCTTCTAGTAAAATCAAGTTCACCGGCCATATTTTTCAAAACAAAAAGCCGTTTGTCAAGCGGAGTCATAGTAAATTATTTACGGATGTTCAAACTTGGCCGAAACTCATTTTCTGCACACAATTAGCAAAAACCACCATCTTTAGCCCTTAATATCTTTATGATCGAGACTTTTTGAACGAAAACTCCTGAACTGAAACTTCTAGATATCGATACAAACTTTCCAAAACCGTCGAGTTCGTTCTCTAACGATCGACGTACACCATTTTACGACTACTTTTCCGAAGCCATTTTTGTTGATTTCATGATTTTTCCGACGACATTGTTTTGCGACGAAAAGTGGTAATTTCACCAAAAATCATTATAAAACCATTGTAGGATGACATTTTGACGTAAAAACTTGTAAAGTGATTTTTGAAGGGTCAAGACGTCAAAAGAGTATTTTTCGACGACGAGTAATATTTTCAAAACCCGTAAATGGTATAAATAACATACAAAGTGCATGCATAACATTACATTGCAACTCATGACATATCATATCATTCGTAATAGGTCCCGGTTGACGCATTACATTAAACCTCAGTGTACTCACTTTTGCCGTTATTCCAGTTTATCCAAGTGAGTTTTCATAGCCCCGTTTTACATGCTTTTTACATTATTTCAAACCTACGGGGGAGAATACATTGCACAACATTTTTATTACGATACCAAGTATGTTAAATACATTTACATTGCTTGAGTTACAAAGTTGCCAGTTAAAAGTCCCCATTTCAAATGCATGAGCCGTTAATTTGGAAAGCGTGTGTGAGTGGATAGATCTATCGAGGGTGACGCCTCCATCCGGGTTGGTGAATCCCAATTGTCATACGGATGCATTTCATTCATAAACATTACCAGAGTTGTTTGGCAAGACACTCTTTTGGGGCGTACATTAGTCAGAAGCTTCGGTATCATGCGCTTAAGCAATTGTAACATTTTACGTGACATGATTGTCATGCCTGATCTATACTTGCGTAGTCGTATAAAACATTTACATAAACCTATGATTTCTCACCAACATTATTGTTGACCGTTTTTAGCAATGTATTTTCAGGTAACTGAGGCATTCATCATGACATGGTTTAGGGACCTACATTTTGAGTCGCGGCGTCGACTTACATTATGTACATTATGGCACTTATTTAAAAACGTCGTTTGGATTTGTAACATGGATGTATTTCCGCAAACTTTGTAAACCTTTTGGGACCGATGTTGTACTCTGATTATTTTTATGAAATATCCAACGATGTGTTTTTTTTAAAACGACACTTTAGGTCGTTCAATATAACTGTGATGTGGTGCTATGACAGTCAAGCCCCCAGGAATTCCATTCCGCTGCAAAACAGGTAAATTGGGGGTGTGACAGATTGGTACCAGAGCTACAGTTATAGAGAACTAGGTTGCATCATTGACCCTAGACTATAGCTACATTATCATAGCATCTCATCATTTCATCATAAATACATAGTCACTATACATGCGGTTTTATACGTACATTTTCGAGTTATTTAATTTCATTTCGAACTCGATTGTCACATGGATGCCTTCAAATACCCATCCCATTATACTCACATCACTTTGACATGGAGAATGCCTTGTCAGTCCCTATCACAATTTTTAACATCAGTTGACTCAACACCGATAACATCCGATGATGACACTGAGACCTTTTAGGAGGACGAAGTTACTCCTACACCATCACGATCACTATCGATTCACTGTAGGATCAGGACAATTTTTATCACTCAGTTGGGACAGATCATACTATTAGGGTAGAACTGATAGACTTAATCCTAATGAACCTATTTTCTTAACTCATCACAAGGATTCCGTTATCATTATTGTCATTATTTTCATCATCATTATCATTTCGAGCACCATCCGTACCATCACAGCTCATACCCGATACTCATACACCCGACTTGCGACTTGGGAAGCGTGCATGATTTGACACACCATTATCATCTACCACTAAGACTATAGACACTACATCATCTCATAGGTTTGAGGACTGTGAGAGTTCTAGGGCTATTGTTGCTAGACCGCCTACTACTTCTACACTTGAGACATGATTAGACTACCAACAGGAACAGATAATAAACACCTTTCTAACTAATGTGATCTTTATCATTTATTATCTCTACGATAATCACCACCTTGTTTATTTCATTCCTTACTCCAATTGCCCAATTCTCTATCATTTCGCGATGATACATCACTATCTTACTAGGGGTTAGGCCAATTTTATTCTCGACCAATTAGTAGACTGTTATTACTCGATAAGGTTCTCTTATGCATCCTACAAACCATCCAACAAATTTTATTCCAACTTATCTTGCTACTATTTCATGAAATTATTTCACTTGATTTTATTTCGAACTATTTCATCACTATCTTAGAAGCGTTGTTTCGTAAAGTTTTAACGCAAGTTGTTTTATTACCAACTTATCTATTGGTTTCAGTCATTTTATCAACTATTCAATATCCTCATGTGAAACGATTTTCATGTTACTCTGAAAAATCATCAAGCCATTATCTTACAAAACAAAACGTTGAACACCAACTATTTGTCCTACATTCTCTCTTTTGAGATAATAAACTTCATCGTTATCTAACACAAACTACTTTCAATTATTTTACCGATCATTTCATCTTACTCCTGTACCATTAAACCAAAATTTACGACTTTGATAATAATTTATAAACAATGACCTTACTGATACTTTGCAAACTATTTTCTCATAGTATGATAAACCGATTAATTTGCTATTATTTTATAAAACAACAAACAATTGCAATAGCAAGTTACAAATTATATTACAAATTTTTTTTGCAAGTAATATTGCGGTCTTATAAACTATTTTACCCTTTTGGTGAACTATTTTAACCACTGCCTGATTTAAAATCATAAAGCTTGGTACGCTTACCTCACAAACTATTCGCCTTTACTTTACTAACTATTATATTCCCAACCTATAAACCATCTTGATATTAATTGAACTACGAAATCTTCTATTATTTGACAAACGATAAATTGTTTTCTTGAAAGCTATTTTACAAATCATTTCACGAGTTATGTTATAATCTGAATTATGACTTACCAAAATATTTCACTACCATTGTTAAGCCGTTTTCTATCACTATATAAGCTGTTTTAAAATCACCTTAACAAGTTGTTACTTTTACGCCAAGCCACAACTAAGATTTATTATTAAACTGTAAATGATAAAAATGTTTCTTTCTTACTCAATAAAGTGGTCTTACAAACCTTTTCATAAACTTTACTGTAATTTTCTTACAAACTATTTATTCTCGTTTGAGAACAAAGTTTTATAATCAGATATATCGTGCAGAAACATTTCTTTCTGTTAACACTCTATAGATGCTTACGTCATTTATCTCTCACTCAACCGATAAGTTAGGATTTGACGAGTGACCTTTTTAGGAAAGACTTCCTATACCATCTGTGAGGAGGATTCCTTGATACAAGAAAGCAATGAAAGGATTTTGGAATTTCCAACAAGGAATAGAACTAGGTGGTAGAATGATTCAAAACTCAACAAAAATCTTAAGACATCACGAGACATTCCGAACCACTATTTTGAATTAGAATCCAAACTCTATCATTCCATAAGTGCTAGCTAGACCGAGTTACGAGATTTAATACGAAGCGAATACCCATGAAGCAACACTATAGGGATATGCCAAGTCTTCTATCTGAGACTATAGAACATTCTACTAAACATAGCTTCAACAATATGTGAACTTCCCTTCAATGAGTTCCCTTAAAGGAAAATTTGGTTAAATTAAGGCTATCGATATAGACTTCCCCTAAGGCATTGTGTTCTCTAGAAATTTCAAGTAACCTCATTTCCATATCAAGAGATGCCACAGGTTTGAACATGTCGGACAATCAATGACTCCCCATCTACAAGTGAAACTAGCACAAACATTCTTCGACATAGTTTGAGATGATACCTATCTTCTTGCTAGCATGATAACAATATTAGGGATGAACTACATTTGAAGCACCTACAGCACCTCATAACCCATCTTTTCGGAACCCGTCGATCATTTTGAAAAATACCCTCAAACTTACCACCTTCTATCACATCTCTTTAGAGCGCTTATTCTTAACATAGGATTTGAACACGTCTCATTTTCCTTTTATTTGAAGAGTTATGGCGCCGAAGAGAGCTCCACCAGCTATGACACAAGCCGATATCCAAAAGTATATAAAGGATTGTATAGCTAGGGAACTAGAGAAAGAACGGGCAACGATAGCTGCTGCTGCCGCTGTCGAGACCACGGCTGTTACTGAAACTACTAGACATGCTACTACTACAGGAGTTGCAGGAGATTCGAGAGTTCGAAGTGGTACATACATGGACTTTAAGAGCAGTGACCCCCCGAAGTTCAGAGGCACAGAAGGAGCCATTACTATGATCCGTTGGTTGGAAAGGATCGAGTTGTTATTTCTTATATGCGATTGCCCAGATGACTGCAAGGTGAAATTTGCTACTAGTACACTCTTGGATGAGGCAATGTTATGGTGGAATCATTATGCACAGCCTATTGGTATGGAAAATGCTTATAAACTCTCATGGGATCAATTCAAGAGGTTGATGACTAAGAAGTATTGCCCGCCCAAGGAGATGAAGAAATTGAAAATGGAATTTATTGGACTAGTGACCGTTGGTTATGACATTGAGACCTACATCAGAAGGTTTCAAGAGTTGGCTACTTTATGTCCATATATGGTTATGGACAATGAGAAACTACTGGAAAGTTTCATTGGAGGACTTCCAAAATGCATTCAAGGAGAGGTAGCCTCTTTCGATTCGCAAACAATTGAAGGGGCCATCAAGGTAACTCAATTACTCATGGCTCAAGTAGTGAGGAGGGAGAAATTTAACGACAACAACAACCGCGACAACCAAACTAACAACAACAAAAGGAAATGGGAAAATGACCAGGGAGGTTATAACAACAACAACCAAAGCTGTAACACTAACCATCACCAACAACAAAATAGAAGACAAGAAGCCGTCAGGGTTCCTGTTGCTGCACCAACAACGGAAAGAACTTATACTGGAAACTTGCCACGATGCCATCAATGCACTCTACATCATAATGGTCCATGTGGTATATGCTTTATCTGTCAAACAGTGGGACACCTTGCTAAGGACTGCAAAGGAAAAGGATATGTTGGGGCTAAACCACTATGCAATCGATGTAAGTATCATCACACGGGTCCCTGCCCTGCCAAGTGCCGCGAATGCCAAAAACCGGGACATCTAGCCAGGGATTGTAAAGGCAAAACTATAATTACATGTTTCAGATGTGGGGAGCAAGGACACTATCGGAATCAATGTCCTCAAAAACCAAGGTCAGCAAGTTGAAGGTGCTCATGGATTAGGAAAAGGAGAAGCTCGTCAAGGTACCAACGACACGAAAGACTGAAGAAAATCGGAAACTAACAGTCTTATTTCTCCTTATGTACTATGTAGTACTAAGTTTATGTTTTCATCGTATCCGAATCCTTATAACCTCAGATGTACTACTTTTGATAAACCACTCGTTGTAAATATTCTCATCTATTGTACTTTATTTCCTTTCGATTCAATATCACTTTCGATAATGTTATTTCTTTTTACTTTATCGACCATTTTAACGACACGGTTTAAATCCTTGTAAGCATCGAGAGTTATAACAACTAAACCGAACGTCACATCATCGTTCCTTAATTATACATAGCCTAGCTAACTATGTCTAATTCTGGAGGGATCATGTTATGTTGGGAGCGGCTATTTATAAATCTTAGTGCAAGCAAAATGTTCACATAATCCACAAGTCAAAGTATTACTCATGCGAGATTTACCCAATACGATGTTTTGTACACTCTCAATCATCGACAACAGTAACTACTTTTCTCCATGTCTTCTCTCCTCGATATTCATCATAAACTCAAAAATTCGATAGACTTACACGAACTGAATTCAGGGACTGAATTCCTTTTTGGATGGGCGAATGTGACAACCCGTACTTTCAGGTCATTTCTCGACACAATTTATGTTTCATTATTTCAACATTTATAGCAAGCTTGGTTTACTTGTTTCAAATTCGCGTAACCTTGGAGGTTTAGCGGCGAATTCATGATCATGACATCACGTACATTTCATATGGACTATGATTAGTCTACATTTCATTGACATCATGTGCATCTCATTAGTACATTCACGACATTTCATTTTCACTTGCAACGCGTAATTTTTATATTTAATAATCATTATCGCGTGAGTTTTTATTTTAACATTTAATCCGTTACTTTCAAAAATGATCCCGAGGTATTTTTAAACTTACATTTAATTTATAAAAACTATATTTTTAGTTTTCCTAGTGTTTCAAATTTATTTGGTACTTAAATCGTTAAAGTTTAATTATTACGTCGTTTTCTTAAAAATTTTACGATAATTATTTTATCACTCAATTTTCACAAGGAAAGTATTTTTACAATTTTTATCATCTCATTACATCCTATTTTGACCTAATAAAAACTTACTTGCACCAAAAATTTCCATTTACATTCACTTGTACATTTTCTACACAATTTCTTACACTTTCTTTACAAATTATATACAAATAATACATATACTTCTTTAAAAAAAAAAAAAAAAAAAAAATATACTTGGGAAACAAGATCCACAAAAAACGCCCAAGGGAGGGTACACATTTATGGTGGCATGGTTCATTAATTTTGTGTTTTCAAACTATTACATAAAGTCCAACTCAATTATTTTATCTCATTCACTTCTCATTCACAAAGTGTTAGCAAAATAAATTCTCTCCTCTCCTTTGCTTCATCATAACCGGCCACAAGAGGATCACAAAGGGGATCAAGAATTTTTTTATCAAGTTCAAGTGTTTACAACCTAGTTATACTCTTTTTATGGTTTTGAAATAAAAACCAAGGGTATTTAAGTTTAATCCTTGTTACCTACACCTCTTCACTATCACTTGTAAGCATGTTTTTATCATTTTCAAGTTTCCTTTTCATTTTCATATGTTTCTTCTCATTTTTGGAGCTTATATGCATGATATGTGATTTATACCATTTATTTCATGATTTTAGAATATATATATATACTTTGGTCATCCTATAATTATTCCCATGGTATTCTTTGGTCTTGATAGTGATTAGGAACCCATGACACCCTAAGAAGGTGTATGGTAGGAGTAGATTAGCTTTGGAGTTGATTTGAAGGGATTAGAATAGGTTTTGTCCGAGAAAAACTATTTTCGATAACTATATTTTAGGTTCTGTCCTTAATTCGAATTTCTGGAAAAACCTACTGTTGGTACGAAATTTTGGCCTTGATATTTAGAAAATATACTTTAAAACGAATCCGTGGCCTTTTGAACGGATAAAAACGGAGTTATAACGAAGCCGTGGTGAATTTTTAAAGTTTGACGACGAAACGTATAGTTTTCAGAAAATTTCAGCTTGCTGTTTTTAGTATTTTCGAGTCAAAAACGAGCCTTAAGCTTCACAAATTATTTCGACTTATCAAAAATATATTAGTTTACTTCGATACGAAGCTAAGGACATATATTTCGTAGAAAACGGATTTGAAACGACAAATATATGCACGTTTTTATAAAGTTGCCGTAACTATTATTTTCTGAAAAATTATATTATTTCTACGATTCAAGTATTTCATTAGCTGTAAGGGCTATGTTTGCGGCAGTTTTTAACTATGATGCAAAACTTTTTGGAACAAATTGTCTTCTAGTAAAATCAAGTTCACCGGCCATATTTTTCAAAACAAAAAGCCGTTTGTCAAGCGGAGTCATAGTAAATTATTTACGGATGTTCAAACTTGGCCGAAACTCATTTTCTGCACACAATTAGCAAAAACCACCATCTTTAGCCCTTAATATCTTTATGATCGAGACTTTTTGAACGAAAACTCCTGAACTGAAACTTCTAGATATCGATACAAACTTTCCAAAACCGTCGAGTTCGTTCTCTAACGATCGACGTACACCATTTTACGACTACTTTTCCGAAGCCATTTTTGTTGATTTCATGATTTTTCCGACGACATTGTTTTGCGACGAAAAGTGGTAATTTCACCAAAAATCATTATAAAACCATTGTAGGATGACATTTTGACGTAAAAACTTGTAAAGTGATTTTTGAAGGGTCAAGACGTCAAAAGAGTATTTTTCGACGACGAGTAATATTTTCAAAACCCGTAAATGGTATAAATAACATACAAAGTGCATGCATAACATTACATTGCAACTCATGACATATCATATCATTCGTAATAGGTCCCGGTTGACGCATTACATTAAACCTCAGTGTACTCACTTTTGCCGTTATTCCAGTTTATCCAAGTGAGTTTTCATAGCCCCGTTTTACATGCTTTTTACATTATTTCAAACCTACGGGGGAGAATACATTGCACAACATTTTTATTACGATACCAAGTATGTTAAATACATTTACATTGCTTGAGTTACAAAGTTGCCAGTTAAAAGTCCCCATTTCAAATGCATGAGCCGTTAATTTGGAAAGCGTGTGTGAGTGGATAGATCTATCGAGGGTGACGCCTCCATCCGGGTTGGTGAATCCCAATTGTCATACGGATGCATTTCATTCATAAACATTACCAGAGTTGTTTGGCAAGACACTCTTTTGGGGCGTACATTAGTCAGAAGCTTCGGTATCATGCGCTTAAGCAATTGTAACATTTTACGTGACATGATTGTCATGCCTGATCTATACTTGCGTAGTCGTATAAAACATTTACATAAACCTATGATTTCTCACCAACATTATTGTTGACCGTTTTTAGCAATGTATTTTCAGGTAACTGAGGCATTCATCATGACATGGTTTAGGGACCTACATTTTGAGTCGCGGCGTCGACTTACATTATGTACATTATGGCACTTATTTAAAAACGTCATTTGGATTTGTAACATGGATGTATTTCCGCAAACTTTGTAAACCTTTTGGGACCGATGTTGTACTCTGATTATTTTTATGAAATATCCAACGATGTGTTTTTTTTAAAACGACACTTTAGGTCGTTCAATATAACTGTGATGTGGTGCTATGACAGTCAAGCCCCCAGGAATTCCATTCCGCTGCAAAACAGGTAAATTGGGGGTGTGACAAAACTCCCAGAAGAAACTTCAATTCTGCTGAAGGTTCCTCGAACTCACAACTTATACACATTCAACCTTAATGAAGTTCAACCAGGTGGTGATCTCACTTGCTTGGTGGCTAAAGCATCTCTTGATGAGTCCACTAAATGGCATAGAAGAATGGCGCATGTGAATTTCAAGACCATTAACAAACTCTCAAAAATGGGTCTTGTTGAAGGACTTCCCACCAAAGTTTTCACAAATGATCACAATTGTGTCGCTTGCAACAAAGGAAAACAACACAGAGCTTCTTACAAAGCTATCAATGCTATGAGCATCATTACTGAACCTCTTCAGTTGCTTCACATGGATCTGTTTGGTCCAACTCAAGTCAGAAGCATTGATCATAAGTTCTTCTGTTTGGTAATCACTGATGGCTATAGCAGATTTTGTTGGGTTTTCTTTCTCAGAACCAAAGATGAAACATCTCAAGTGCTGACTGAATTCATCACTCTTGTTGAAAATCAGTTGAACAAAAAGGTTAAGGGTATTCGGTGTGATAATGGGACAGAGTTCAAAAATGCTATTCTTATAGAACTCTGTGGGTCAAAAGGCATAAAAAGGGACTATAGTAATCCAAGAACCCCACAACAAAATGGGGTGGCTGAAAGAAAGAATAGGACCTTAATAGAGGCTGCTAGATCCATGCTTGCAGACTCTAAACTGCCCACTATGTTCTGGACTGAAGCTGTTGGCACTGCCTGCTATGTGCTAAACAGGGTGTCCATTACCAGACCACAACTCAAAACCCCATATGAACTTCTCTTTGGAAAGGTTCCTGTCATTCACTACCTAAAACCTTTTGGTTGTCAAGTGACCATTCTGAACACAAGTGATCCGTTGGGAAAGTTTGATGAGAAGGCTGATGATGGTTATATTGTGGGTTATTCAGCTCATAGTAAGGCCTACAGGGTGTATAATTTGCAAGCCAAAAAGATAGAAGAGACGCTGAACCTGAGATTTTTGGAAGACAAGCATAATGTTCAAGGACAAGGTCATTCGTGGTCTTTTGACCTTGACTACTTAACTGACTCTTTGGGTTACACTAGACACTTGGCTAATCAAAATGCAGGTTCTCAAGCTTCTCCCACTGACAATGCAGGTCCCTTAAATGATGACTCTGAAAATGAGTTTGAAGATGATGAGCAACCCATACTTGTGCCTTCTTTCTCTCCTAACAATATTGCAGGTACCACCTCCAAGGATACTGCTGATTCGAGTAATGAAGATGACTCTCATTATGCTGAGGACCTTGCTAGGCTTCAGACTCAAGAATTTGCAGCAAAGCTTGAAGCAGAGAAACTGAAAGAAGGGGTAGCTAATGAAGGAGTCAGCAGAAACAACGTGTCTGCTGAAGTTGACTCTGTCACACCCTCAATCCCCAAATCTGCTGAAGGCTATGCTATTCCTTCTCAAGTATCTTTAGACTTTGGTGAACCCTATACACGCTTTCCAAAACCTTCAGATCTTGGAAATCATCAACCCAAAGCTGGCATCTTCACCTCACCCTCTTATGATGCTGAATTTGAACCAACCATCACTAATCTTGATTCATCCATTGAAGTCAACCCCACTGCTACTCAGAGGATCAATATTGCTCACCCTCAATCCAACATCATAGGTGATCTTCTGGCACCTGTTCGAACTCGAAGGGCTATCTCAAGTCCTCAATTTGGGCAGATTGCTTTTCTCTCTTATGTATCCAACCAACAAAGAGACAATCACACAGACTTCAAACATTGTCTGTTTGCTTGTTTTCTCTCTCAAGTGGAACCAACCAGTGTATCTCAAGCTCTTAATGATTCAAGTTGGCTAGAAGCAATGCAAGAAGAGATGCAACAATTTCACAACCAACATGTTTGGATTTTGGTACCACTACCTGATGGCAAATATGCCATTGGGACAAAATGGGTTCTGAAGAATAAGAGAGATGCTCGGGGTGTTGTGATCAAAAACAAAGCAAGATTGGTAGCTCAAGGCTTCAGACAAGAGGAAGGGATTGATTATGATGAAGTATTTGCACTTGTTGCCAGAGTTGAAGCAATTCGTATTTTCTTGGCTTATGCTTCTTATATGGGCTTCATGGTGTATCAAATGGATGTCAAAGGTGCTTTCTTGTATGGTGAGATTGAAGAGGAAGTCTATGTCACTCAACCCAAGGGATTTGAAGACCCAGATCACCCAAATCATGTTTACAAAGTTGTTAAAGCTCTCTATGGCTTACATCAGGCTCCAAGAGCTTGGTATGCTCGGCTTTCATCATTCCTGCTGAAGCATGGCTATAGGAGAGGAGCTATCGATAAAACACTGTTTCTCAAGAAGAATTACTCAGACATCATTCTGGTGCAAGTGTATGTGGACGACATCATATTTGGTTCCACAAACGAAGCTTGGTGCAGGGAATTCGAGGAACTTATGAAGGGTGAATTTCAAATGAGTGCTATGGGAGAGCTGACTTTCTTCTTGGGTCTCCAGGTTCAGCAGAAACAAGATGGCATCTTTATCAGTCAAGATAAGTATGTGAAGGACATTCTGAAGAAGTTTGGTATGGAAGGTGTTCGGACTGCCACAACACCTTATGAAGCTCCAAAGGCTAAAGCAAATAATGAACCAGATCTACCTGTGAATGTGCATCTGTACAGGTCCATGATTGGTTCATTGATGTATCTGACAGCTTCAAGGCCTGATATTACGTTTGCTGTGAGTGTGTGTTCTCGACATCAAGTCACTCCACTTGCTTCCCATCTCAATGCTGTAAAGAAGATCTTTAAGTACCTCAAAGGCCAACCTCTTTTAGGCCTTTGGTACCCAAAAGAATCTCCTTTCAAGTTAGAAGCATATAGTGACAGTGATTATGCTGGTGCAAATCTGGATAGAAGATCCACAACTGGAGGCTGCCAATTTCTAGGCAAAAGGTTGATTTCTTGGCAATGCAAGAAACAAACCATTGTGGCCACCTCAACTACTGAAGCAGAGTACGTTGCTGCTGCAAACTGCTGTGGACAAGTCCTTTGGATTCAGAACCAATTGCTGGACTATGGGTACAACTTTATGAACACTACAATTCATATAGATAATCAAAGTACCATCTGCATAGTCAAAAATCCAGTTTTTCACAGTCGAACGAAACACATTGAAATCAGGCACCACTTTATAAGAGATGCTTATGAAAAACATTTGATAAAAGTGGCTAAAATCCATACTGATAATAATGTGGCAGACCTATTAACAAAGGCTTTTGATGGACCAAGGTTTCAACACCTCGTGGTCAATATTGGAATGCTAAACCCTTGACTGCATAGTTTAAGGGGAGGCATAGGCCTCAGGGGAGGCATATGCCTCAGGGAAGGATTTGTGCAAACTCTGCAGATTTTTGTTTATATTTACTCTGCAGATTTTTTGGTTTGTTTCTATATTTTTGTTTGTACTCTAACACTAACTTCTAATATTTCTCTAGTTTGTTTGTTTTTGTTGTTGTGTATGTTTAGTGTCTGTTTTGCAGTTGTCTGTACTGCATTTTGTCTATTCCTTATCTGGATTGCAGTTTATACATCCCATGATCAAGATCAAATTCATCAAGAGTGACTCATTAGTACATGGTCAAATAGCTGAAAGAGTGTTGCTTGTTTCTTCTAATATCAAAATACTGAAGCATACAATTTGATTCTACTGAAGTTAATACTGAAGAAAAGAAAATAAAGTCAAATTGTTCATTCATTCATTCAAGAAACAGTTTACAGCTTACAACTTACATAAAGTCAACCTACTTCTATTATGCATCCTCAAGCTAAGCCTAATCTAGTGTATATCTTTCATTCCGAAATCTAATGGAATGCTGGATATGCGTTAAATGCTGGCTTTGCTTTCGTAGGTCTTGCGTAACCACCCATTCTGCTTAACTGGCTGGTTGGATATGCATGACCAGAACGACGAAGATGCTAAGGACCAAAATGGACGGATGGATTGATGCAACCGATTGATGATGACGATGACCACTTAGGATGACGAAGAGAACTATCGTGTCCTTTGTGCTTCATCTACTCATTTCAACCAAAATGCAATCGATCCACCCTCCTCAAGCCCTTCTACTATACGATGTGTGTTCAAGCACCAAAAGATGGCGCAGTGAGACCAAGAACCACCTCTCTATCTTTGGGGAGTGGCGGATTCCTGGCACGTGGTCTTTGTGGAGACCAAGGTGCTGGAGGTTGGGAGTAAGAAGTTCCCTCCTTATAGGAGTCATCAGAATCATCAGCAGATTCACTTGGAGTCACTACACTGTCATCTACTGAAGAAGGGACAAAGGGCTTTTTATTTTTTGGTCGAGGATAGGGTTGAGGAAAGTAAGAAAACCATGGGTTTGATTCACCACTTGATGATGATGAAGAGGATGTTGAAGATGAGGAAGTGAGATCTATGATCTCAGGTTTGGTATTCATAATGCAAATGGGTTAATTGAGGTTATGTGGCTTCTAGGGTTTGTGGTAAAAATTTGGGGATCTTGGTGAAAAGAAGAGTTACATTGGGATCATTTTATAGACGGATTCAAGATTCAACGAGTTTAATGCAAGTAGGTGGCACAGTAATTCTAGAAACTTACCGAAGATATTCTTATCTTTGATGCATTCTGCTGATGCCATAACTTCAGCAGATTGATCATGTGTTTCTGCCGAAGTGTTATTTTGAGTTTGGTCAAAGTTGTCATACACGTCAGCAAAGGTCAACCAAACGGTCCATTTTTCTTTGACCATAATTTGGGCAAAAACACTTCATCCACCATCACTCGCTTCAGAACAAACAAAATCCCTCTCATTCCACTTTCACAAACTCTCACCATTTCAAAATCATAATCCTAAACACTCATATTCCTCATGGCTCTTGAATTTAAATATGATCACAACAAAGTTGCATTTCTGGGAAATGGCAAGGGATATGAACTGTACGAACCAATGGTGGAATTCCTGAAAAGGTCCAAGATTCGTTATGCTCTAACTCATTCTCCAAATGAGATATATGAATCACTGGTTACTCAATTTTGGGCAACTGCTGAGAAAAGGAGCGATACAGAGATTAGGGCTGTGATTGATGAAACAGAGTGCATTGTGACCGAGGACCTAATCAGAAGGAAGCTTCACCTGGAAGATGCTGATGGAGCATTTTACTCTAATCAGGAGGATGTGTTGAATGGGCTAAGGGCTATTGGCTATCGTGGTACTAGAACTGATATGTGGCTAAAGAAGGAACTCTGCCCCAAATGGAGATTCCTGGTTCACACACTGCTCCAATGCATGAGCAACAAGACCGGAGGATGGGACCAGTTCTCTACTAGACTGGGATATGGTATTGTGTGTCTTTCTCAAGGGGTAACTTTCAATTTTTCTAAGTATATTTTCGAAAACATGGTTGAAAATATTCAAAAGACAAAAGGAAAATTTTTAATGTACCCAAGGTTTTTACAAATTATATTAGACACCTCTACCCAAGCCCAAGCTTTTTATCCTATAGGTTCCTTGACTGCTAAATTGTTTGCAACCATGAAAACTCACTTTCAGGGGGAACATCATCCCTTGCTAGCTGCCATGTTGCCCCAGGGTAATGAGGCTGCTGATGAGGAGAATGTGTCTCATAATCCTCCTATCTCACCTATGGCGACTGATGGTAATCCATTGGTTAACATTGATGAGGGCCCATCTTCTACTGTTGAAGCAACTCATGTTGCTCCTGACCAGCCACCCTGTCCCTGTCCTCCACCCACTCTTGATACTATTGTTGAGTCAGATCTTGATAGACCTCCCACACCAAGTCCTGTGAGGGATCCTCTCGATGAAGATCTTCCTCACATTGAGCATAATCATGTTTCTACTGAAAGGTCCAATGAGGCTCCCCTTACCACAGAGCAATCTGCTGGTGGAGCTGAGGACTCCATTACACTCTCATCTGTGTATGCTCTTGTCAACAGGTATGCTGCAGAGGTTAATGATCTGAAAAAGGAACTTGCAGAGACCAAATTGTCTCTTGGGGGTAAAATTGAAGAACTGCAGAATCAGGTTAAGGTCTTAGAGCACAATCTAAAAGGGTCTTCCAAAAGGAAACTGGTGGTTTCATCTGATGAAGAGCAAGAAGCTCCTCCCTTTGGATCTCTAGAAATGTTGGCTAAAGTGTCTCTCAATGACCCTTCATCAGTAGCTGCCACTTCATCAAAGAAGACGAAACCTGTTCTGTACACCAGAAGAAAGAGATCTGATCTTCATAAGGTTTCTTCTGAAGCTTCAGAGGAACCTGGGGTTGATAAGGCTGCATCTGCTGATTTACAAATGGAGGATGCATCTCCAGACCTTGGACAAACTTCATCTGTTCAAGAACCATCAGATCCTTCACCTTCAGCAGATCTTCCTGATGTTGCTGTCTTGACCACTCCAGTTGATAATCTACATCAACATGTTGATCTAGGTACTCCAGAAGAAATTCCTATAGTTGATCTAACTAAAGAAGAGTGTGCTAAGCAGCCTGATGATAAAGGGAAAAATGTCATCACTGAAGATGAGCTTGGTCCTAACCTGGTGACTGAGGAGGAAAGACTTGGTCAAGCAAGTAGATTGGCAGAGTTTGAGAAGACAAAGGAAAGTGTAGCATTGGCTAAACAACTTGGAACAGAGGAATTTTCATCTCTAACTCCTGAGAGAAGAAAAGAACTAGATGAACTGAGGGTTAAGATGCCTGCTGAACACTGGGATATCCTCACCCAGCAAGTCATTTCAAAGCCTTCTCTAGCTCAAAGTATATTAGGTGAAGATTTCCTCAGTGACAACTATGTGGAGCGAATGATGGCTCAGGGACGACAAAGGAGACAAGAAGCAATTGCACAAAAGAGGGCCATCCAAGCTCAGAAGGCCAAAAATAAACCTCCCACTAAAGATGAAATAAGAAGGGTGGTGAAAAACCAATACTCACGGTCCAACTCTGGCCTAACAATGAAACAAGTCAAGGCTTTTCCTGATCATGTCCTGTATCGCAAATATAACCAAATCATGGAGGAAAGATCATTATCTTTAGCAAAATCTCTCAACCTAAAGAGGACTTCAGAGAATGAAGCTGCTCCAGAAGCCAAAAGACTCAAGGCTGTTGATGCTGCAATCAAAGAATCTTCTCCATTCATTCCTGCTGAAGCAACCTCTGAAGTTGCTTCTTCTCCTGCCAAGGGCCAATCTGCTGAACCATCTTCCATTCCTCCTGAAACACCTGAAGCATCAGCTCCCTCTCCCATAGTAACACCTGTTGTCACAGTGGAAGATTCTGAAGTTAAGGAAGCTGATCTCGCAGAAACCAAAACAGAAAAGGCTATAAGGATATCCCACAGGATGAAAGCACTGCGCACTTCAACCATGTCTCCATCTACTGATACATGCCCCACTACAGATGCACAAGATGAAAATGCTCCCCCTCAGGAAATCTATCTCCCTGGGAGGAGAAAGAAGACTAAGGCCAAAATTTCTCCTTTGGATCTTGAAGCTGATGACTCATCTTTCATTGTAGAAGGATCTGCTGCTGATTTTACTGATGAATACTCAGAAGGGTTGATAGGGTGGAACTTAAAGAATGATGAGATGAATGTGCTTCATCGAGGGGACTCCATTTTAATGGAATTTACCTTTCTAAAGGAAATTCTGCACTTGATTGACAGGGCTGACTTAATCTCTCTGTTCACTCAAGTTTCCACTCATTATTGCGACAAGAAACCACAAGGTTCTGGGATGTTCCTACCAGGATATCTTCAAGTCATGCTAAACTCCCACATTCCCAGGAGCAAAGCATCTTCAATTTGGGAAAACTCACATCGGTGGAAGCTCATATCCTGGAGATTCTATCATCTCCCTCGTGTGCATGTGCTTGAAACCAAGGGTGGAATCACTGTATGCCTGTTGTCTGAAAGAAAATATCCTCTGCCTAAAAGACTTATGGAAAAGATGTTGAGTCAGAAATTGGAAATTCCTCCAGATCCTGTGGGAAATGAAAGACAATCTGCTTTAACACTGGTGGGATTGATCAAAACTCAACTTCAACAACTGCAATAGGCCTCTTCTTCTTCCATATCAGGACAATTGGTACTCACTGCACTACTTTGTTTTGTTCATTTTTAGTTTGCTTTGTTTATGTTATTTGTCTATTTTTGTCTAAAGTTTTTAGTAAACGCTTTCATAAAAAGAAATCTCACAAAAACATCATTTTAAAAATAGTGATAGCGTTTATTTAATAAAAATTAGGTTTTAAATTTTCCTTTTTCAACTTATTATTAAGCTTTTTCAGTTTTATAAAGTGTTCTTAGTGAAAAAAAAAAAAAAAAAAAAAAAAAAAAAAAAAAAAAAAAAAAACTTTTATGTAGAATTTTTGACTGATGGTCTTTAACTCACCCGATGTACCTTTTGTATATCAAAGAGTTGGCTAGTCCAAAGGGTACAGCTTTGGTAAAGACACATCAAATCTGTTGATAGCTGTAATGGTTTGCTCAAAATCATAGGGTCTGCAACCACCCATGCTTAACTGCTGAGGGTTGTATGGTCATCAATTCACCATGGTCTATTCCTTTTTGGAATCCAAGAATTGGCTAGCCCACATGAATATGGCATGTGGTAAAGGCACCTGACTCCATATTTGGTTCTCAATTCACCAATTCTAAGAATTGACTAGTCCTGAGCAAACGGCTACAGGTAAAGACATATCAAATCCGTTTATATGGTTGCTGATTTGCCAATAAATCAGATGGTTATCAATGTACCATAGTTTTCGAACTAAAACATGTGGCTACTCCAGTAGTAATGGCTATTGGTAAAGAGACATCAAATCCATTAATTTCAATGATTCACCTCTCACAGGAGTTAACACACCTGGAAGTGATGAGAATAGTATTGAACTTATCCGTTTTGATGTACCTGATGTCATATGTTGCTGCAAAGACCTGGTGCTTTACAGATTAATTCATCTCATTGCTCAACCAACAGTATGATCCAATCCTCAAGGAAGCCGTTACAATCCTCAACAACAGTATCGATCTATCAAGGAAACTGGAACTTAACCTAGTCAAATTCCAGTTTAGGGGAGGATTGTTGGGAATTAAGGTAATCTACTGATTCTGCCGAAGCACAAACTACTGATTCTGCCGAAGCTTCAGTCGAAGAGATTCTGCCGAAGAAGAATTGATGCTGCCGAAGTTATATTTCAGCAGAAGTGATAAAGCAGACAGTGTGTTGCTGCTGAAAGTGGGAACCACGTAGGAGAGATAAGCTCAGTTTAGAGTAAAAGTCAGCGCCGTATGTATAGGTTGGCGCCGTATTATGTAGAGCTTATCAGTATAAACAAAATGATTAACAAAACAATATGATTAGTTGCATGCTTGTCTAGTTGCATGCTTAGTCTATGATAGTTTTAGGAGCGTAATTTGTCAACGCTCATTAGGGTTTCTTGCCTATATAAGAAACCATATTAGTTTGTAATAGATAAGCTTTTCCAAGTTTCTCAAGTCTAGTATTCTATCCGAAACATAGAGTTTCTATAATCAAAGATCCATAGAGGATCAAAAGTGTTCTTAGTTACTATAACTTGTATTTATTTTCCGCTACAATACCAAGTTGTAGAGATCTTCTATTAGTTCGCTTGTGATTACATAGGCAACGCTAACGATCCCCGAGTGCTTAAGATCTATCAAGGTCTCTGTTTCTAACATGGTGTCCTCATTCCCGAAAGAGAAAAGGGAAAGAGCAACCACACCATCTGTGAAGAATGGAACAAAGATATGCATGAGAATGCAAGTCCATTCCTCATCAGAAAGAAGCAAATCACCATTTTTGACATTTTTAAGCTTAAACTTGAAGCTTATATGGTGATTGTCAATAAGATGTCCGGGAGGGAGGGTGGGAAACGGTTCTTCAATCAACAGATTTTCTAGAAAAAGGATGTCTCCCTCCGGATCAAAGTAAGTGTTATCAATTCCCGTTGGAATTGACTCATCACTAAGAAAGGCATCGACTTCATTCCAAAAGTTGTCATCTTCCTCACCAGGAGTGAGAGAAGGGATGGAAGAGTCGGGAATAAGACTAGGAGATGATGGATCATTTTTGAGCAATTCATCAATGGGAAGGATGTCTCCCATTGGATCACAAACATCATCATCCAATTCAGATGAAACTGAAGAGAGTTTGGTTTCATCCACAGAGTTAACAAACTCGATGCGACAAACTGATTCCGGAGGTGGGACAAGTGGTGTGCTCTTAGAGCTAGCAGTTTCACCACTTCCGATGAAGTCTCCGAATCAAGATCATCATCATCAAGTACACTCTTGACTTCCCTGGTACAACTTTCAAACCATTTGTTTGAACCAGGGGTGATTTTCAAAGCTTTGAGCTCAGCACGTTTTTGAAAACTCCTCTTAACCGTGAAATTTGAGAGTGTTGCATTGAATCTTTCAGATTTTTGATCAATTGTGGCAACACTTTGTTTGTACAGAGGTTTGGAGTTCTGGTTGATTTTTAACGTGAGCTCTTCATTGTCAACCCGTATGGTCAACTCTTCAGCAAACACATCAATCAGAGCACGACTCGTTCTCAAGAAAGCTCTCCCTAAGATGAGGGGAACTCTAGGATCTGCATCGAAGTCTACTACAACAAAGTCAGTAGGAAAGTGAAACTTTCCCACTTTCATCACAACATCCTCGGCTATCCCAAGTGGACGAGTTATGGTACGGTCCGCTAGCTCGAGTGTCATACAAGTGGATGAAAGTTTAGGAAGAGACAGTTTCTTCCATACTGAGAGTGGCATGAGGTTAATGCTAGCGCCAAGATCGGCCAAGGCGGAGCATTGAACCATCCCCAAGAAATCACATGGGATTAAAAATCTGCCCGGGTCTTCAAGCTTTTTGGGAAGCTTCTTGAGAAGGACCGCTGAGCATTGCTCATTGAGGGGAGTTTTAGCCATCTCTGATAGCTTATCTTTGTTGGTGAGTAAGCCTTTAAGCGTGGATGCAAATTTAGGCATAAGAACGAGAGCATCAACGAAGCTTATATCAAAGTGGAGCTCATTGAAGATTTGGAAAAAATTTTCCATTTGCTCTTTGTTTTTGTCTTTGAGCTTCTCATCATTCATTCTTGATGGGTAAGGAAGCTGACTAGACTTTTGAGCCGGGATGGAAGTGTTTTCTGGCTCAGAATGTGTCTTCGGAACTTCGGGTTCCGGACTTAAAGCTTGGACTACCGAAGGTTGGACGTGTGCGGTACTTCGTGGGCTTGAGAATTGCACCTTGTCCGTTGTATCCTTGGTAACTTGACTCACTGCTCCTGGTGGAGGAGGCATTGGAGTCGAAGGTCCATTGTGCGTCTTACCACTACGAGTGGTGACGGCTTTCAACTCGGCATTGGGATTAGTAATTGTATTGCTTGGGAGTCCTCCAGAAGATGATGAAGCTTGGTTCATATTCATGTTCATGAAACTGCTCATCATATTCTTCAACTCATTTGTCTGCCGAGACATTGTGGTATCAATTTCCTTCTTTAGCTCAACCCTCATGTTATTGATCTGAGTTTGCATTGAACGTATGCTTGACTCAGTAATTTTCATGAAGTCATTTGGTGGGGGAGCATGAGAAGGTTGTTGATAACTTTTCTGATTTGGAGCTTGATATTGTGGGTTGTAATTGTTCCTGTTTTGATTATTGAAATTTTGTCCTTGATTCGGAACAAAGCGATTTTGATTGCCATGGTTTTGCACAGGAGGAAAACCAGGTGGTGTCATACCGCTAGGTGCACGGTAGTGAGGATCAGCCTGTGGTCGGTATTGATTGTGGTTTACCGAAGCTACGGGAGCTTGGTAAAAGGAAGCATCGGTTGCTTGACAATCATAATACGCGTGTGGACCACTACAAGTTTCACACACCTTGTTTACGGCTTTGACTGGTTCCGGCTTATGAATCTCGCTTTTGATTTCCTTAACATCCTTAATCATGCAACGGATGGCATCCGTTAGAGCAGCTATCGGAGCTGCTAACTCAGAAGAGTTACTGGATGAAGAAGCAGGAGGGTTAGGAGTATTGACTTTGTTGCGAGAAATAGGAACTTTTGATTTTTGCTCGCAAATCTCAATCACATCTTTAGGCTTACGATTCAAGATATTGCCACCGGCGGCTGCATTCAAAGAATCTTGATCGTTACCGTTCAACCCATTATAAAAGATATTGACTTGTTGAAGCTCCGTGAATTCATGATGGGGGCATTTCCTGAGGAGATCCTTGAATCTCTCCCATGCCTCTCCAAAGTTTTCATTGAAATTTTGACGAAATCCAGAAATTTCATTTTTAAGATTAGTCGTCATTGATGGAGGAAAGAAATGATTGACAAACTTTTGAACAAGTTCCTGCAAGTTTCGATGGATCGAGGGGGTTCTTTTTCCAGCCAAATCCGGGCTGTCCCCTCAAGTGAGAATGGAAATAGCATCAACTTGATGACTTTTTGTGGCACATCCTTGTAATTGATAGTTGAAGTCAACTTGTTAAACCAACGGATGTGTGCATACGGGTCTTCACGATCAAACCCGTGGAATTGATTTGTAGACACAAGTGTGATCAAATGTGTCTTCAATTCAAAGTGATCAGAGTTGATTACTGGTAGAATGATGGCATCTCCATAACCCTCGGTGGGTGCTTGGAGCATTTCCGCCATAGTACGTTCGTCTGCCATATTGTTGTTTGGAATAGTACGAATCTCGGGTTCGACTATTTGGGCAGCACGTCTACGAGAACGTCGTCTAGGAATTTCTGCTAGATCACGAAGAGGACTCAATGATCTAGAAGAACGAGTGCGCATGCACTAGAGTTAACTCTAAGGGATCTCAGAGTTAAGGAAGGGAATTATGAAATTGGTGAAAATGGGGTAAGAAGAATCTTTTTAGGTTTTCTGGTTCTGACAAGTATATATAACAAAAAATCCAATTAAAACAAGATCGAGGCAAAACAACAGTGAACTTAACCAATAATCACAAGATGAGTGGCTTCTTTGAAAAAGGTACACCACTATCAAGGACACAAAGGCAAGTTTTAAATCTTTGGTTCGGGAACTTATTATGGTCGCACCCCCAGTTAGGTAGTGCACTGCCTTGGTTTGCGGTGGTAAGATTTTATGTTGTTATTATCAAACTCAGAAAACGACAAATCTTTTTGTATTTTTATATTTGATACATATATAGAAACAAAAGCAAAATATTTTTGTGTTTTATACGTTTTTGGCTGTTTTTGGTTTTTTGGAATTTTTTTATAAAAATATATATAGATATAGATAGATGGTATGAACAAGGAGTGATTATTCAAATCACTAATCTGCTAAACGTGAGATAATTAGCACAGCTCCCCGGCAGCGGCGCCAAAATTTGATTCGCGCCAAACCGTCAAGTTTTCTCACACAAACTAGCCACTTGTGAATGGCTGACCGTAAGAAACTTAAAACAGTTTAAGCACAAATGCAATGAAGTCCAGGAGAGTACAGTGTTTCCCCATGTCGTTATGTCCCAACGAGCCGTGCGAGAATAGTCAGACGTTTAGTGATCGAGAAGATTTGAACAAATACAGAGATTTGATGGATTATAACTACAGAAAAAGCCAACAAATTACAACGGCTTAAATGCAAATTAAAGGAAATTAAAAAGATAAAATCTATTAAATAAATGCTATCACTGTTATTAAAATGATGTTTTTGTTTTTATGTTTTTACAAAACTGAAATAAAAACTACGCGACGTACAAATAAAAACGTGAAACTAAATCAATATTAACCCTAAAAATATGAAAATGATATTTTTACAATCCTAATGATAAAATAAAATATTTAGAAAAAGAAAATTATTTTTACAACTATTATTCTAATTATTATTAATTAAAAACTAATTTTAACTATTTAATAATGGCCTAAAATGCAAGAAATTAGGAAATAAAGCTAGAAAAATAAAATTAAGACTTAGAAAAATCTAAAATATCAAAATAGAATTTTCAAAACTATTTTTATATTTTTCTGATTATTTTTGTATTTTTTATGAATTTTAAACTATTAAAAACTAATTAAATTACTAAAAATTACAAAATAAACTATGAAAAATCTGGAAAATTACTTTTTTTTACTTTTTATATTTATCTAAACCTAAGAATAGTCGTTGTAGTATAGTGGTAAGTATTCCCGCCTGTCACGCGGGTGACCCGGGTTCGATCCCCGGCAGCGGCGCCAAAATTTGATTCGCGCCAAACCGTCAAGTTTTCTCACACAAACTAGCCACTTGTGAATGGCTGACCGTAAGAAACTTAAAACAGTTTAAGCACAAATGCAATGAAGTCCAGGAGAGTACAGTGTTTCCCCAGGTCGTTATGTCCCAACGAGCCGTGCGAGAATAGTCAGACGTTTAGTGATCGAGAAGATTTGAACAAATACAGAGATTTGATGGATTATAACTACAGAAAAAGCCAACAAATTACAACGGCTTAAATGCAAATTAAAGGAAATTAAAAAGATAAAATCTATTAAATAAATGCTATCACTGTTATTAAAATGATGTTTTTGTTTTTATGTTTTTACAAAACTGAAATAAAAACTACGCGACGTACAAATAAAAACGTGAAACTAAATCAATATTAACCCTAAAAATATGAAAATGATATTTTTACAATCCTAATGATAAAATAAAATATTTAGAAAAAGAAAATTATTTTTACAACTATTATTCTAATTATTATTAATTAAAAACTAATTTTAACTATTTAATAATGGCCTAAAATGCAAGAAATTAGGAAATAAAGCTAGAAAAATAAAATTAAGACTTAGAAAAATCTAAAATATCAAAATAGAATTTTCAAAACTATTTTTATATTTTTCTGATTATTTTTGTATTTTTTATGAATTTTAAACTATTAAAAACTAATTAAATTACTAAAAATTACAAAATAAACTATGAAAAATCTGGAAAATTACTTTTTTTACTTTTTATATTTATCTAAACCTAAGAAAAATGAAAAATTATTTTTTTGAACCATTTCTTAATTATTTGTATTAAAAGCTAATTAAAATTGCTTAAAAACTAATTTAAATTAAGAAAAATAGCAAATCTACTTAGAAAAATCTGAAAATTTCAGGAAAACTCTAAAACGATGTACTGAATCTAGGAAAATTAGAAAAACAGGCACTTATGTGGAGGAATTTGAAACTGCTTTACAAGTGCTTATTGAAATAAGCACTTGAATAAGCTAAAGTGACACAACAAGCACCAACTGATTACAGAAGTTCAAATATGCTATAAGAACTGAAATGCAACTAATATCAACTAGTTATATCCTCTGAATTACAGGTTTGATCAGATTTGATGACTTGAACTAATAAGCTAAATCAGGTTCTGAGTACCAACTTTGAGCTTGTGCACAAATCTAAGAATAAGCTAAAAAGGAAAAACAGAAATTGGAATATAATCTAGACCTGGGTGAGAGTATCTAAACCAAAAAGTAGACCATGACTAGCTCTAATAAGCCCTGTGCAACCTTGCACAAGACCTGAGAAAACTCAGTGAATGCTGAGACCAGTGAGCAGGGCATTTATGTCCTAAAAGAGGAGCAGTTTTGAAGCCTTTAAATAAATTGCAAAATTTCACAAAAATGCTAATAAGTAAACAGACCAGGTGAAGTTTTTAGAATGCCAAGTTTCACTTGATAAGTCCAAAAAATAAGCTCATGAAAATTCCTTGTAGTTGGCTCAAAAACAGATTTTTGCAACTTTTGACTTTTGAAGAAACATGGACAGTTGACTATTATGAACTTTGGATCCAATTTTATCACTGATGATGATGTTATATGATGTAATAAACCTAATGCAATCAATGTTAATGAATTCTAAACACAAATCAGGGATTTGCAAATCCTTGATCACAACAGTTGAGCAGTGAGACTGATTTTAATGTAATGTTGACTTTTGTGGTTTAGCAGACCAAACTATTGACTAAAATGTGCTCAAATGAGCTTAAGAATCATGCACTAACAATAAGTGTTCACTGAACAAGCCTTAAGGGCAGTTTAAGCAATGAACCAAACACATCTTCATAAACAGATAATCACTTTTAATGAGGCAAACTGTTGCACCAACTGGTTTCAATGATCAAACTATGTCTGATTAACCTAAGTACTACTATTTGAACATGTTTTAACAGATTATGACTACAAAAACAGGTTAAGCATTAAGACTTGAAAAATCACTTACAAAGGGTCCAAAGCCACTATGGCTAGAAACTGAACTACAATGAACTCTATCCTATATAAATCAACCTTTTAACTCTGAATCAACCCTTTTCCATCTCTGCTTCAACCCATTTCCATTTCCAAGACCAAATGAACCCTGTTGACTTTTATTGACCAGAATACAACTTTGCTTAAAACTTAAATATAAACTTACAAAAAGCTTAAATAAGCTTATGTAAGCTTATTTGAATCCACAAATCAAGCCACTAAAGCTTTGACATAGAAATTAGAAATTGGAAATTGCACAGTGAACTAGAAACTTGAAATGTAAGCATAAACTGGAATTGATAATTGAAAAGAGTTTCAATACACTTAATTAACTTAACTTGACACAAATGAGCAAAAGATTACAGTTTAGAACTTGATTTAAAACAGAAAACATAAAAACGACATACAATTTAAAATTAAAACTAACTACTGCTTCTCTTCTTCTTCTTCTTCCCTTTTTATACACCAAAGCCCTTTTTCTCTTTCTTCTGAGTGAATCCCATCAGTCTTTTGAGCCATTGGATGGCTAGAATGCTTTTTGGCCATAGGATCAAAAATGGCGGGAAACTTTGTTTTGACAGTTGCTCTATTTTTAGCTACTAGGGGGGGGGGTGCATTTATTGTAGTGGGTAAGGTAGGTGAGTATGATGAGGAGGGGGGGTGGAAAGGTGATGGGAGAGTGCCTGAGGTTGCAGGGCAAGTTGGAGAAGAAGGATAAGGCAGTGGGCGGGCAACTGGCTTATTTGACTGAGGTTTGACCTAGGAGTCCAAAATGGGATTTGACAGGGGTCCATAATATAATGGCAGGTCCAAAAGGTTAAATGACAAGGGTCTAATGGGTATTAATACAAGGACTTCATTTGTAATTTCTGAAACTGTAGGGACCTAGGCTGCCAATATCTCAAAGTTGCTCCAAGGACTGAAATTGACAAGTGTTAATATTACAAGGACCAAAGTTGCCATTTTTAGATTTTCCAGGGACCATTTATGCCAATTTTGAAACTTGGAGGACCAAACTTGTAATTTTCTCAAACTTTTTATATTTTTCACCAAAGGACTAAATTTGACAAGTTATGATTTTAAAAGGACCTTTGGTGACTTTTCTATTGAAATTTTGACTCAGGGACTATTTTTGACAATTTTAGAAACTTGGGGGACTGAAACTGCCAATTATGCAAACTTTGCTCATTTTTCATCTGATTTTGAACATTTTGCATCTGAAACGTATAAAATGCAATTTTGGAATATTTTCAGTATTTTGATGCATTTCTGAGCATTTTTAGACGTTTTGCAGTTCAGATTGACTCAAAAATGATGAGTATTTAGACACTCATCAAATACGCGATTGTTTTCAAATCAATTTTTCATCAATCAGTGAATCTCAATTCGCTGGTTCACTCACTCCGTGTTGTCTTCTTTGAGACGTTCCGGTTTGAGAACAGCTAGAACAGCTGCGAAACCCTGTCAAGGAGATTCTTCGAAATTATACCTGATCACAGGCAGTACTTGTACTAATCAACGGGGAACCGTGGGCCGTGTACCTCAATTCAACGAAAGTGATCAAAGACACTTTCATGTGTTTTATTGCTAACTGTTGTTTGCAGGTACATTTAGACGGTTGCAGCTGATCAGAATTGAGAAGTCAATCCAAAGCCGCATGCTCACAGCATCCATACTTAATTAAAGAAATCATGACAAGTGCTAATCTACATAACCTGGCTCTGATAGCTACAAATATCATGAACCAATAAAGCTTCCACTACTCTGATGAAAAGATGTCATGATCCAGAAAGTGTGAGCATGTCGGTCCAAAAGTCACAACATCACATGAAGGCAACACAACAAGGGGTGATCCAGAGATTTACTATGGCTGATGATCTCAAAGAAAGCTCGAAGATCATCAAGATGTGGATCAGTTCAAAGACCTCCACCAAAAGTACAATGTAATCGGACTATGAAGGGTCACTACTCAAGCACAAAGATTGCAGATGTAAAGAATTGAAGTCTACGAGCTCAGAACAGAAGATTAAATAGAATGCTATGATTCGAAATGTAAATCATGGGGTGACCTCCCTTAGGGGGTGATTTTTAGGAACTGGAAATTCCATAATGAAGTGTCGGTCACCCCAAATATAATCTAGCTTAAGTTAGCTCGTAGACTTATCGTTATTTACATTGTTTAGTAGTTAATTAGTTAGTTGTTAGCTTAGTTATTAGTTTAGTGTAACACCGTGGAGGAAGGACGGGTCTTTACCCACTGTATGCCTGATCCACAGCCCGACAAGAGGGCGTTTAGTTTGTAATTATAAATACCCTTCCCACTAAGGGAAGGGTGGTGCTTCTTTGATAATCTAACATTTTCTCTTTTTGTTTATCTCTCTAGAATCACCCTCTCTACTCTATTCATCTCTCTAACATGGCATACTTGTATAATCATCTCCCTAGACCACCCGAATCATCAAACAACATAAAATATATGATCATACAAGTTAACTTTATCTCCGCTCATGATTGGTCTGCAGTGCCATCATTGACTCGGACTGTTAACGAGGAGTGTCATGAGCTTAGTGCAATAATACTATATACTTTACACTACTTCCCACTGTCCTCAGTAGAGCTTGTATTCAAACCTATTACCATCTAAAACCTATGACCTCACTCAACCCTAGTGTTGACCTTTAAGCATGTTATCCTAGGTAACTAGGCCCCCTCCGTTAGGACTTATAACACAGTGTGACATTGTCATATACCTCAAGTTGAAACTGCATTTTTCATTCATTGTAAAGCCAAAATACAACTTGATAGACTTCCTTATATTTCTAAACATAACATAACCACCTAAACACTTACTTGAAACATCAACTTTCATACATTCACTACTTGAAAGAAAAAACAACAAAAAAAAAGATCCAACTGATAATCAACATCTTCTTCATCATCTTAACTTCAACAGTTTTTTTTTTGTGCTACCCCTTGTAACTCATCCATTGAATGCAGCAACCCTGAAATTATTTGCACAGCTCGTCCACACATAGGTGGATCATACCAATCAATTATCCCACAATTTATTCCCAATTTAAAAAATTAAAAAAATTATGTCAAACATGAAATCAGGGGTTTTTACACAATTAATATTACACTTACTCTTGTTGCGAAACAATAAAATCCTCTTCCTGGTTTTATTGCAATCCATGATGTTCGAATGGTGGATGTTGCTCCACAGTTATTGCATCGTACCAGTGTGTTCATGTTTATGTGTGAGTTAAGTGTGGTGATTTTGTTTGTGTGAAAGAAAAGGTGAAATGGGACTATAAACTAATAAGAGAAAGCTGAAAAGAAAAAAAATACTCCGCACGTGATGGTCATGTGACACGCTTTCGTTAATAAAACTAACGATCATTAGAGGTAGGGACGAAACCTGATACGCGTCAGAACCATTGGGAGAGGATCCGTAAAAAAAGATTATGAACTATTTCTGTTAAACCCGACAGACCACAAGAATCATTTATGAAATTATGTATTTATAATTTGTTGGGTGTTTTGGTAATACACTTTGTCTATTTTGATGATCAATTATGACGAGGACAAGATTGAGGAACTTGCGGAGGAGTACATGGAGCACATCGAGAGTCATAAGAAGCTTCGACAAGTCAAGACGTAGTTTGTGGTTTAACTACGGCGTAACCCAAGCCAAGATTACGTCGTAGATTTTTGTTTTATGTTATGTGTATCAACTACGCCATAGTTGATAAAATAGTTACGCCATAGTTGATAAAATAGTTACGCCGTAACTTTAGTCGTGTCAGTTTCCTATTTTTGTTTTTGAGTCAGTTTTGGACAAGTTTTTCTTGCTTGTTCCCTAAGTTTGGCTTCCCTATAAATATAGGGCTTGGGTTTTATGTTATTATTCAGTTTTATCAATAAAATTTCAAGACTTTGTCTTTTAAATCCTTGTGATTTAACCTTAGTTAGGTTTTGTGTTACATGCTTCCATTCTATGTCAGTTGGCATCAGAGACACGTTGGTTCAAGGTGATAATTGGTTTAGAAGTTCTTCGTCTATTAAACATCTAGAGCTTATTAGTATCCTAGATGGTGAATGGCGCTGAAGTTCCAAAAACCCGTACCGGTGGTGGGGTGCGGTCGACCGAAGACATGGATCGTGCGATTACCGATCTCGCGACCAAATTCGAGAGCTTATCCATCGTTCTTGATGAAATCTGATCCACACTCGGGGGTGGTAGACATCCAAATCGTGAGGGTGACGAACATGGTATCTATAAAAGTCATCCTAACAACGAGGGTTTAAATATAAATCATGCACGCAACCAATCTCCTAAACAAGTTTGGGGACATGATGACTTTGTGTCTTCAGATGAGGAAGTTTATGAGGAGTTTGGTGTAGGGCTAAGGCATAGGAATCTGAGACATAGGAACGTGGTTCAAAGGAATGCCCGTCAACAATGTTATGGTGAGTGACAAGGTTATCGGGTCAAGGCCGAGATTCCTAACTTTGTTGGGAATCTTGACATTGAAGCGGTGCTAGATTGGTTATATGAAGTTGATAAGTTTTTTGACATCATGGATGTTCCCGAAAGAGAGAAAGTGAAGATCGTGGCTTATAAGTTACGAGGAGGCGCGGGAGCTTGGTGGCAACGTGAACAAGAAAACTGTGGGAGACAAGGTAAGTATCCAATCAAAACGTGGCCAAGGATGAAGAGAATGATCAAAGGAAGGTTTTTGCCTCCGAATATGGAGCAAATATTGTACCAACAATATCATAGCTGTGTTCAAGGGAAGAAGACCGTAGCCGAATACACGGGTGAGTTTTTAAGGTTGCAAGCTCGTTGTGATTTGAGGGAAACGGAGGAACAAAACACGGCTAGGTATATTAGTGGTTTGAATTCTTTGATTCAAGAAAAAGTTGAGTTTGATTTCAATTTGGTCCGTTGATCAAGCTCAAAACTTAGCTATGAAGGCGGAGAGGTTGGTTTCTAAAACCGAAGTAGGGTTTAAATGATCAACTTTGGAGAGTTCAAGTACTTATGGGGGTCGGCTCAATCAAAGCCAATTTGCCCTCCCTATTACTACTACTTCTACTACTACGACTTCTAAGGATAGTGCAAGTGGGGTTGACAAAGGTAAGGAAGTTCAAACGGCTAAATCTAATCCTTATGCTAAACCGACGAGTGAAAAATGTTTTAGGTGTGGTGAACCGGGGCATAGGTCGAATGTTTGTCCTAAGAGGAATACACTATATACATCAGAGATTGGGAATGATGGAGTGTTTGGTGATGAGTTGTTTCAAGAGGAAGATGAACTTGAGTACACGCCACCATTAGATGGAAGTGGAACAAATGACATGTGTCATTCAACGGACTTTGTGTTCGCCAAAGGTTAGTGATTCTTCACAACGTAATACGATTTTTCAAACTAAGTGTTTGGTAAAAGAGAAGATTTGTTCCACTATTATTGATGGAGGGAGTTGTAAGAATTTGGTGTCTAAGGCATTGGTTAAATATTTTAAGCTACCAACCGAGCCTCATCCCAATCCATATCAATTTGGGTGGATTAAGAAGGGACCAGCGATTAAGGTGACCGAAATTTGTAATGTTCCTCTTGATATTGGGAAGCACTATAATGAGTTGATTACTTGTAATGTGGTTGATATGGAAGCATGTCATGTTTTGCTAGGACGACCATGGCAACATGACGTGGATGCTACACACCAAGCTAAATCAAATATGTATTTGTTTAAATGGAGTGAAAAAATATTGCTATGTTTCCTTTAGGTGCCTCCCGGAAAGAAAGTGGAAAGCAATACTTTGGTGACGATGGTTTCATCACCAAAAGAGTTTCTGTTGGAAATTATACGTTTGAGTTGATAAGACAAAAAGAATGAAACAAGAGGGACTTAATACGACAAGAAGGAAACCTACAAAAAGATGGAAGGACTTGCTTGCAAAAGAAGTTTTATTTAGTAGTCCTTAGTAGAGATTTGTAAACCCTAATCCTCTATTATATAAAGAGGACATAGGTGTAGGTTTTATAATTATGTCTTCCAAGATGTAGTCGAATTAAAGGTGTGTGTGTGTGTGTCCTCGGCGTATAGTCTTGTAAACGCCTAGGTTATTAGTTTAGTTAGTTTTAGTTATCTAGACGTGTTCCTATAAACGTCTAAGATTAGTTATTGTTAGTGAATGAAAACCTTGTTCAATAACAAAGAATTGATTAGTTTATTCCGCTGTGCAAGTTATTAGTCTTTGTTATTGATCCCTAGTTGAGCTTATAAACGATCTTATCAATTGGTATCAGAGCGGGGAGCTCTTGATATAGGGATCTACAAGGTTTTTCGAAGAAAAGATGCAAAATTCGAAGGTGTTACAAATTTTCGTATCTTTCTGCATGGGTGTTTTCAAACAGCGATAATTGTTTCTTGAACCGTTGGATCGAGCTACAATTTTTGCTGGTGCATCTCAGTATATCCATCTAACTTTTCACCAGAGGGATTGTGAATTGGAGCTCGCAATCAAAAGTTATTCAATGTCGAAGTCTGATGCTGAAACTGAAAAAAAATTCGTAAAGCTTCTACAGCACTGTTTTGTAACGATCATAACTTTTTCGTTAACCGTTGGATCGTGACGAAATTTTAGATGGACATTCTCTATATGATAATATAACTTTCGACCGGAGGGATTGTCGATTTGAGCTTTTATGTGAAAGTTATATGTTGTCAAAATTGGCTGCCAAGAGAGGTTTCAAAGTACTGTTGTGTGTTTCAAAGTACTGTTCGAGGTTTATACAAAGTACTGCTCGTCCTTGAAAGTACTGCTCGTCCTTGATAGTACTGCTCGTACTTGAAAGTACTGCTCGTCCTTGAAAGTACTGCTCGTCCTTCAAAGTACTGTTGTTTATACTCGAAGGTACTGCTGCGTTTTTCAGTTTGTACTGTTATATTTCAAGGTACTGCCCATGTTATATGGTTAATATTGGTCCCCTACAAGCTAAGTACTGCTCATATGAATACAAGCAACTGATGATTACCAAGCTTATTGAATATTCCTATTGGTTGGGATAGATCATGAGTCCAGTGAAGGTTTTTCTTTCTCATGGATATTTTGAGGGGAAGTCTGGCATGATATGTGTTTATTAGATTTTTAGTGACACACACATGGTTATTGTTCACACACACAAGAAGATTGGTATTTGTTCTTAAAAGTTTTAAAAAAGCTCGTTTTTGGTTTTTATTGAAGAATTGGTTACGAAGAGGATTATTTATCACTTATTTGAAGGTGAAGTGGAATTACTTGGATACGTGTTTTATCATATCTTAAAAGGATTCTAGCTACTTTTAAGGTAACTTGTTTGTGCTTCAATGATTATGACAAAGAATTAACATAACACTTAAAGGAGTGACGTTATTGTGCTCAGTGATTATCGTCAAGAGATTGAAGTCTCCCTATACATAGGTATACGTTCAATGTCATCTATAGTGCAAGATATAAGATACAAGTTTTGGTTATTTTACTTCTTCATCAAGTTCGTTATATTTGGTTTTCTTCACAAGTGATCATTACAAGGAGCTTACAGATTTGAAGAATCATTTGATGTTCATGCCCCACTCAAGGGGAAGTGTTTGATTTTTACTACTGTTGATCATTATTACTATTGCTAGTTGGAGTTTTCTACTGTTTTGGATTCATTTTTAGTAAGCATTTTGGTGTTCTTCATGGAGGGCAATTCAAAACATTGGACGGCTTAGATTGGAAGTATGATATTGGTTCGTGGTGGTTACGATCATTATTTGCATACGTTCCCTATTTGGATAATAACAAAAAGGGGAAGAGATGTTTGAGTGGCATGGCATGGATTAAGGGGAAGAAAAAGGAAAACAAGAATGTTTCATTCATGGTGAGATCTCTAATCTTAATTTCTCTACTTCGTCTAGGGAAGTTCGTTAAAGAATGGTTTTGTCATTATAAACTAGGAGAAGATTGTTGGGAATTATAAGTTTTAGTTGATAAGACAAAAAGAATGAAACAAGAGGGACTTAATACGACAAGAAGGAAACCTACAAAAAGATGGAAGGACTTGCTTGCAAAAGAAGTTTTATTTATTAGTCCTTAGTAGAGATTTGTAAACCCTAATCCTCTAGTATATAAAGAGGACATAGGTATAGGTTTTATAATTATGTCTTCCAAGATGTAGTCGACTTAAAGGTGTGTGTGTGTCCTAGGCGTATAGTCTTGTAAACGCTTAGGTTATTAGTTTAGTTAGTTTTAGTTATCTAGATGTTTTCCTATAAACGTCTAAGATTAGTTAGTGTTAGTAAACGCTTAGGCACCTAGTACTTTTATGCGTTTGATGACTCAAGTTCTTAGGCCATTTATGGGTAAGTTTGTGGTGGTCTATTTTGATGATATTTTGATCTATAGTCACACGGAGAAAGAACACCTGGATTATTTACGGAAGGTTTTGAAAGCCTTGACGGACAATGAGTTATTTGTTAATTTAAAGAAAGTGCACTTTTGTCACTAACAAGCTTTTTATTTCTTGGTTATATTGTGAGTTCGAATGGAATTCATGTGGATGACGAAAAGATTAAGGCGGTTAGAGATTGGCCTTCGCCTAAGAATTTGACCTAAGTTAGGAGTTTTCATAGATTAGCAACTTTTTATAAAACATTTTTGAGAAATTTTAGTAGCATTGTAGCGCCAATCATAAATTGTTTGAAGAAAGGTCAGTTTAAGTGGTCAAGTGAAGCGGAAGAAAGCTTCAAAGCTATCAGAGAGAAGTTGGCAACCGCACCGGTACTTTCTTTACCTAACTTTGATAAATTTTTTGAATTAGAGTGTGATGCTTGTGGAACCGGAATTGGAGCCATTTTGTCTCAAGAATGTAGGCCCGTGGCATTTCATAGTGAAAAGTTAAATGAGGCTCGACAAAAGTGGTCGACTTATGAACAAGAATTAAAAGCGGTTGTTAAACCAATGAAGAAGTGGGAGCATTGTTTAATTCAAAGGGAGTTTGTGGTTTATACAGATCATCAAGCTCTCAAGTACTTTCAAATCCAAAAGCATTTATATAAGATACATGCACGGTGGGCGAGTTTTTTGGAGAAGTTCAACTATGTGATCAAGCATAAGTCGGGTATAAGTAACAAGGTAGCACGTTGAAGATGAAGATTATCATGGCATTTGGGAAGAAATTGAAACTAATCAACATCGAGGTGAGTTTCTTGTGCTTGACGGATATTTGTTTAAAGGTAATCGACTGTGTATTCCTAAGACTTCATTTAGGAGTCAATTGATCAAGGAGGTACATGCGGAAGGTTTGAGTGCTCGTATAGGTCGTGACAGGACTATTGCTAGCATAGAGAGCCGATTTTATTGGCCTAAATTGAAGTGGGATGTTGGTTCATTCGTGAAGAGGTCTGCTATGTGCCAAGAAGGAAAGGGTATTGCACAAAATACGGGACTTTATATGCCATTACCCGTACCCGAGAGCCTTTGGGTTGGTATTTCTATGGATTTTATGTTAGGACTTCCTCATACCCAACGGGGAGTCGATTCCGTGTTTGTTGTTGTTGATAGGTTTTCTAAGATGACGCATTTCATTCCTTGCAAAAAGACTTTAGATGTGGCACATATTGTTAGGTTGTTCTTTCAATAAGTAGTTCGTTTGCATGGAGTTCCTAAGTCAGTTACTTCAGATCGAGATAGTAAGTTTCTTGCTCACTTTTGGTTAACTCTTTGGAGGAGTTTGGGTACGTCATTGAACTTTAGTAGTACCGCTCATCCTCAAACGGATGGTCAAACCGAGGTAGTCAATAGAACTTTGGGAAACATGATTAGGTTTTTATGTGGAGAGAAGCCGAATCTATGGGATGTGTCATTGGCACAAGCCAAGTTTTCTTACAATAGTACGGTTCGTAGTTCAACGGGGTTTTCACCATTTGAGGTTGTTCACAAGACGTCGCCAAGACAAGTGGTGGATTTGGTTGATTTACCGGGAAAGACGAATGCTCCAGCAAACAAGATGGTGGAAGAGGTTCAAGCTACTCATGAGGTTGATAGAGCCAAAATTGCCAAATCAAATGCTAAGTATAAAGCCGCTTTGGATAAGCATCGACGTTTGAAGTTATTCAAAGTTGGTGATGAAGTGATAGTGTTTCTTCGAAAAGAGCGTTTTCCGGTTGGTACGTATAGCAAGTCGCAGCCCAAAACGTATGGACCGTTGATAAGGATTTAAAATGTACGCTTTTAGGGGGTCATTTAAGCCCTATTTCGACACATTTTATATCCGCTACTGCTTAATTTCGTTCCTTTTTACTTTTTAGGTATTTTGGAAGCAAAATGCTGGAATGAAGCACATTTGGACTATAAGGAGCAAAAACATGAAGAAAATGGAAAAGTCAAGATCGAAGCCACTTAAGAATGATCAGCAGAACCTGACGGTGTCCCATCCAAAGGGCGACGCCGTCCCTCTATGCAGACTTGATCAAAACATGCACGCGATGGCTCAGTGAAATTTCTAGTCATATAACCTGATGGTGTCACGCTTTAAATATGAAGGGCGTCACTCACAGTTTTCACTCTAGACGGCCCAGATCTAGAATCAAGACGACGTCTCAACTAAATACCGACGGCGTAACAACTCTAAAGTGACACCGTCCCATTGATGACTTGGCCCAGACGAAACCCTAATGACGGAGACCTGATGGCGTCCCATGCAAAAGGTGATGCCATCGCGATTGTAAATCTATATATAGAATTCAATTTTTCTGTATTTTTAGAGGTAGAATTTTTGAGAGCAAACCCTAACTCAGTTGTAGTCCGACTTGGACAGTATTCTAGGGTCCCATACCCTATTTTACACATCAAGATAAGTTTGTTAATCCAATTTATCATTATGTCTACCCCATATTCGATTGATTATGTGTATGCTTGCTTGTCTATCATGTCTAGCTAAATTACTTGTGTGTTTGCTTAGATCTATGAAACCTAGTTATTGATTGTTGTTAGGTTGTTTCTTGTCTTAATTGAAATTGGCTTAGAAGTGCAGCTAGGTTTTCGTTGTGTTTAATGCTTGATGATGATATGGTGCGTGGATGAAATAGCTTAGGCTTGCCGATTCCGTGAATCATATACGAGAGATAACCTCAAAGAACTAGGGAATACGCACGCCCTACGATTCTTAGGAATACAACGCGTTAAGATAAAGGACGTGACAACTCAACCAACCAATAAAAGATAACTAGGGAGTAATAGCATCTAAGTGAACACATCATAATCATCAGACGAGCAAACCTCAATTAGACATAGCTATCCGTAGTAATTAGATAATTAGATAAGTAGTAGAGTAAAGTAATCGGTAGAAGTACCACCCGCCAACCACTTGCCCCGAGATATTTATCTTAACTTTCTAAAAAAACCATAAAAAAAAGATAAAAAAGAATCATCCTCAACCCCACCTTCTCGTCATATATTTCTTACTAGCATTCCTATTCCCCTAGAGAACGATATCAATCCCCGAGGCGTACCCCATGCTACACTACAACGATTAGGTTCACTGCCTAGGAGGTTGAAAAACTTGCTCGTAAAAAAGGAAGTTTCCTTGACCCCGATTGCGCCTTCCGCGCGCATCAAATTTTTGGTTCCGCTGCCGAGGAATAGAATAGCTAGCTAGATCTCTATCTCGTTTAGGTTCCCTTGCTTGATTCCTATCAAGTAAGATTTTTTATCTTTTCATTAGCTTCCTTGTAGTCTATCCCCCTTCTCCGTGTTTTTGTTCGTAACCTTATCACTTTTTATCATGGAAGGCGATAACGCACCACCAAATCAACCACTTCCACTTAACCCACAACCAATTGACCCACCAAGAGGCCGTACTCTTGGTGAATACTCTAGACCGAGCCATCAAGGCTATAGGAACACCATTGAGCTCTTCGTTCATGCTCAAACTACGGCCCTACGATCCGACACCATCCGGTTGGAGCAAAACAGATGTGCATTCCATGGACTTCGTTCCGAAGATCCTAATCAGCATCTCAAGGACTTCCTTAAAATCGTTGACTATATCGACCTTGATGCTACCACACGGGAGACCACGCGCTTGCGTCTCTTCCAATTCTCTCTATGGGACCAAGCTAGAAATTGGCTTGAGCGACTTCCCGCCGGATCCATCTCAAGTTGGGATGATATCACCACTCGTTTCCTCGCCCAATTTTTCCCACCGGGGAGAACCACCAAACTAAGGAACGACATCTTGATGTTCCAACAATGTCAATGCGAAACTCTCTACGAGTCATGGACTCGATTCAAGGACTTGCTCCATAAAATCCCTCATCACGGCATCGATCTTTGGCTTCAAATCCAAACTTTTACGATCATGTCAATCTCTCAACTAGGAAAACCATCGACCAAGCTGCTGGTGGAAAACTTAGCGAACTTACCGCGGAAGAATCGTGGGGTACATGTTAGGAATTAGAAATTCCAGGTATTAAAGAGTCGGTCACCTCAAGTATATGTAATCGTTAGAAAGCTCGTAGTCGTAGTTATTTCAAGCTAAGTAGTATTTAGTTAAGTAACACCGTGGAGGACGGACTGGTCTTTACCCAATGTATGCATGATCCACAGCCCGTTGTGTGGCATTTTATGTAAGACTATAAATACTCTTTACCTCCCAAGGTAGAGAGTTGGAGCTCATAATAATATTTTCTTTCTCTCACTATAGTTCCCAACTGTCTTACTTTCTCTCACTAGAACTTTCTCTCTCTAACATACTTATACGCCTACTTTGATCATGGTTTAGAGTGTTTGTGAAATCCAATATCCTACAATGGAACTGAGTTTGTTAACAAACAACTTAGTGAATTTTATGAAAGCGTTGGAATCAGCCATCAAAGAAGTGTTCCACGAACTCCTCAACAGAACGGTGTAGTTGAAAGACAAAATCGAACTCTTGTAGAAGCCGCTAGAACAATGCTGATTTACTCAAAGGTTCCAATGTTTCTCTGGGCTGAAGCTATTGCCACTACATGCTACACACAAAATCATTCCCTGATTCACACTGTTCATGGAAAAACTCCATATGAACTTGTCCACAACAGAAAACCTAATCTCTCTTTCCTTCGTGTGTTTGGTGCATTGTGTTATCCAACTAATGATGGTCAAGACTTAGGTAAACTTAGAGCTAAAGCAGACATTGGAGTTTTTGTAGGGTATGCACCAAACAAAAAGGGATACCGAATCTACAACAAAAGAACCCGAAATATCATGGAAACAATTCACGTTACGTTTGATGAGCTGACCGGTCAAATGGCTCCTGGACAATATAGTTCAGGACCCGCACTTCAAAACAGTCCCATTGGTTCATCCCTTGTTCCAAACTCTTCTCAAGAAACTCCATATGTACCTCCTTCTGAAGATGATTTAAAGAAATTGTTTGATCCTATGTTTGATGAACTTTATGATCCAAGTACTAATGAGGTGTCGATTCCTACAACAGAGGCTGCTCATATTCCTGTGAATGAAGTCAATCCCTCAGTCTCAATATCTTTAAGTCAAGAAGCGCCTGCTGCTGATCCTTCAGTCTCATCAACAAATCATCATTCTTCAAATGTACATCATGGAACTGTTTCTGGCATCAATGATGAAGTCAATCCATTTTCTACTCCTGAAGATGCTCCATTTGAAAACATATTTGCTCCTGAATCTTCATCAGAACCATCTTCTTCAGGAGACATCGACTCTGCTACTTCAGTCCCTCAACAACTACCACATGAACACCTCAGAAAATGGACTCACGATCATCCATTAGACAACATCATTGGAAATCCTTCCCGTCCGGTATCCACTCGTAAACAGCTTGCTACTGATGCCTTATGGTGCTTCTTTAACTCTGTACTCTCAAAGATCGAACCTAAAGATGTTAAAACTGCTATGAATGAAGACAGCTGGTTCAATGCCATGCAAGATGAAATTCATGAGTTTGATCGATTAGATGTATGGGAATTAGTACTAGCTCCAGATTGTGCTATGATCATTGCTCTTAAGTGGATCTTCAAAGTGAAGCTTGATGAGCATGGTGATGTTTTGAAAAATAAGGCTAGGTTAGTGGCTAAAGGTTATCGTCAAGAAGAAGGTATAGACTTTGAGGAATATTTTGCTCCAGTTGCTCGTATCGAGGCGATCAGAATCTTCTTGGCTAATGCTGCTAGCAAGAACATGGTTGTTTATCAGATGGACGTGAAAACCGCATTTCTTAATGGAGATCTGAAAGAAGTGGTTTACGTCAGCCAGCCAGAGGGTTTTGTGAATTCAGAGCATCCTACTCATGTTTATCGCTTGAAAAAGGCCCTATATGGTTTGAAGCAAGCTCCTAGAGCATGGCATGATACGCTGTCAAAGTTTCTTCTATCTACTGGATTCAGCAAAGGAGCAGTTGATCCTACTTTGTTCACCAGAAAGTCAGGCAAACACTTAATTCACGTTCAAATTTATGTTGATGATATTATTTTTGCCTCGACCGACCCAATGGAATGTGATCGTTTTTCTAATGAAATGGGTTCAAAATTTCAAATGTCAATGATGGGACAAATGTCATTTTTCTTGGGATTACAAATTTCACAAAGTCCCGGAGGCATTTTCATAAATCAATCTAAATATGCAAATGAGATTTTAAAGAAATTTGGATTTGATTCTAGTGACCCTGTTG
>BPTQ01000009.1:164893422-164988203 GCA_019973895.1 Chrysanthemum seticuspe
GGACTTGAGCTTTCCCGAGAAAATCTTCAATCTTGAATTGAAAAGAAGGACTCGATCACCAACGTTGAAAACGCGGTTCTTGATTTTTGAGTCATGAATCTTCTTTGTCTTTTGTTTGTAGATCAAAGAGTTCTCGTAAGCTTGATCACGGAGTTCACTTAATTCATTCATTTGAACTTTCCGATGATCACCAGCAGTCTGAATATCAAAGTTAGCATGCTTCAAGGCCCAGTATGCCTTGTGCTCGAGCTCAACCGGTAGATGACACGCCTTTCCGTATACAAGCTTGTATGGAGTGCACCCGATGGGTGTTTTGTAGGCTGTACGGAAGGCCCAGAGTGCGTCATCTAACCTATCCGACCAAGAGGCACGGTTTTCACCAACCGTCCTCTCAAGAATTCTTTTTATCCCCCGGTTAGAAACTTCCACTTGCCCACTTGTTTGTGGGTGGTACGCAGTAGAGGTACGGTGAGTTACACCATACTTTTGCATGACTCTTGCAAATTGGTCATTGCAGAAATGCGTACCACGATCACTGATGATGGCTCGTGGAGTTCCAAACCTGGCAAATAAGGATTTCAAGAATTTCACCACTACTCGGGCATCGTTGGTGGGTAAAGCCTTAGCTTCAACCCATTTTGACAAGTAGTCAACGGCCACGAGTATGTATTTGTTACCATGGGAAGAAGGAAATGGCCCCATAAAGTCAATGCCCCATATGTCAAAAATCTCACACACTTGAATGGCGTTTTGCGGCATTTCATTCCTTTGTGAGATATTCCCGTGACGTTGACAAGCGTCACAGGTTTTGACGAATTCATGGGCATCTTTGTAGATTGTGGGCCAATAGAATCCGGAATCAAACACCTTCTTGGCGGTGTAGTTGGGGCTATGATGTCCCCCAGTAGGTCCAGAATGGCAAGCTTTGAGAATGTCAATAGCTTCCTGACCATACACACATCGCCGGATGACTTGATCCGCACAAATTTTAAACAAGTAGGGGTCGTCCCAGAAATAATGTTTCACATCTTTAAAGAATTTATTTTTCTGTTGGGACGACATCCCTTTCACCACAAAGTTACCCGCATGGTAATTTGCAAAGTCAGCAAACCATGGGGTAGAAGAGTCTCCACGAAAAGAAACCACATTGAGTGTTTCGAGAGGAAATGTTTCATTAATTTCCTTTTTCTCGAACACATTTTGGTGAGGGTTCTCTAATCGGGACAGATGATCAGCAGCCAGGTTCTCAGCTCCTTTTTTATCACGAATAATGATATCAAATTCTTGTAGGAGGAGAACCCAACGGAGCAATCTCGGCTTTGCATCTTGTTTTGCAAAGAGATATTTGAGTGCCGAGTGATCCGTATACACCACGCATTTGGTCAAGATAAGGTATGGCCGAAATTTCTCAAACGCATACACCACCGCTAATAATTCTTTTTCTGTAGTGGTGTAATGGGTTTGAGCTTCAGTCATAGTTTTGCTCGCGTAGTGGATTGGCTGGAAATGCTTGGTTTTGCGTTGCCCCAAGACTGCACCGATTGCAAAATCACTTGCATCGCACATGAGCTCGAAGGGTAAATCCCAGTCGGGGGCAACTAGAATGGGTGCTTCCGTAAGCTTTTTCTTAAGTGTTTCAAAAGCTTCGACGCACTCAGGGGAGAAGATAAAAGGAGCATCTTTTTCGAGAAGATGGGTCATTGGCCGAGCGATTTTAGAGAAATCTTGAATGAATCTACGATAAAACCCGGCATGACCTAGAAAACTCCTAATACCTTTGACGGTAGTAGGGTGAGGTAGTTTAGCAATAACATCAACTTTTGCTCTATCTACCTCAATCCCGTTCTTAGAAATCTTATGGCCAAGGACTATGCCTTCTTTGACCATAAAGTGGCTCTTCTCCCAGTTTAGACATAGATTGGTGTCTTCACACCGTTTAAGCATTTTGTCTAAGTGGGAGAGACATGTCTGAAACGAGTCCCCAATGACCGAGAAGTCATCCATAAACACCTCCATAGTTTCCCCGATCATGTCGTGGAAAATTGCCATCATACATCTTTGGAACGTGCCAGGAGCATTGCATAAGCCAAAAGGCATACGTCTGTAGGCAAACGTCCCGTATGGGCAGGTGAATGTGGTTTTCTCTTGATCCAGCGGATCAATGGGGATCTGAAAGTAACCAGAGAAACCATCAAGGAAACAATAGTACTCGTTCCCTGCTAATCTCTCAAGCATCTGGTCCATGAAGGGTAGAGGAAAATGGTCTTTACGGGTGGCTTCGTTTAACTTTCGATAGTCAATACACACACGCCATCCCGTAACCAATCGAGTTGGAATCAACTCGTTTTCTTCATTCGTGACAACAGTAATGCCACCCTTTTTTGGAACGCAATGGATTGGGCTAACCCAAGGACTATCAGAGATCGGGTAAATCAGACCGGCATCAAGAAGTTTGAGAACCTCTTGTTTGATAACCTCGTGAATCTTAGGATTCACCCTTCTCTGACTTTGGACTGCTGGTTTGAAGTCATCCTCCATTAAGATTTTGTGGGTACAAAACTCAGGGTTGATACCCTTAATATCGGAGAGTTTCCAAGCAATCGCTTGCTTGTGTGACTTCAAGACCTTTATGAGAGCAGTTTTCTCCTCCTCAGTCAAGTCTTTAGCAATTATGACGGGCAATTTATCATCACCCTCCAAGAATGCATACTCAAGATGAGGAGGTAGGTCCTTAAGTTCAACCTCGGGAAATGCTTCAGTAGATGTTTGCACTGATCTGATTTCCTCAATTGTGATTTCTTTCGGAGGGAGTGAAGGTATTGGATCTTCATTAAGCAATTGCTCAAGATAGAGGATATCCCCCTCCGAATCATAAACACCATCAATTCCAGGCGGAATTGATTCATCAGTAGCCAGAAATTCATCGATCTCTTCCAGAAGGAAGTCACCTCCCTCAAACGGAGTGAGAGAGGGGGAAGAGTCGGCAATGATAGGTTGAGAAGATGTGGTGGAATCGGAATTTCCACTCACAGAATTATGAAGATAACCAAGAAACTCTTGAGAGTACTCCTCTGAAGCAATGTCAATTAAATCGACTCGATTAATTGATTCAGTATCATAGTTTGAGGAGTCACTCGAAGTTTGATCGAGGTTAAAGGTAACAGCTTCATTACCCACACGGAGAGTGATCTCTTGCTCAAACACATCGATAAGAGCACGTCCCGTCCTCAAAAATCCCCGCCCAACAATGAGGGGAACTCGAGGATCAGCATCGAAATCAACGACCACAAAATCAGCTGGGAAATGGAACTTTCCTACTTTGACAAATACATCCTCGGCGATGCCAAGAGGACGTGATATAGATCGATCTGCAAGCTCAAGAGTCATGCAGGTAGGAATAAGTTCCGGAAGAGACAGTTTCTTCCACACTGAATACGGCATCAGATTGATGCTTGCACCAAGATCGGCAAGAGCAAAGCATTCAATCATCCCAGGAAAAACACAAGGAAGAAGAAATTTTCCGGGATCTCCTAGCTTCTCGGGAAGCTTCTTTAACAAAACTGCTGAGCAATTTTCATTCAAAGGAGTCTTAGCCATTTCAAATAGCTTTTCTTTGTTGCTCAGCATATGTTTCAGAGTAGATGCAAACTTGGGCATTAACATGATGGCATCCGCGAAGCTTATGTCAAAGTGAAGCTCTTGGAAACTTTGAAAGAATTTTTCCATCTGATGACTAGCTTTCTCGCGGAGCTTTTGCTCATGTAAACGTGAGGGATAAGGAATAGAAGTTTTGGATTTAGGGTCAACAACTGGAGGCTCAAAAACAACTCCAGGCTTGGGTTTGGGGACAACCTGAGGATGGACATTGTTGTTACTCCCGTTATTAGTAGGGAGTTCCTTGTCCTTTGTCGCCTCAGGTTCGCTTTCCACTACCTTCGGGAGAGAAGAAGAAGAGGTAGTAGGAATAGCGGGTCCAGCATATGAAGCACCACTACGGGTTGTGATCGCTTTAGCATCGCCCCTCGGATTAGCGATCGTGTTGCTAGGTAGAGTACCTGAGCCCGAGGGTCGATCATTTAAAGACTTCTTGATATCAGAAATCTGGCTGACCAACAACCGATTCATTTCCTCTTGGGATTTCATGAATTGTTTCAACAACTCATCAGATGATGGGCCAGTTGGAACAATGGCTTGAGTTTGCACAGGAAAATTCTGGCCTCTATTGTTAGGATTAGGGCCTTGATTTTGAAAATTTCCCTGGTTATTTCCATGAAAATACCCTGGGTTGAAATTTCCCTGACCTGGGTTTCTATTGTAATTTCCTTGATGTTGGAAATTTTGATTCTGATTTTGGAAACCGTTATTTGGATTGAAATGACCTTGGTTTTGATAACCTTGGTTTGGTCTGTTTTGATTCTGATTACGGTTTTGACTTTGATTGAAACCAGGAGGTCCAGAGTAGTGGTTAGGACGGTGGTTCGAGTCTATAGGAGCACGATATTGATTGCCACCTTGATTAGACATCCCGCCCACAGCATTTGCTTCAAAAGGGTTACCATCGGTGGCCATACAGTTATAGTAAGCATGGGGGCCACCACAGGTAACACAGACTTCCACTTTCTTAACTTCAGCAGGAGGTGAAGTTTGTGGAAAAGAGACTTTCTTCTGGTTGGAAAGAACCAAAGCTTGAATAGCTTCCGTGAGTTTATCAATCTTAGCATCGGTGCTAGACTGACTCACGGGCGATGAAGAAGAAGAAGGACCAACACTGACTTGGGAAACAACCGGCTTGCTTCGTGCAGTGCGGACTTTAGACTTGTTTTCGATTATCGCAAAAGCTTCTTTAACAGTTTTGCTTAGGAAATTTCCTCCCGCGGAGGAATTGAGAGAATCTTTATCAGATTGACTCACTCCATTGTAGAAAGTATCGAGTTGCATCAACTCGGAGAAACCGTGGTGAGGACATTTGCGAAGCAATTCCTTGAAACGATCCCACGATTCACTGAAGGATTCATCAAACTTCTGAGTGAACTTGATGATTTCATTTTTAAGACTCGTGGTCTTGGAAGGTGGATAGAATTCATTCACAAATTTCTTCACCAGATCTTCCCATGTCTCTATTGATTGAGGGGGTTGTTTTTCAAGCCAAATCCGGGCTTGCCCCTCAAGAGAAAACGGGAACAGAAGAAGCTTAACAGCATCAGTAGGGACATTCTTATACTTGATGGTAGATGCAATCTTGTTAAACCATCTTATATGAGCATGAGGATCATCCCGCTCAAAACCGTAGAACTGATTTGAAGTTACAAGATTCAGTAACCCGGTCTTGAGTTCAAAATTTTCAGCCACGATGGCTGGTACAACGATAGCATCTCCATACCCGTCGATGGGTGCCTGGAGAAGCTCGCACATAGGAATTTCATCCGCCATGATAACGGAAGTAGTGCGAACAGACCGGATCTCAGATCCGACTGATGGAGCAGAAAGTCTACGAACACGCCTTCTTGGAATCTTGACAAGCTCACAAAATGGGCTCACAGATCTAGAAGAGCGAGTGCGCATACACTAGAGTTAACTCTAAGGAAACTCAGAGTTAAGGAGAGAAATGGAATTATGAAAATCTTTCAGATGAGAATGAGAATTATGAAGACGTTTTATAAAAGTGGTGAGAAGAATCTTTATGGGTTTCTGGTTCTGAAACGTCGATATCACAACAAAATCAATTAACACAAGATCGAGGCAAAACAACAGTGAACTTAACCAATAATCACAATATGAATGGCTTCTTTGAAAAAGGTACACCAATCACAAGGACACAAAGGCAAGTTTTAAATCTTTAGTTCGGGAACTTATTATGGTCGCACCCCCAGTTAGGTAGTGCACTGCCTTGGTTTGCGGTGGTAATCTTTTAAGTTGTTTATTATTAAGAAAACGACGAATCTTTTTGTATTTTTATTATTTGATACATATATAGAAACAAAAGGAAAATATTTTTGTGTTTTATACGTTTTTGGATGTTTTTGGGTTTTTGGATTTTTTTTTAATAAAAATATGGATATATATATATAGATAGATATGGATGATATGAACAAATGAGTGAGTATTCAAACAACTAATCTGCTACACGTAAGACAAATAGCACAGCTCCCCGGCAGCGGCGCCAAAAATTTGATCTGCACAAAACCGTCAAGTTTTCTCACGCAAGCAAGAAACTTAAAACAGCTTAAGCACAGATGCAATGAAGATCTGAGGAGTATAGAGTCTCCCCGGGTCGTTATGTCCCAGCGAGCTATGCAATGATTTATCAAACGTACAGTGATCGAGGAGTTTGAACGGAAAAAGGACTCTGATAAGATTATTACTACAGGAAAAGCCAACAAATAACAACGGCTTAAATGCAAATTAAAGAAAGTTAAAAAGATAAAATCTATTAAATAAACACTATCACTATATTTAAAATGATGTTTTTGTTTTTATGTTTTTATAAAACTGAATTAAAAATCTACGCGACGTACAAATTAAAAGTGAAACTAAATCAATATTAACCCTAAAAATATGAAAATGATATTTTTATGAACCTAATGATAAAAGAAACTTTTTAGAAAAAGAAAATTATTTTTATAACTAATTATCTAATTATTATTAATTAAAAACTATTTTTAACTATTTAATAATTAACCAAAATACAAGAAATTAGGAAACAAAGCTAGAAAAATGAAATTATGAAATGGAAAAGTCTAAAATATCAAACTAGAATTTTCAAAACTATTTTTGTATTTTTCTGATTATTTTTCTATTTTTTATGGATTTTAAACTATTAAAAACTAATTAAATTACTAAAAATTACCAAATAAACTATGAAAAATCTGGAAAATTAATTTTTTCACTTTTTATATTTATCTAAACTTAAGAAAATTGAAAAATTATTTTTTTGAACCTTTTCTGAATTTTTTATATTTAAAGCTAATTAAAATTGATTAAAGACTATTTTAAATTGAGAAAAATAGCAAATAAAAACCAAAAATTATGAAATCTTCAGGAAAATTCTAAAATGATATTAAGATTCTATGAAAAATGAAAAACAAGCAGGTTATGTGTGAAATATGGAAGATGCAATGCAACTGCTATTAGAATAAGCTAACCAAGGAATTAAGCTACCAAACAGTGAACAAAGCTAACTAGTGATCAAATAAGCTAATATCAACTTATTCTAACTACTCCTAACAATCTTGAACCTCAGAACAGTGAAATAAGCTAACTGCTTATATTATCCAAACAGTGGTTCAGGTCCACTGTTTAAGCTTTTGCACAAGCTCAACTAATAAGCTAATCAGAAAACCACTTATGCAGTCTTAACAACCACCTGGCAAGCTACAATTGTGCCAAAAACAAGACCCTAACTCACTGATTTGAAGCAGATGCAACAGATACAAATTAGCCTGATTCTCACTTAAGTGTGAACAGGGCAGTTAGTATCTTGTTGAGGAGCTTATTTGAAGCTCTAAATGATTAAACCAGGCTTCTCAAAAAGTATTTATCACAACTAGACCAGTTGAAAATCACTTATCCAAGGTTTGAAACACTGATTCTCAGAAATGAATCAGAAATTGATGCACAAAGTTTTGTGAAAAAACACTTTGACAGATTTTGACTTTTGAAAAATACTTATGAACTTTGACCAAACTGAGATTTAACCCACTATAATGAACTGATTAAGATGTTTTAACACTAATTATGATAATTCTAAGCTAGATCTATCAATTTTAAGCTAATATGCAAGCTATGATACCTACTGTTTTCAACAGATTCAGAAACTAGATTGATAACAAAGAGATTTTGACTTTTGAAGTGTGACTGCTAAATTAATGACCTCAAATGACTATAAACTACTTTTATTAACTTGTATCAACTATTACCTACTGATCTACTGGCCTCTATCTCAGATTAATGACTACTACCAAACACTACTTTATAACTTGATTTGCAACTAAAACAGATTTAAACCATGATTCCACTTGTTATTATAATCAAACTGACTTACTATCACTTAAATACTACTGTTTAAACATGTTTGAACTTGTGTATTCTACAAATACAGATTATTCAAATAGAACTTAAAATGACTTACAACTTGTCCAAGCCACAATGGCATGCAAATCAGTGAACCAAGGACCTCTAACCTAATACAAACCAACCCATAGCTTCCATTTCAACCCATTTCCATATCTGCTTTGACCCATTTCCTTTCTGTATCAATTTCCACCCATGTTGACTTATTTTGACCAAATGTCAAAAGTAATTGAAACTGCAATGTGAGCTTATGGAAAGCTTAAATAAGCTTGAATAATCATTTTTGAGCTGACAAATAAGTTATTAGAAGCTTGTACATAGGATTTGGAAACTAGTAATTTCAACAGTGGATAAAAAGTTTGAAACTGAACAAGAACTTTAATTGATACTTAAAGAAAGTTGAAATACACTTAGAAACTGTTATTTAAGACAAATAAACTCTAAAATACAAATACAAACTAGTTAAGACTTGATAATTAGTAATTCGACATACATTGTTTTAAAAAACTAAGACTAACTAACTTCTTCTTGCTTCTCTTGGCTTTTTATACATCCAAAGCTCCTTCTCTTACCTCTATGAATAGTTCCCAGCACAAAAAGTGGCCATTGGATTGCTGCAAATGATCTTGGCCGTTTAAAGTAATTTTGGCGCCAATTTTGGTTTAACAGTTGGAGGTGGGCAGGGTAGGTATGGGGTGCATTTAATGCTTCCTTGGAGTTATGTGAGGTGGAGGGGGGTGTAGGGATGATGATGGTGAAGATGGAGTGTGAGCAGAAGGTTTTGCAGGATTGGAATGATGGATATGGTGTATCCGTGAATGAGAGAGGGAAGGGGTGGGTCAAACCCATTTGACCGGATTTTAATAACAGGGGGTTGGGTTGGATTCGGGTTAAAAACGGGTAAAGGTTTGGGCTGGGTAATTGGTTTGGGCCAAATGTAATAAAGGGGTCCATTTGGATAAGTTAACAACACAAGGACCATATATGCCATTCCACAAAACTAAGGGACTAAACCTGTAATTTTGCAAAGGTGCTTCAGGGACTGAAATCGACAAGTGTTGACATTACAAGGACCAAAGTTGCCATTTTCAATTTTTCCAGGGGCCATTTCTGTCAATTTGCAAACTTGAAGGACCAAATTGTAATTTTCTCAAACTTTTTTATATTTTCCACCAAAGGACTAAACATGACAATTTATGATTTTAAAAGGACCTTTGGTGACTTTACTTTTGAAATTATGGCTCAGGGACTAGTTTTGACAATTTTAGAAACTTGGGGGACTAAAACTGCAATTTTTGCAAATTTGAAATGTTTTTCATCTGATTTTGATATTTTTGTATTTAAAACACATAAAACACCGATTTGTGATATTTTGATCATTTTGATGTGTTTCTGAGTGTTTCCAGATGATTTTGCAGTTTATATTGTACAAAAATGATGAGTATTTAGACACTCATCAATATATATATTATTTTTGGGAGAAAGAGAAACAATGGTTTATTGTCATTTCAGGCAGTAACCCGCTTTTTTAAAGAAAGAACAGAGCTATTCTTTATCATTTTCTTAAAATTCCATGCTCTGATTCTATAAACATTTATCTGCTGAAAACTAACTTCTTTGAAAAATAACTCAGTCTCTATTTTTGATAATCATTTGGACTTATTTGTCAAAATATCAATCTCTCAATCAACAACCTATGTCATTGATTGAGGGGGAGAATGATTTCAATTAAATTAAAAAGTTATTTGGCATTCAATTGTTTTCAAAAGATATACATGCATGTTTTATCAATGGAGTTTAAAGTTTTAAAATCCGATCCTTATCAGTTAAAACGCTTTCATAATCAAGTCACAATTCCCCTTAAAAGCTTTCAAAATCAATTTAAATCTATAAGAGATCACAAATCTCAAATGATTTGATAATTATGATCTGGGAGAATGCGTGATTTAAATTGGATTCAAACTGATAATTCAGTAAATGGTTTTATAAGGATGTACATGCTTTCCTTCCCACATGTGACAAACGATTTCAAATTTTCCATGCACATGTTGAGGGGGAGCATTCATCTTAAACCTATGATTTGAAACGTGATCACTTATCTCAATGTGCAGGTTCCCTCTAGTATGTGCAAAACCCTTGTCAAACCTAGAAGCACATATTGAGGGGGAGCAAAATCATGAAAATCTCATCCTTCCCCAAAATGCTTTATCTACTTGATTCGATTTGGGAAGTGATGTTGATATCTTTTAGAAAATGGTAATCAAAGAAGTTAATTCTTCCTCTTGCCTCCTTGTGCAAAACGATTTCAAACATTTGATGCACATGTTGAGGGGGAGCACTTGTTCTAAAAATATCAAAAACAATTCAGGTACAAAATGTCTTGATAATATATCACAAGTATCTGGATTGATTTTCAAATGGTTTTCAATTGGTTCAAATGGCAGATGAACAATACCAAATAGACCGACCAACCTTACTTTATGTACGGTGATATAAGGATGATAAGGTTAGGTATGTGTTCCCATGATCCGCCAGAACCGGAAGGATCTACCCAGGGACTATCCACTAGTTAGTGTAGAGTTCTTAGGTATGATGATAAAAGGAGAAAAATGAGATATGGGAAGAGTGTGGACTGAGTCTGAGCTAGTACTGGAATAAACCCAACAAGGTTCTAGCTATGAAGTCTCGGTAAGCACTGAAGTGGTTGAAGAATTAAAAAGAATTGAATGAAAAAAAGGGTGAAAACAAATAGCCCTCCATATATTCAACTTTAAGGCAGAAACCGGGTTCAATTCATATGCTACTGATGGTAACATCGGTATTGAAGACAAGACGTCATGGACCCAGTGACGCACTGCACTTCAACTTTCCAAACCACTCAAGTTCCTCTTAAAAGGACTTGTTTCATTCTCACGGGGAACCGACATTATCTATCGACTTTCTCTTAGAGATTGTTGATATTGAAGAAGGAGACCCTCTCCCTAGTCTCCGGCACAGGAACCAAAAATGCACTTATTGAGTCTAGAGCCACGAGATCATCAATTAATCTCATTAGGACACTTTCAATGAAGACTCTCTGTTTCACACAATGTGGAAAGAGAGATTATATCTTGAGTCCTACGCATTATCCTTATGGTATTGCCAGAACATCTGAGTGATGTGTAAACATATTCACAATGAAGCTCCTGTTAGGTGGCATGTGAGATCCATTATATAGATCAACCATGTGACAACTGAACAGAAACAATGGGGCGATTCAATCTCTTGAATCTATCCTGGTTCAGGTTATGGATTGACGGATACCTTTGAAAAACCGGTCCTTGTGCTTAAAAACTCTTTTCTTTAGCACGTCGACCGTGTACTAATTTTTCAAATCAAAAGGTGTTTTTATGATTGATAATTGATTTTCAATAAAACCTTCGTTGTATTGCAAAAACAATTTCTATTGAGCAATACACGATTGATTTTCAAATCTCTTTTCATCAATCAGTGGACTTAAATTCGTTGGTTCACTCACTCTGTGTTGTCTTCTTTGAGACGTTCCGGTTTGAGAACAGCTAGAGCAGCTGCGAAACCCTGTCAAGGAAATTCTTCGGAATCTTACCTGATCACAGGCAGTACTTGTACTGATCAACGGGGAACCGTGGGCCGTGTACCTCAATTCAACGAAAGTGATCAAAGACACTTTCGTGCACTTTATTGCTAACTGTTGTATGCAGGTACACCCGACGTTTGCAGCTGATCAGAATGAAGCGGTCAATCCATAGCCGCATGCTCACTCTACACATTCATCTCTTAAGATATCATGATTAGTGCATCATTGACTCTGATATTTTCACTCCATGCTTCTGCTACGCTGCTGCCAATATCATGAATCAACGAAAGCTTCCGCTACTCTGATGAGAAGATATCATGATCCAGAATGTGAGCATGTCGGTCCGAATGTCAGAACATCACAAAATTCCAACACCACAATGGATATCTCAGAGATTTTTGTTAGCTGATGGTCTCAAAAGCTGACTCAAAGTTATTATCACGTGGATCAGTAAAAGACCTCCACCTGGAGTAACCAAACATGCAATGTGAAGAATCAATGACTATGAGCTTAGGAGCAAAGTACTACATCAAGAATGCAAGAACAATTGTTAATGTAATATCTGTTTGTATTCAATGTAATTTTAGTACATGATTGAGGTGACCTCCCTTAGGGGGAGATTGTTAGGAATTAGAAATTCCAGGTATTAAAGAGTCGGTCACCTCAAGTATATGTAATCGTTAGAAAGCTCGAAGTCGTAGTTATTTCAAGCTAAGTAGTATTTAGTTAAGTAACACCGTGGAGGACGGACGGGTCTTTACCCACTATATGCCTGATCCACAGCCCGTTGTGTGGCGTTTTATGTAAGACTATAAATACTCTCTACCTCCCAAGGTAGAGAGTTGGAGCTCATAATAATATTTTCTTTCTCTCACTATAGTTCCCAACTCTCTTACTTTCTCTCACTAGAACTTTCTCTCTCTAACATACTTATACGCCTACTTTGATCATGGTTTAGAGTGTTTGTGAAATCCAATATCCTACAGTACAATATAGGATCTTGACCTCTATGACAACGAATGTTGGAATGACCCCCGTGAGTTGCCCAAAACCGTCAAGGCAATCTCCTTGCCTCCCATTGACTCACAATCTTCCAATCGTAGGATGCTCGAACTTGAAGATCAAGTCAAATTCCTAATTAGCTCCTACAAAACTCCTAAGCCCTCACGCCAAGTGAACAAGGTCTCTTCCTTGTGTGAGATATGTAGTGGTCCCCATGACACTCGTAATTGCACGAGACTCCCGGAACAAGCTTCCATGGACAACGCATCCTCGCATACCAATGGAATGGGAGGGAGATTCCCACAACACCCGGACCTAGGACTTTCAACGAAGCCCGAGAAGCATGGAGGGGCAAACCCGACTATAATTGGGGTCAAACCAAAGAATTCACCTCTAACGACTCCCCATGGCCCCAATAATACAACCAAAGCTCTCACGGCCCTAGTCAACAAAACCTAGAAGGGATGATGCAACACCTAGTAACATCTCAAGAAACGCAAATAGCCAAGCTTTCGGACCGCTTTAACTAACAACAAGCCGAGATGGATAGGAAGATAGATAACCTTTTGAAATCCATAACCAATAGTGATAGGAAGACCACCGAAAAGGTAAATGCCATCTCGACTCATTCTCCCGAAGCTTCCAGTGTTAAGATTAAGGACCCGAGCAAGTACTTCGAAACTAGGGACCTGTCTTCATCCAAGCATGTTCACTTCGTCAATGCCATCACCCTAGTGAAACCAAATAGGAATAGTGAAGAAGTGAACCATGAGATGGTACTTGAGGTTAGTGAGACTCCTAAGGATGAATCAACCAACAAAATAGATGAAGTAGGTGATGAATACTTCAATATGTTTCCTACTGAAGAGAAACTTTCATGCCACCCACACCTAGTGCGCGAACTTCGTCACATGTATATTAGGAGATGCCCACGAATCACCTTTGGAAATCCTAGAAATTTCAACATACCATGTTGCATAGGACATCTTTTCATGGCAAAGGCCTACATTGATCGCAAGTCCCCAATAAACATCATGACTAGCACATACTATAATTGGGTGATGAAAAAACCTATCCCAAATAGGCAAGACCCCAATGATCCTAGAGTTAGATGTAATTTCCTTGGTAGAGTTAAGGGATTGCCTGTCTATGTAGGTAGCTTCACGTACATTACGGATTTCGTGATCGTTGAGGATATTAGTACGGCTATAGTACCTAGCTTGTCCCATGTAGTTCTAGGAAAGCCATTCATAGAAAACACCGGGATGACTTATGATCCGTTGTTAGGGAAAGTTAAATTCAAGGATGAGACCGATGACGTTGCTTACCAAATGCCATTTAAGATTGAGAAATTTTCATCACTATCCAATGATGAAAAGGAACTTAAGCTATATGTCTACTATAGGAATGAGTAGGATAAGAAGAGAGGAGTAGACTATGTGATGAATAAGATATTTGGGTTCTATAAAGATTGTTTGAGACTAGGACCGGAATATAGAACCAATTGGGGGCAAGATGACTTCTTAGGAAGATGCACGATAGGACATAACTATGCAATGGAAAACCCCAATAGAGATCGTCATGAGGAAGAAGATGACGGTAAGGAACTCACGTAGGAGCACGACTTCGAGTCTAGCTACAAGACTCATAAATAAAGAAAAGCGCTTTGTGGGAGGCAACCCATGCTTAATTGTTTGCTTGTTTTTTTTTTCAATTTTTGTGTGTCTTATATCTTTTTCATTGTTGTTTATTCTCATGTTAGATTTTGTGAAAATGCTTTATTTTGTCTTTAACCTCGTCTTAATAATATATAAAGGTATTTTACAAAAAAAAATAAGTGTAGGAAGATCACATACGTTTTTGAAGAACATGAACATGAGAATTACTATTATTGAAATTGATATATATGTGTGTTTGTTAGAGTCAAATGTGTGGAAAACTAGAAGGGGGGGTTGAATAGTTTTGCCAATTTTAAGTTAGTTTCAAAAACTTTAGATTCGATGTTATGTGAAATCGTATGGATGAAGAGAAAGTATAGATCTAAGAGTAATGCAAATAAAGAAAGCAAGTAAAGTAAAGGATAGAAATGACACAACCGATTTATAGTGGTTCGGCTACAAGGATACCTTCCTTGCCTTACTCCACTCCCCGAGTCACCTACTCGAGAGTTCAAGCACTATGTCAACAAACTCCTTCAACTTTGCAGAGTAGCCTTCACAACATCGCTTAAACTTTTTTCGGTACAAAGCTAAATACCGAGTCCGTAACACGGAGGACCAAACCAACACTACTATAACACAACAAATATGTGAAATATGAAATACAAGATCTTCGCTACAGAAATCTTGTGGAGGAACAAATCAATCAAGGACCCCTTGCTTGCATGACTTGTAGAATGCTCGTGATCTCGCCTTAGAGAAGGACCTATATGGGAATCACAATAAAAGAACGAAGAACAACTCTCTAGATCAAGTGAACTTTTGTTAGAAGAGTGTAAGAATATATGAGAGAGTTTGTAAGAAGAGGGGTAAGTAAAATGAAGAAATGGCTCTCTATTTATAGGCAAATTCTTGCCACTGTTGCACGGATCCGACGGATCCCTTGCTTGAGGGATCCATCTAGCGTAACTCCAGGGATCCGTGAGACGCTCCTGTTTGCCCATGGGTTTTTGGGTTATGGGTCATGGGTCCTAGATTATGAACCATGGGTATCTAAATAGATACAATGTATCTAATAGATGCAATGCATCTAGACAATGGGTATGGGTTAACTCCATGGGTTATGGATATGATCCATGGGTATGGGTCATGGGTTGTGGTCTTTACCCATCCTAATAAACTATTACAACAAATAAATTATTACAACAATTTGTATTAAATGACTATGTGTAGATGCTTTACAAAAATAACATGTATCCTTATAATTTTACTTATGATAACGTTGTATTTGTTATCAACAAAACACCTAAATATTAATAAACGTTTTTACGGTTTATTTGTATAAACAATCTCCCCCTTTTTGTTGATGACAAAACATAATGTTATGATGAGTAAAACTTAAGAGTAGATGTATGTTTTGAAAGCATCAGTTTTACTTCTTCTCTCCCTTTTTGTCGAAACAAAAAAGGTGACCCTAATGAAGAAATAAAGTATGGAAACAAAAAAGGTGACCCTAATGAAGAAATAATGCATTATAATGAATGCTTGACCCAAAATGTGAACTAAAATCTAATGATTAGATATGAATTTAAGGCATGTGATCATGAGAACACAAGCATTAAGTAACATACTCATTAGTAAAAAGAAAAAAAATAATGAAAATATAGAAGTTTTCATCCAAAGTGAGAAAAATAGAAGATAATTTTAGCTTCTGTCTCACGAATCCCCGGATCCCTCCCTTGAGGGAACCGTCCAGCGTTAATGCTGGGATCCGTGGTACTGGTGACTCAAGCAGCTCAAAATTTTCCTTTTGAAAACATTTGTGCCTAGTGTGTGCCTATATGCAAACTATTTGGAGTTTCGGTAATATCGACTCCTAAAAAGGAATGAAAAATAGGCTAGAAGTGAAAATGCATACTATTATGTGAGATAACCCGAGTGCTCCTAATTCATTGTTGCTTAAATGAACGTACCCGAAAACACATATTTGTTATGTGTCCTCTTCAGCATTCAAAAGGCATGAGATGCAATGAAAACGGATTTTTACTTTGTATTAATAATGAAAAATGAGGTTTATCCTAAACGTGAGAAATAGCTTTTATGAAAGTGATACGGTAAGAAGTATCTTTTTAGAAAACATTTTAAAAGAGTTTATTTGTTTGAAGAAAACGTTAAAAAATAAGTATGAAATTAAGTGTTGTAAGAGAAACTTACCTTGAAAACTAAAAGAAAATTATGAAAGTACGAGTTGTAAAACCTATCTTGGGTTTTGAAAATTCCCGTATTGCTTGTGAGTTGTGTGTGAAATATAGATCCTAGACTCAGAAAAGAGGAAGGCTAGTGTTTACATACCTTGTAGAGTTTAAAAACTAATTACGACGATTGTTCCATGAGACCAAGACCAAGACAAAGTAGGTTGAATTGTTCCCACTTCAACGGTTTGGTGAGGACGTCGGCTATGTTGTCTTCAGATGCTACCTTCTCAATAGAGATGTTCCCTTTTTGAACATTGTCTCTTAAGAAGTGATGACGGATCTCTATATGCTTGGTGCGAGAGTGCAATACCGGATTCTTGCTTAAGTCGATGGCACCTTTGTTATCACATAGAATGGCTATGTCACTTAGATGAATGTCGTAGTCAACTAACGCTTGTTTCATCCATAGTGCTTGTTGGCATGCTTTGCCGGCGGAGACATATTCGGCTTCGGTTGTTGATATGGCCAATGTCGTTTCCTTCTTTGAGAACAAAAATGTTAAACAACATCCCATGAAAGTACATACACCACTTGTACTCTTTCGATCAACATAATCACCTGCATGGTCAGAATCTGCATATACAATTGTTTTCTACCCCCGTACCCTTAGGATACCATAATCCTAATTGAGTCGTACCCTTAATGTATCTAAATATTCTTTTGATGGCTTCTAGATGTGATGTTTTAGGATCTTCTTGAAACCTAGCACATAGACAAACACTAAACATGATATCCGGCCGACTAGCCGTAAGGTAGAGAAGGCTACCAATCATGCCACGATATTTTGTGTTATCAACGGATTCGCCATCTTCATATTTTGTGAGTTTAGTGTCGGATGACATTGGTCTTCTTATGGGTTTTGACTCTTCTAAACCAAATTTTTTTAACATCTCCTTTATGTATTTAGATTGATTAAAGAAGATACCATCTTCTACTTGTTTGATTTGTAGACCAAGAAAGAAACTTAGTTCTCCCATCTTACTCATCTCGAACTCTTCATGCATGATTTTAGAGAAATCATCACATATGTCTTGACAACTAGATCCGAATATAATATCATCCACGTATATTTGAACAATGAATATATGTGATTCCTTTTTCTTAGTAAAAAGTGTATTATCAACTAACCCCATGGTGTAGTTGTTTTTGATTAAAAATGACTTGAGTCTATCATACCAAGCTTTTGGAGCTTGTTTAAGACCGTAAAGATCTTTTTTTAACTTATACACATGTTTAGGTTTTTCGAAATCGATAAAGCCCGGAGGTTGAGATACATATACTTCTTCATTAATAAAACCATTTAGAAAAGCACTTTGACATCCATTTGATAAAGCTTAAGATCATTAGCACAAGCATAAGCAAGAAGTATTCTTATAGACTCTAATCTAGCCATGGGGGCATAGGTCTCATCAAAGTCTATTCCTTCTTGTTGATTATACCCTTGGGCAACGAGTCTAGCTTTGTTTCTAGACACTATACCGTTTGCATCTAACTTGTTTTTATATACCCATTTGGTTCCTATTATGGTTTGATTAATAGGTGGAGGGACGAGTGTCCAAACATCGTTAGAAACAAATTGATTTAACTCTTCTGGCATATCCATTACCCAACTTTCATCTTTTATGGCTTCTTGTGTATTCTTAGGTTCTATTGTTGAGACAAAACAAAATAAGCTACTTTGGTTTTGGACTTGAGACCTTAAGGTTCTTTCGTTTAATTTTCTTATGACCTTATCTACGCGGTGATCTTTAGACTCTTTGATATTGATGATTTCATTATTTAAAGGTTCATCTTCTTTGTTTGTCTTTTTCTTTATTTCAATAGCTTCACTCTCGACAATCTCGTCATCGACAAGAGGTAGAGTAGGTTTGGGTGGACTCTCATCAAATTTTACGTTTAATGACTCTTCAACCTTCATTGTTTCTTTATTTAATATGACGTAAGCTTTGCTATTAGGAGAGTAACCTAAAAAGATACCTTCGGTTGATTTAGGATCAAATTTTGTAAGGTAATCTTTAGTGTTAAGTAGAAAGCATTTGCTACCAAAGACTCTAAAATGATCTAACGTAGGTTTTTGCCTCGAAGTAACTCATATGGAGTTTTACCTAAAAATGGTCTAATTAAGACTCGGTTAAGTATGTACGTTGATGTATCAACGGCATTGCACCAAAACTTTTGAGGTATGGATTGCTCATTTAACATGGTGCGACCCATTTCTTGTAAGGTTCTATTCTTTCTTTCAACTACCCCATTCGATTGTGGAGTGCGAGGAGCCGAGAAGTTGTGAGTAATACCATTAGCGTCACAAAAGGCTCCAAATTGCACGTCATTATCGAATTCCCTAACATGATCCGTTCTAATAGACACTATAGGACTTCCTAATTGTCTTTGGATTTTCTTACTTAATATTTCAAAGTAATCGAATGTTTCAGTTTTGATCTTTAAAAATTTAGTCCACGTGTACTGATAACGTTACACGCGTCGTTCGGGGTCAAAGGAACTTCCTTTTCGTCGAGCAAGTTTTTCAACACCCTAGGCAGTGAACCTAATCGTTGTAGTGTAGTATTAGGGTAAGCCACGGGAATTGATATCGTTCTCTAGGGGAATAGGAATGCTAGTGAGAAGCTACTACGCTAAGGTTGGGGTTGAGGAAGATTATTTTTTATCTTTTTTATGTTTTTTAGGAAATAGAAAGGTACGAATCTCGGGGTTTGGATTTGGGGGTTGGTATTTCTACCGATTAATCTACTTATCTAATTATCTAATCTAGTGGTGTATGTAGTCTATGTCTAATTATTGTGTGCTCGTATGATGATTTAAAGATGTGTTTACTTAGGTTTTATTACTCCTTAATTATCTCCTATTGATGGTTGAATTGTCACGTCCTTATTCTTAATCGCGTTGTGTGTCTAAGGTCGTAGGGTATGCGTTTATCCCTAACTCTTTGAAACTACCAAAGGTTATCGCCTACAAAATCTCTAGGATTTATAAACTTAACACAAAGGTACTCTTCAGATGGTTTAGCCTACAATGACTCTAGGTACTATAAGCTAAGGTTCAACAAAGATTAATCAAGCATTAACTACACAACGGATGACCTATCGTAATACTAGATCATTAACAATTAAGATAAGAGACAACCAATCAATATTCAATAATTAAGTTTCATATCTCCTAAGTAAACACACAAGTAAATTAGCCGGACATGGGGAACATGCAAGCATACACACAATTAATTGAAGACATAATTGAATTAATGAAGTAAAACACTTATCTTGATGTAAGATAGGGTATGGAACCCTAAAATACTGTACAAGACAGCCTTGGTTCGGTTTAGGTTTTTACTCCAAAAGTCTACACACTGAAAACTAAAAAATTCGGATTCTATTTATAAGATTACAAATGCGACGGCGTCACCTTTTGATTTGTGACGCCGTCGGCTCGCCGTCATTAAGGATTCGTCTTGGCCACGTTAGTCTTGCGACGGCGTTACCTTATGCTTGTGACGCCGTCCCCTTCAGTCTCTGACGTCGTCTGGATCAAATCTAGGCCGTCTAAGCTGCGACGCCCTACTCTTTTAAAACCTGAAGTCGTCACTTGTAAATGAGCAATTTGGCTACTGAGCAGTCACAAAAGTTGTCTGACGGCGTCACTGTTTTGTGCCTGACGCCGTCCCCTTCAGTTCCAGCAGCCTGAGTGTCTCGATTCTTGACTTTGGCCATTTTCTTCGTATATTTGCGCCTTTTCGTCCGAATAAGTGTCATTCCAGCATTTTGCCTTCAAGATACCTAAAAAGTGAAAAGGAACGATATTAAGTAATAACGGATACAAAAGTGATCAAATAAGGGCTTAAATGACCCCTCAAAAAGGTATATTTTAAAACCTTGTCAAATATCCCTACACTTGGTATTTGCTTGTCCTCAAGCAAATGGGATTTTAGCCAATCAATTTATAAGTTAGAGGTCATGAAGCATTAGTTTAGAACGATTAACAACACATATAAGCCCCGCAAAAGTCATAACAAGCACGGAAATTACATACTAGCACCTCACATGGGGTGTTTGGATACTCACATCTCTCGGGTGTATATGAAATATAACAAGTTGGAAATGGAAGATAAACACTCATTAACCGGTCCTAGTACATAGATTACCATAGGCTTGAGACTAGATCAAACCTCCGTCGCTTTGGCGTAAGCACCTAGGAAAGACTATCCAAGAGGTCTTTTAAAGGGTTGTAATGTTAGGCTTACGGTAGGGAAACAAAGGGTTTGGTGGGATAGGCTATTTAGTGGTGGCAAGTCAAAAATGTTTATGTTACAAGCATGCGAAGAATGACGTTGCTAAGCCAAGACTCGACACTCTAGACTCTAGATAACTGAAATAAACAATCATAAATTAAAGATAGATGTAGGATGGTAGCCCGTTTTTTTTTTTTTTTTTTTTTTTTTTTTTTTTTTTTTGATTTTTTTTTTCATACACTTTTACTCTACCATCCTCTACGATAACATCAAAATGATAGGAATTTATAGGCACATCCCTACACTTGAGTTTTTATTACTCTAACACTAATTTGACCCGAATTGAAAAGATCAAAACACTTGGAGTACATTATTACGCAAATAAAGGGAATTTAAATTTAACGTTCCCTTCCCGTCATTCCATAAAATTTAACTTTTCCCATGAGTCCCAATTGTCCCAAAACTGTGTACAAAGGATATGACTCGACTTAGAAACTTATGCAAGCAACTAGATAATTGAACTAAGGGTTTAGTGTGATAAAAATAATGCACTAAAAGTGAGTGCATATAAGGTAGGCTAAGGCGATTTGGGTATACATTTGGGGGTGGATTGTAAACAATGCTCTTCATTGATATTCCGAAAAACCGAAACATCACGAGAATCGCGAAAAGGATAGGCTCTGACGGGTTAACTAGGGGTATCGTGTACTAAAGATGAGTACAACGCAAAGGTGTAGGGGAATTACTCAACCGATGGGGAAGAAGTAATTATATTACAGGTATCAAACAAGGGTTATCCTAATGCCTCTTATCATTTAGTTATTCCTAACTACACAAGTGTAGTCTTACTAGCGATCTCAGAATGCATCACAAAACAAGTTCTAGAATCTATTATACTACCGGTTCACACTCTAAGCATTAAAGATGAATGCTTTAATTCCTACTAATCTAAGGGCGATCCTCACATTTTGGGTGAAATTTAAGTGGCAAAGGTTTTTGTGCTAGTCATGCAATTTCCTATCCATGAGACGTTTTTTAAGACTAATGACCCACTCCTATATGTCATGAAAAATTGAAAATTTGGTGCCAAAATTACCCTAACCGACATTTTCTCATGGTTTATTACACAAATGCAATTGGACAATGCAAATAGTCAAGGATAAGCATAGTTTCAAAGTTCCCGTTTTATTTTCCCTCCCTACACTTAAACTGAACATTGTCCCCAATGTTCCCCGAAAGTATCAAAGTTATGATAATGGAAGGTAATTAAAAATGAAAGAAACTAATACTCCCGTGATTAGCTCGGTAGGATCCGTGTGAAGTAGTGGTTACATCTTTCTTCAAGAAGAATGTTTTGCTTGAAAAGCTCTATCCAATCTTTTGTATCTTCTTCTTGACAAATTAAACCTGCACACTTGAAGAAAATAGACAACCAAAGCATAAAACCGAACAAAGAAAAATCACAGCAAGATGTAATTCCAGACTTAAATAAGATATAATGCTTGTGGAATGGATGTTTGCAGATTTTCTAGAAAATTAAGACCTGGAAAATTCCAAAAATTTATAAGTAGCACAGAAAACGAGAAAAAGTGGTAAGCAGTTTATACTCCTCCTGACGCCGTCAGGTTATCATGACAGAAACTGGTCTGCGACTTTCTGTAAAGAATTCTGAAAAAAAATTTTCTTTAAAATATGGAAAAATTTCCTGCAATAACATCCATTATGACTCGATACAAGCATTTGACTCGAACAACCACACATGTATATCTTTTAAATAATTGTAATTCTCATGTTCACGTTTCTTTTGAAAACGTGTGTAATCCTCCCTACACTTATCCCTTATGTAAAATACCTTTATATGTAATTAAAACGAGGTTAAAGACAAAATAAAGCATTTTTACAAATTCAAACATGAGAATAAACAATCAATGAAAGATATACGACACACAAATAAAAATGAAAAACAAATACACATGGGTTGCCTCCCAAGAAGCGCTTGTTTTTGTTCGAGTCACGAGCCTGACTCTACCCTTATTTAACGGATAAAGGGGAGGTTTTCCCTACACTTAAGTTTAAGTGCGGGTGATAGTAGCGATACACACCCTTAGGGTGGAAATTTTCTACGTGAGGAGAGGGTGATGGGTGATTTATATGCTCCAAGGAGTGTGCTCCATTCATTATAACCTTACCTAATTCTATTGGTGTAGCGGGTGAATCAAATCTCTCTCCTAAAAATGGATCATCTTCTATCAACTTCAAAAGATTCTTAGTTAAGGATCCATCTTCACCTAATAAACCCGGATTAAACCCATAATGTTTCTTGTTATCAACCATGAATGGGTGATATAAGTGTGTAAGGTCATGGGTTACTCCTATATTAGCTTCCACTCTACATGGCCTAGAGTCTACCACCTTTATCAAGCAACTACCCATATTATTTATTTTGATGGGTGGATTGGGGCCTAATTCAATCCCAAGATTCACATCTAAAGACGAAAAATTGGGTAAGGTTTTTGGTTGAGGCTCCGGTTCATCAAAATTAGGAACTTCCCTAGGACTAAGAGAGAGGTCATGACAACAAGCATCTAAACCTACATTCTCTAATGGCATTTGGCCTAAAGGTTTATCAATCGGGGTTCCTATTGTCTTTTCTACTTCTTCCGGGTAAGTTATAGGCGATGTGTGTTCCTCAAGTGATGGTAGGGCTTGTGGGCTTGGAGTTTCCACCTCATTCTCCATTATATCTAGATCTCCTAAAAGTTCATCATGTGTTTTAGTATGATCTAACCCAAATACACTCCTAAGTATCTCAAATCCTTCTTTAGCCATTTCAAATTCTTGGTCCGATTCATAAGAATCATTCTCAAAAATTTGATCACTATGTTCTATTTGCCTAAAGGATTCCTCACGCGTGTCATATGTTTTGAAATCTATCCCACGCATGCAACTAGGCTATTCAACTATAACCATCTCACAATCTTGTTCGAGCTTAGGTTCCATGTTCTTAAAAACTAGGTCTCTTTGATCATGATGCCTAAGGTTGGATAAATCCTCCTTATCCATTTCCTCAAGTTGTGACAGCTGATGGTTTATGCTTAGGAGGCTTTTCTCAAAAATTTTCCAGAGGGTCTCACTAAAAGGAGTTGATTCTAACAATGATAGTTGAATAGAAGCCACACAAGTACAAAATTTATCAAATCCATCCAACCTTACACTCGTCTCCTTTTGGATATCTCTAAGATCACTCACAAATTCATTAGAACAATAAAAAGCAATCCAATCTGCGAAATTCAATTGTTCCTCATTTGTTAATGATTCAAATGCAACTTCACTTGCCATAGCGACAAATGAAAAGGGTTTTACGAAACACAAACACAAAGAAGGGGGATAGACTAAGAGGAAGCTAACAATAGGAAAAAATGCTTACTTGATAGGAATCAAGCAAGGAAACCTAAACGAGGTGGGCTCCTAACTAGCTATTCTATTCCTCGGCAGCGGCGCCAAAAACTTGATAATGCTACACGCGTCGTTCGGGGTCAAAGGAACTTCCTTTTCGTCGAGCAAGTTTTTCAACACCCTAGGCAGTGAACCTAATCGTTGTAGTGTAGTATTAGGGTAAGCCACGGGAATTGATATCGTTCTCTAGGGGAATAGGAATGCTAGTGAGAAGCTACTACGCTAAGGTTGGGGTTGAGGAAGATTATTTTTTATCTTTTTTATGTTTTTTAGGAAATAGAAAGGTACGAATCTCGGGGTTTGGATTTGGGGGTTGGTATTTCTACCGATGACTCTAATTATCTAATTATCTAATCTAGTGGTGTATGTAGTCTATGTCTAATTATTGTGTGCTCGTATGATGATTTAAAGATGTGTTTACTTAGGTTTTATTACTCCTTAATTATCTTCTATTGATGGTTGAATTGTCACGTCCTTATTCTTAATCGCGTTGTGTGTCTAAGGTCGTAGGGTATGCGTTTATCCCTAACTCTTTGAAACTACCAAAGGTTATCGCCTACAAAATCTCTAGGATTTATAAACTTAACACTAAGGTACTCTTCGGATGGTTTAGCCTACAATGACTCTAGGTACTATACGCTAAGGTTCAAAAAAGATTAATCAAGCATTAACTACACAACGGATGACCTATCGCAATACTAGATCATTAACAATTAAGATAAGAGACAACCATTCAATATTCAATAATTAAGTTTCATATTACCTAAGCAAACACACAAGTAAATTAGCCGGACATGGGGAACATGCAAGCATACACACAATTAATTGAATACATAATTGAATTAATGAAGTAAAACACTTATCTTGATGTAAGATAGGGTATGGAACCCTAAAATACTGTACAAGACAGCCTTGGTTCGGTTTAGGTTTTTACTCCAAAAGTCTACACACTGAAAACTAAAAAAATCGGATTCTATATATAAGATTACAAATGCGACGGCGTCACCTTTTGATTTGTGACGCCGTCGGGTCGCCGTCATTAGGGTTTCGTCTTGGCCACGTTAGTCTTGAGACGGCGTCACCTTATGCTTGTGACGCCGTCCCCTTCAGTCTCTGACGTTGTCTGGATCAAATCTAGGCCGTCTGAGCTGCGACGCCTTACTCTTTTAAAACCTCAAGCCGTCACTTGTAAATGAGCAATTTGGCTACTGAGCCGTCACAAAAGTTGTCCGACGGCGTCACTGTTTTGTGCCTGACGCCGTCCCCTTCAGTTCCAGCAGCCTGAGTGTCTCGATTCTTGACTTTGGCCATTTTCTTCGTATATTCGCGCCTTTTCGTCCGAATAAGTGTCATTCCAGCATTTTGCCTTCAAGATACCTAAAAAGTGAAAAGGAACGATATTAAGTAATAACGGATACAAAAGTGATCAAATAAGGGCTTAAATGACCCCTCAAAAAGGTACATTTTAAAATCTTATCATGTACCTAGAGTAATCATCCACTATAACCAAAGGGTAGTAGTTGCCTCCATAACTTTGGAAAACGGATGGACCAACTAAATCCATGTGTAGTAATTCTAGACACTTAGTTGTAGAGACCATGTTTTTAGCTTTGTGACTAGCATGGACTTGTTTTCCTACGTTACAGGCATCACAAAAGTGATGTTCATATTTTAATTTTGGTAGATCTCTTACTAGATCTTTGGATGATAGCGATTAAAGAAGTCGCATATTGGCATGACCCAATCTTCGATGCCATAAGGTCGAAGTATCATCCATAGAAGTAATACAAAGTTTGTCTTTAGGTTCATTACCGATTTTAATGACATAGACTCCATGTTTCCTAATACCTCTACCTATAGTGATACCGTTTTTCAATATCTTACTACCGGTTTCATTAAAAAATATGTTGCACTTCTTATCACATATTTGTCCTATACTTAAGAGGTTAAAGTTTAGGTTTTCTAGGTGACACACATCGTTAATGTTTAGAGATTTGTTAGAAATCGTACCTTTACCGATGATTTTGCTTTTGCTATTTCCAAATACCACATTTCCTCCATTGAAGGATTCATATGTGGAAAATAAATCTTTATTGCCGGTCATGTGCCTCGTGCACTGATGAGTGTCTAAATACTCATCATTTTTGTACTATCTAGACTGCAAAAACATCTGAAAACACTCAGAAATGCATCAAAATGATGAAAATATCACAAACAAGTGTTTTATGTGTTTTAAATGCAAAAATGCCAAAATCTGGTGAAAAACGTATTAAGTTTGCATAATTGGCAGTTTTAGTCCCCTAAATTACAAAAGTTGTCAAAATTAGTCCCTGGTCATTCCAAAACTTGTAAAAAGTCATAAAAGGTCCTTGGGATTCACAAGTTGTGAGAAATTGTCCTTTGAAGTTTAAAAATCACAATTTACAACTTTGGTCCCTTCACTTTGAAAATTGTCAAATATAGTCCTTGGTTAATTTAAAAAGTGAAAATTATCAAACATTAACCTTGTACTATTTATAAATGACAAGAATGGTCCTTATGATAAACTTTGGAGAAATTACAAGATTGGTCCCTGGAGTTTGAAAATTGACATAAAAGGCCTTGGATTTACAAAAATGGAAAATAATCAATATTGATCCTTGTATTATTCAAGATTTACAGGTTTAGTCCTTATGATAAGAATGGAAAAGATTGGCAGGTTCAACCTTTAACTTTGGCAGAATTACACTTTTGGTCCTTGTGCTTATACAAACCAAACGGATCCCTTATTATTATTAAACCCAATCTATCCAAATCCAAACTAAACCCAGCTGCCAACCCAATCCTTTCCTTGGCCCAACACCAACCCAAGCCCACCCACCTTTTAAAATAAAACCCGCCTCCCAAACCAGTGTTACTGTACACCTTCTTCATCATAGCTGTAACTCAAAACCATACCATTCTACCCACAGTTTCTTCACCACCACCTCACCCTTATCCTACCAGCTGTTTAACATCTCCTTTCCACCTCCACATCCCACCAAAAATCTTTAATTGATAAAAACCCACTCAAAGACTTTTTGGCGCCAATTTTCAATTCAAAGGCTGTGATCACTTTGACTCATCCAACGGCTCAGAAATATGATGGGAAATGATCAGAGATGAGAGAGGATGCTTTTTGTTGAATAAATAGAAGAAAGAAAGGCAGAGTAGAGTAGTAGTTAGTTTTAGTATAGTCTAAATTGTCGTTCTTAGTGTAATTTTAATTTCAGTTTATTTTAAAAGCTTTCAAGTATTTGTAATCATATTCCAGTGTATTTCAAACCTATTTTCAGTATCAATTTCAGTTTTGATGTACGAATCCAGTTTATGTGATTTTTATGTCAAGAATCTCAAGATATGCAAATGTTGTCCTCAGTTGTAGTTAAGGGATTTTAAGCTCATATAAGCTCTTGACACAGCTTATAAGCTCTTAGAAACCTTAAAAAAACCAGTTTTACTTAACAACTCGAAAATACCAAATAATTACTCAAAAATAGCTTGAAAATAAAAATCTATGGAGAAGGTACAAGAAAGATGGAGTAGAGCTGATTTTGGGTTGCATTTTGGTTTAGTGCTTCTTGGGAAGCTATAGGGTATGATTGTGTACCTTGGTTATCAATTCTGAGCTTGGAATCACTTGTAAGCCTTTTTAAGCTAATCTTGCATTTTACTGTGTAAGACTGTCATAAGCTTAAATCTTTATATTTTCTTGTTTCTTAACTGTAGTTAAGTAAACTTAAATAAAAAAACAGGTTACTTGTTTTCTAGAATTCATAGTTGCAAAATCTTTTTATTTTGACAGTTAAAATAGCTCAAGTTCAATTTTTTAGTTGTATGTTGTTATTACTGTAAGTTTAGTGTTTGTTTAGTCCTAATATATGATAATATAAATTTGTGAATCTAGTTCTTGGTCTAAATCAGTATTTTACTTTGAAAAGCATCAAAACAATCTTGAAAAAGAGTGTTTGGATTTACCTGTGTAACTGAGTTATAGGCTTCTTGTGTTATTGTTTATGCTTGACTTGTGTTTCATTAGTCATTAGTAACTCAAAGAAGCAGTGTAATCCAGTCTTTGTTAGTTAAAAAGTCAAAAGTCTTTTTAAACCTCTCTTAGTTAATCACTGTTAGGATTTTTGATTAAATAATCATGCATATTAGTGTAAAACTTGTTAACATAGCTTAATATAGTCTTATAGTAGCTTATTACATCATATTCAGTCCTTAAGATTAATCAGAAGTTCATAAAAGTCAAACTAGTTAATAATTTTAAAAGTCAAAATTTCCTTATAGCAGTTTTTGAATAAAATTAATATTTTTACTGTGTATTTAATACTTAGAATTAGCTCAATTCCTTTTGGGAAAATAATATTTAGCTGCTAAATAAAAATATAAAAATACTAGCTTTAATAAAATTAGCTCATAGATAGCTTATTTTGTAGCTTCTTTTGGACCCCTTGTCTGCAAAACTCCCCTGTTCACAGTTTAAATAGGTCATTTAATAAGCTCTCACAGAGCTTATTAGTGAGCTTTAACCTGAGAACTTTAGCTTTTAGGATAGATCACCTAGCCATTTCAAGGTTCCAAAGTTTAATTTTCAATTTCCAGCTTATTCAATAAGCCTGCTCATGGATTTTGATTTTGTCCATTTTATGTATTAAACCAGTTAATTAGAGTTCATTAGATTTTCAAAAGCCCCTCATAAGCTCCAAAGTGAACAAAACAGTGTGAGTTTTGGCTTTTTGGATAGCCCACCAACCCAGCTTGTTAAGCCAAGTGCTTATTTTCAATTTTTAGCTTAATTCAGTGCTTAATCTTTAGCTTAAAGGTGCCTAGAAAATCCTTAAGTGTCCTGTTTAATCAGTTAACTTAGTGCTTATTTAGACTTGATTAGTGCTTGTTTCTTAGTGATAATGCTTATTTAGCTGCTATATTAACTTATTAACTGTTGCTTAGCTTATTTAAGTCACTCTTAGCTTATTCCATTAGCTTATTAGCTATTTAGATAAACCTTGTGCTTATTCAATCTTTTTAGTCCACTGTTAAGATAAATAAGCTATTACAGAGCTTATTAGTACTTTGAATAAAAAGTTGTAGTTTTAAATTTTGCTTATTTCATTGTTCTTAATAAATTGCAAAAAGAAATTCCAAAAATAAAAATGTTTTGCAAAAAGGGAGAGGCAGGGGTCGAACCTGAGACCTCTCCCTCAAGAGGATGATAGTGGTGTACCTGTATGCCATTGCGCCCTTGGGTCTTTTTCGGTTATATCTTACACTATCTAATATATAAGCCTTGTTTTCCATTTAGCTTTTACGAGCTTATTTGCTTATTTCCAGCTTATTTAGACTAGCTTTTTCAGTTTTTGTATTTTTTATAAATTTGTATTAGTATTAAGTATTTTATAAAAAAGTTTCAGATTTTTCCAAATAGTTTTAGTATTTTTTAACATTTAATTAGTATAAAATCTTATTTAATTCATAATAAAAAATATAAAAGTCTAAAAAATATAAATCTTTTTTCTAAAATTTTCTTTTGTCATATAGTACGTAAAAAAATTGTTTTTACACTTGTAGGACTTTTATTTCATAAAATTTACGTTTTTGCTTGCGCACTCGCGTAAATTTTAGACTTAACTTACGTTTTCATTTTAAATCTAGTTTTTAGATAATTTGAGTTTACGTTTTAGTTAAAATAGTTTATTTAAGATATTTTGTTTTATAAAATCACAAAAAACATCATTGTAAAAATAGTGATAGCATTTATTTAATATATTTTAACTTTTTAATTTCTTTTAATTTGCATTTAAGTCGCTGTAATTTATTAATCTTTTCTTTAGGTATAAATTTCTCAAAAACCTTATTGATCACTATCCTTAGTGATTATTCGACATCTGAAGTTGTTTAACACCAATTCATCCTCCGTGGGACTTAACGACCCAGGAATCCCCTATATTCCTCTGATCTAAATTGCATTTGGTGTGTGAGCTGTTTTGAGTTTCTTACGGTTGGTCATTCACAAGTGGCTAGCTTGCGTGAGATAACTTGACGGTTTTGCACCGATCAAATTTTGGCGCCGCTGCCGGGGAGGCTGTAAGCGTGTTTTAAGCATTTTCCAGATCCATTCTTGCACATATACCACCTTTTTGTAAACAATTTTATATAAATCAAAACGTTCATTAACACTTTTCCTAAAGTGTTAACAACACCAAAAATATTTTCATTCTTTGTTTTTATAAAATATTTATCCAAAAAATCCAAAAATATTCACCTTTACCCTCTTACCCTTTTTGATTCTTTATTCCTTTACCCTCTATCCATTTGATTCTAACTTCTTCTATTCTCATGGAATCTCTCGACTACGACGAAATCTGGAACGAAGTTGAAAAACTTCCTATTTTATCACAAATGTCAAGAATTCGTGTTGTTCGTGATGATCCATTGATTCTGCGTAGGGAAATAGAACGAGAAACCGGGGTGATAAAGGACCAGGTACTTCCCTCTGATAATGGAGGTGCTAAATACGTCCAACCTACGGTTATCCAAATATCTAATCCCTCGATTGCTCCTAAGCCGTCTAAAATTGATCCTACACTTTCACGATTTACGGTTAAAAGCAAACATGCAGAATTTAAACCGGTGACTAGCAAGAATGACTTGCCTAATCTTCACGTTTCTCAAGAACCAGAACCAGAGACCATAACGGAAGTAGTGGAAATTGCTAGCTCTCAGAGCACACCACTTGTCCCACCTCTGGATTTTTCAAAAAGTTCTTTGAGTCTTATTAGTCATTCAGATCACCATGTTGGTTTTGTTGATTCTTTGAATGAACTGATTCCTTCTCATAACTCTCAAATAGAATCGTTTATTCCTTGTGTCGGTTGTGGTAAGCCTCTTTTTGGTTCACCCTGTCGCTGGTGTACGTGTGTACAGTGTGGTAATGATATTCGTAGCGGGAGTTGTTTGTTTTGTGGTTCGAGGAATTCATTTGATTATGATCCTAATCCGAACTCATTTAACGACCCCTCAAATTTTCCCAATTACCCACCACAGCCCGACTTATCTTCATATAATCAACAATACTGCTGTGAATTTTGTGGAGGTCCTCACCAAGGATTTGAATGTCAATCCGGAAACACGATTGTCTATGAACAGTTCTCTGGTGATGCTCAGAACTTTGGTTATGACCAATATCCATATGATTCACCTATCCAGGCTCAACAGTTTTACTGTTGTGAGAACTGTGGAGGTCCCCATTTCAGCTCTGATTGTCAAACAGGGAATCCATTTCCTTGTAACAATTACGACTATCCATATCACGACCAATCTCCACAGTGCCAAATGACTCAAACTCCTCAGCAAACTCAACAAGACACTTATCTAGAGCTTCTGGAATCAGTGAAAAGAACTGAGGAGTTGAGTAAGACAGCATTTCATAATGTTCCCAGTTTTTCTTGTGTATATTGTGAGGGTCCTCATGATGATTATCAATGTCAACCTTCCGGTTTTGACAAATCTCCACTCCCACAATGTCCCGTCATTCAAAATTCACATGAGAAATCCATGAAAGAATTGCTAGCTGAAGAGCAGGCTGCTAAAATAAATTCCCAAATTGCTTTTGAAAAATCTATTATGGAATCAATTGCAAAAGAAAAAGCAGCCAGATCTAGCTCTCAATTTCGTTTTATTTCTGATGACAGTGATGATGAGGATGCACTTGGTATCCTACAATTTTATAAAGATTCATTAAGTTCATCAGTTGATATCCCAGCAGTTGAGATTCATTCTCAAACAAATGCTATCACACCCGAGGTTCACACTCACTCTCTAAACATGGGGGACGAGCATCTTGACACTGTTCCTGAAAAGGAATCGGACGAATTCATAAAGTCTAGTGTTGAGGACCTTGTCCCAATCCCAAGAGAGTCACAGGGAATTCTCGAGCATTTGTGTGATATCCCTACCCCTCTTGTCTTCCAAAGTAATCATGTTGAGATGTTCTCTGATTCTGATGAGGACTATTCTTTATCTTGTGGAGACATAAGTTATGTGGGGGAATTACCTTCTGAGCCTGTCAGCTTAGGAGAAGAGAATGATGAAGAAATAATCCAAGACGAAGCTCTTCGTCTTACATTATTGAATGTTAATCTTCTCATTTCTAGAATCGAGGCTTTTAATGAAAAGCCTACTTCATATCCTATCCCCTTTGAGGATAGTGAACTTTTGTTCAATGATTCTATTCCCGAATTGCAAACGTTCCATTTTTATCATATGGGAGAGAAGATTAGTGGTATTACCACTTCTCATTCTCATAATTCTCTCCCCGATTATGAATCATTCACCTTTGAGGAGTTCCCCAGTGAGCTCAGTCAAATCAATCCTGAATATGAATCATTCTCCTTTGAGGAGTTCTCCTGTGAACTCACTCATATCATATCTCCACCGGAGTATGATAACTTCTACTTTGATCTAGACACACCAGGGATATGTCTAGACCAATTGAGCTTAAAAGATGAAATTCATGCTATCATGAATTCCCCTTCTGATGATGATGAGTTAGTCAAGATTATTATCATGACTTTCTTTCTCTTCTTCACCTATCCCGTGGCTTCTCCTGTTCTTCACTCCTTCGGGAATGAAGACATTATCTTTGACCCCGGCATTTTCATTTATCATTTTTAAGCCGGTTCTATGTATATCTCATCGGTGTGGAACTTTCACGTGCTTCAATGTTTATCCAAACATCTTGAATGAAAGTCCGATGGAGATTGTTTCTTCCACTTACTTCCCCATGAACAAATGAATGCGGGGATCGAGTCAAGCTAGCGACTCGGTAATCAAAAACAGTAGTTAAACATGGGTTTTCACCCATGTGTACCACCCTAGTGTGGGGGAGATGCCCCACATGTTGTATATAGATTTTAAAAATGAATGAAAATTGTAAATATTAAAAAAGAGAATAATTGTTGTGTTTCTACACTTAGCTAGTAATGTTATCTTTTTACGTTCTAAGTTTCGGCATTACAGCCGGTACTTTGAATATTGAGGACAATATTCATTTCTAAGTGTGGGGGGGGGGGGAAATTCTGGCGAATTTGATCATAAATGTACCCTTTTAGTCCCTTTTTCCCCAAAATGGCCAAATTTTAAAAATTTTTATTTAGTGGAAGTACTATGTACTAAACACAACAAATGGTAATCAGTCCACCATGTCTAACCCACATAAGGATTGGCTAATCCAGGAGCAAACGGCTCTTGGTAAAGATATCTCAAATCCGTTTATGGCTTGCAATTTGCCCAAAATTGTATGGTGTTCAGCTCGCCATATCCTAAAAAGTGAAGAGTTGGCTAGCCCGCAAGTTTATGGCTTGTGGTAAAGGCAGTGGGAAATCCATAATTGGTAATCGGCTCACCAAAGATAATATTGATAATTTATCTAAGAGTTGGCTAGTCCAGAAGCAAACGGCTTCTGGTAAAGACAAATCAAAACCGTTGAAAGCTGGTGATTTGCTCAAAATCATTTGGTTATCATTGTACCAAGGTTCTTACTTGAACTGAAACAATTGGCTACTCCAGAAGTAATGGCTTTTGGTAAAGAGATAAAATCCATTAACTTTTCATAAATCATTGCTAAGGACTAGCAATATCTTAGTGTGGGGGATTGATGAGTGTCTAAATACTCATCATTTTTGTACTATCTAGACTGCAAAAACATCTGAAAACACTCAGAAATGCATCAAAATGATGAAAATATCACAAACAAGTGTTTTATGTGTTTTAAATGCAAAAATGCCAAAATCTGGTGAAAAACGTATTAAGTTTGCATAATTGGCAGTTTTAGTCCCCCAAATTACAAAAGTTGTCAAAATTAGTCCCTGGTCATTCCAAAACTTGTAAAAAGTCATAAAAGGTCCTTGGGATTCACAAGTTGTGAGAAATTGTCCTTTGAAGTTTAAAAATCACAATTTACAACTTTGGTCCCTTAACTTTGAAAATTGTCAAATATAGTCCTTGGTTAATTTAAAAAGTGAAAATTATCAAACATTAACCTTGTACTATTTATAAATGACAAGAATGGTCCTTATGATAAACTTTGGAGAAATTACAAGATTGGTCCCTGGAGTTTGAAAATTGACATAAAAGGCCTTGGATTTACAAAAATGGAAAATAATCAATATTGATCCTTGTATTATTCAAGATTTACAGGTTTAGTCCTTATGATAAGAATGGAAAAGATTGGCAGGTTCAACCTTTAACTTTGGCAGAATTACACTTTTGGTCCTTGTGCTTATACAAACCAAACGGATCCCTTATTATTATTAAACCCAATCTACCCAAATCCAAACTAAACCCAGCTGCCAACCCAATCCTTTCCTTGGCCCAACACCAACCCAAGCCCACCCACCTTTTAAAATAAAACCCGCCTCCCAAACCAGTGTTACTGTACACCTTCTTCATCATAGCTGTAACTCAAAACCATACCATTCTACCCACAGTTTCTTCACCACCACCTCACCCTTATCCTACCAGCTGTTTAACATCTCCTTTCCACCTCCACATCCCACCAAAAATCTTTAATTGATAAAAACCCACTCAAAGACTTTTTGGCGCCAATTTTCAATTCAAATGCTGTGATCACTTTGACTCATCCAACGGCTCAGAAATATGATGGGAAATGATCAGAGAGGAGAGAGGATGCATTTTGTTGAATAAATAGAAGAAAGAAAGGCAGAGTAGAGTAGTAGTTAGTTTTAGTATAGTCTAAATTGTCGTTCTTAGTGTAATTTTAATTTCAGTTTATTTTAAAAGCTTTCAAGTATTTGTAATCATATTCCAGTGTATTTCAAACCTATTTTCAGTATCAATTTCAGTTTTGATGTACGAATCCAGTTTATGTGATTTTTATGTCAAGAATCTCAAGATATGCAAATGTTGTTCTCAGTTGTAGTTAAGGGATTTTAAGCTCATATAAGCTCTTGACACAGCTTATAAGCTCTTAGAAACCTTAAAAAAACCAGTTTTACTTAACAACTCGAAAATACCAAATAATTACTCAAAAATAGCTTGAACATAAAAATCTATGGAGAAGGTACAAGAAAGATGGAGTAGAGCTGATTTTGGGTTGCATTTTGGTTTAGTGCTTCTTGGGAAGCTATAGGGTATGATTGTGTACCTTGGTTATCAATTCTGAGCTTGGAATCACTTGTAAGCCTTTTTAAGCTAATCTTGCATTTTACTGTGTAAGACTGTCATAAGCTTAAATCTTTATATTTTCTTGTTTCTTAACTGTAGTTAAGTAAAATTAAATAAAAAAACAGGTTACTTGTTTTCTAGAATTCATAGTTGCAAAATCTTTTTATTTTGACAGTTAAAATAGCTCAAGTTCAATTTTTTAGTTGTATGTTGTTATTACTGTAAGTTTAGTGTTTGTTTAGTCCTAATATATGATAATATAAATTTGTGAATCTAGTTCTTGGTCTAAATCAGTATTTTACTTTGAAAAGCATCAAAACAATCTTGAAAAAGAGTGTTTGGATTTACCTGTGTAACTGAGTTATAGGCATCTTGTGTTATTGTTTATGCTTGACTTGTGTTTCATTAGTCATTAGTAACTCAAAGAAGCAGTGTAATCCAGTCTTTGTTAGTTAAAAAGTCAAAAGTCTTTTTAAACCTCTCTTAGTTAATCACTGTTAGGATTTTTGATTAAATAATCATGCATATTAGTGTAAAACTTGTTAACATAGCTTAATATAGTCTTATAGTAGCTTATTACATCATATTCAGTCCTTAAGATTAATCAGAAGTTCATAAAAGTCAAACTAGTTAATAATTTTAAAAGTCAAAATTTCCTTATAGCAGTTTTTGAATAAAATTAATATTTTTACTGTGTATTTAATACTTAGATTTAGCTCAATTCCTTTTGGGAAAATAATATTTAGCTGCTAAATAAAAATATAAAAATACTAGCTTTAATAAAATTAGCTCATAGATAGCTTATTTTGTAGCTTCTTTTGGACCCCTTGTCTACAAAACTCCCCTGTTCACAGTTTAAATAGGTCATTTAATAAGCTCTCACAGAGCTTATTAGTGAGCTTTAACCTGAGAACTTTAGCTTTTAGGATAGATCACCTAGCCATTTCAAGGTTCCAAAGTTTAATTTTCAATTTCCAGCTTATTCAATAAGCCTGCTCATGGATTTTGTTTTTGTCCATTTTATGTATTAAACCAGTTAATTAGAGTTCATTAGATTTTCAAAAGCCCCTCATAAGCTCCACAGTGAACAAAACAGTGTGAGTTTTGGCTTTTTGGATAGCCCACCAACCCAGCTTGTTAAGCCAAGTGCTTATTTTCAATTTTTAGCTTAATTCAGTGCTTAATCTTTAGCTTAAAGGTGCCTAGAAAATCCTTAAGTGTCCTGTTTAATCAGTTAACTTAGTGCTTATTTAGACTTGATTAGTGCTTGTTTCTTAGTGATAATGCTTATTTAGCTGCTATATTAACTTATTAACTGTTGCTTAGCTTATTTAAGTCACTCTTAGCTTATTCCATTAGCTTATTAGCTATTTAGATAAACCTTGTGCTTATTCAATCTTTTTAGTCCACTGTTAAGATAAATAAGCTATTACAGAGCTTATTAGTACTTTTTATAAAAAGTTGTAGTTTTAAATTTTGCTTATTTCATTGTTCTTAATAAATTGCAAAAAGAAATTCCAAAAATAAAAATGTTTTGCAAAAAGGGAGAGGCAGGGGTCGAACCTGAGACCTCTCCCTCAAGAGGATGATAGTGGTGTACCTGTATGCCATTGCGCCCTTGGGTCTTTTTCGGTTATATCTTACACTATCTAATATATAAGCCTTGTTTTCCATTTAGCTTTTACGAGCTTATTTGCTTATTTCCAGCTTATTTAGACTAGCTTTTTCAGTTTTTGTATTTTTTATAAATTTGTATTAGTATTAAGTATTTTATAAAAAAGTTTCAGATTTTTCCAAATAGTTTTAGTATTTTTTAACATTTAATTAGTATAAAATCTTATTTAATTCATAATAAAAAATATAAAAGTCTAAAAAATATAAATCTTTTTTCTAAAATTTTCTTTTGTCATATAGTACGTAAAAAAAATTGTTTTTACACTTGTAGGACTTTTATTTCATAAAATTTACGTTTTTGCTTGCGCACTCGCGTAAATTTTAGACTTAACTTACGTTTTCATTTTAAATCTAGTTTTTAGATAATTTGAGTTTACGTTTTAGTTAAAATAGTTTATTTAAGATATTTTGTTTTATAAAATCACAAAAACATCATTGTAAAAATAGTGATAGCATTTATTTAATATATTTTAACTTTTTAATTTCTTTTAATTTGCATTTAAGTCGCTGTAATTTATTAATCTTTTCTTTAGGTATAAATTTCTCAAAAACCTTATTGATCACTATCCTTAGTGATTATTCGACATCTGAAGTTGTTTAACACCAATTCATCCTCCGTGGGACTTAACGACCCAGGAATCCCCTATATTCCTCTGATCTAAATTGCATTTGGTGTGTGAGCTGTTTTGAGTTTCTTACGGTTGGTCATTCACAAGTGGCTAGCTTGCGTGAGATAACTTGACGGTTTTGCACCGATCATGCACCCGCTATCCTTGATCCACTCATCCGGATCTAGGTTTACCTTTAAGCACACCTAAGAAGACAATTAACTCAAAATTTTGGTCCCCATTTGTTCATGGGTCCATTAGTGTTAAACATTCCATTCATGTTAGGCATATATGGAAAAGGTGAGTATGCGTTCCACGGTGCAAAGTTTTGAAATGGAAAGCCGCTTTGCATATTTGGATTCTTGGATAAACAATATTAGGTCTCCTAGATGTGTTCGGTTTTGAAAATGATGGACCTTTGTTTCTTGTAAAACTTTGATTTTGTCTTGGTAGTGGTTGCCTAATAGTAACATGGGTTGGTTTCTTCTTATTAACAATAACAAAATCGGTTCTAGATGAGGAAGCTATATTATTGCTACTGTTTGCTTCAGCAGACCCACGGATCCCTGGCTGTACACTAGCCGGTTCCCTTTTTGTGGGATCCGTGGGATCCGTGAATACAGTGGTTTGTTTTTCTATTGCTTTTACGAATTGTGTTTCTTTGTTTTCACTAGTTGACGCATCAAGTTGCTGAAAGCCTAAACCTTTTTTGTTGTTTCCTGTTTTAACACTATCTAATATCATATCTAGAGTATTAGTATTCATTCTAGCAATCTTAGAGTCTAGATGATCAACTAGTGTTTGAAGTTGAACGCAAAGTTCACATTCCCAACTTGCTATCTTCCCTTTTCTAAACGTTTTAATTTTGCTTTTTACTCAATGACTTCCTTTTCTAAACGTTGATTTTGGTTTTTAAAAAACTTGTTTTTGTTGATTACTTTTAGACTAATTTTGCAAAGCTTATCATATTCATTATGCAATGAGTCATCATCTAATGATGAGCTACTATAGTATTCGTGACATACCTCGTCATTTGCCATGAGACAAATTTCCTCGTCCTCCTCCTCGCTCATTCCCTACGAATGCGTTTTGTTCATCACGTTTGGGACACTTACTAATAAAGTGGTTGGGATCCCTACATTTAAAGCAATCGCGTTCATCCCTTGCCTTCTCGTCATCTTTGCTTTTCCGGAACCCTTTCTTGTCGTCATAAGGTTGCTTGACGTATCTTCCCTTTCTTCTAAAGAACTTCTTGAAGTCCCTTACCGCCATGGCATACTCCTCATCATCACTATCCGAAGAGGAGTTCTCTTCATCGCTTGAGACCTTCTTGGCTTTCAGGGCAAGAGATTTGTGCTTCTCTTTCACTTTTGAGGCTTCGGAATCTTTAGCGAGAACAAGCTCATAGACTTTTAAATTGCCTATGAGTTCATCAAGGGTGAGGATTGACAAGTCTTTTGACTCTTTGATTGCCGTCACCTTAGATCTCCCCTTGGATGGAAGTGCTCTTAGATATCTCCTAACATGATTATGACTAGAGAAAGACTCATCAAGTGCTTGTAAAGATATAATTATAGTATTAAAGTTAGCAAAAGAATGATCTATATTATCCTCATCCGATATTGAAAATTGTTCATATTGTTGAACAAATAAATCTATTTTATTGTTTTTAACTTGTTGATTACCTTGATGAGTTACAACTAAAGAATTCCAAATTTTTTTAGAGGTTTTGAGCATGGAAATTCTTTCGAATTCCTTTTTGGGTAAAGCATTATATAAAACCATTTTATCTTCACTATTTTTGGAAAGCTTTTTCTTAATATCATCGGTGAGTTTATCATGAGGTGTGTTAACTAAATTTCCATTTTCATCTTTTGTAGTGGCTTCAAAATCGCCTTCGACAATGATGTACCAAAGATTAATATCTTTTGACTTCACATACGTTTCGAATCTATTTTTCCAATATATAAAACCGTTAGTTTCAAGTAGTGGAGTTCGTTGCATGGATTGCCCTTCCTTGTAATTTTCAGAACCCATAGTGATCGAAAAGTTTTTAAAATACGGTTTACTTTAAAACTTTTATAAACTTAGCTCTTGATGCCAATTGTGGAAAACTAGAAGGGGGGTTGAATAGTTTTGCCGATTTTAAGTTAGTTTCAAAAACTTTAGATTCGATGTTATGTGAAATCGTATGGATGAAGAGAAAGTATAGATCTAAGAGTAATGCAAATAAAGAAAGCAAGTAAAGTAAAGGAAAGAAATGACACAACCGATTTATAGTGGTTCGGCTACAAGGATACCTTCCTTGCCCCACTCCACTCCCCGAGTCACCTACTCGAGAGTTCAAGCACTATGTCAACAAACTCCTTCAACATGGCGGAGAAGTCTTCACAACGTCGCTTACACTTTTTCTGGTACAAAGCTAAATACCGAGTCCGTAACACGGAGGACCAAACCAACACTACTATAACACAACAAATATGTGAAATATGAAATACAAGATCTTCGCTACAGAAATATTGTGGAGGAACAAATCAATCAAGAACCCCTTGCTTGGATGACTTGTAGAATGCTCGTGATCTCGCCTTAGAGAAGGACCTATATGAGAATCACAATAAAAGAAAGAAGAACAACTCTCTAGATCAAGTGATCTTTTGTTAGAAGAGTGTAAGAATATATGAGAGAGTTTGTAAGAAGAGGGGTAAGTAAAAATGAAGAAATGGCTTTCTATTTATAGGCAAATTTTTTCCACTGTTGCACGGATCTCACGGATCCCTTGCTTGAGGGATCCGTCTAGTGTAACTCCAGATCCGTGAGACGCTCCTGTTTGCCCATGAGTTTTTGGGTTATGGGTCATGGGTCATGGGTCCTAGATTATGAACCATGGGTATCTAAATAAATACAATGTATCTAATAGATGCAATTCATCTAGACAATGGGTATGGGTTAACTCCATGGGTTATGGATATGATCCATGGGTATGGTTCATGGGTTGTGGTTTTTACCCATCCTAATAAACTATTACAACAAATGAATTATTACAACAATTTGTATTAAATGACTATGTGTAGATGCTTTACAAAAATAACATGTATCCTTATAATTTTACTTATGATAACATTATGTTTGTTATCAACAAACCACAAAGAGGTCGCTAAATATTAATAAACATTTTTACGGTTTATTTGTATTAACAAAATGTTTGTATCGAGTCATAATGGATGTTTTGCAGGAATTTTTCCAGGTTTTAATGATGTATTTTTTCCAGAATTTTTTTAGAAAAACGCATAAGACCACTTTCTGTCAGGACAACCTGACGGCGTCAGGATTAAAGCCTGACGACGTCAGGCTATGTAGAAACAGATTACTCAGTTTTTCGTTTTCTGTGCAACTTATAAATTTTTTGAAATTCCCAGGTCTTAATTTTCCAGAAAAACTGCAAACATCCATTCCACAAGCATTATATCTTACTTTCTTTCTAGTATAGTTGTGTGTCATATATAGTTTTACCGCCGATTTTACGCGAAGGTTTCGTTTGTTTTCTTATAAGTGTGCAGGTTATATTGGGCAAGAAGAAGAAACACAAATTGGATGAAGCTTATTACTCATGCATTCTTCTTGGAAAAGAATTTAACCGCAACTTCACACGTATCCTACCGAGCTAATCAGGGGAGTACTAGTTTCTTTTCCTTACTTACCTTCCTTTATCATAAATTTGATGCTTTCAGGGAACATTGGGGACAATGTTCAGTTTAAGTGTAGGGAGGGAGAATAAAACGGGAACTTAGAAACTATTCACTCATTTGATCATTTGTCTTGTCCTTGGTAATTTGTGTAATAAACTATGAGAAATATTCGTTAGGGCAATTTTAGCGCCAAATTAAAAAAAAATTATGACATTTACGAGCTAAACTTTAGTCTTAATAGTCTCATGGATAGGAATTATATGACTAGCACAAAAACCGTTTACCACTCAAATTCCACCCCAAAAATGTGAGGTTCGCCCCTAGATCTTTAGAAATAAAAGCATTCACCTTTACTGCTTAGAGAGTGTACCGGTAGTATAATAGATTCTAGAACTTGTTTTGAGATGCATTCCGAGATCGCTAGTGAGACTACACTTGTGTAGTTAGGAGTAACTAAGTGATAAGAGGTATTAGGATAACCCTTGTTTAAAACCTGTATTATAATTACATCTTCCACATCGGTTAAGTAATTACCCCATACCCTTGCGATGTACTCATCTTTAGTTTACGATACCCCTAGTTAACCCCTCAGAGCCTATCCTTTTCGTGGTTCTTGTGATGTTTCGGTTTTTTTAGAATATCAATGAAGAGCATTGTTTACAATCCACCCCCAAATGTACACCCAAATCGCCTTAGCCTACCTTGTATGCACTCATCTTTAGTGCATTATTGTTATCATTACTAAACCCTTAGTTCAAATATCTAATTACTTGCATGGTTTCTAAGTCGAGTCATATCTTTCGTACACAGTTTTGGGACGATTGGGACTCATGGGTAAAAAGTAATATTTTATGGAGTAATGGGAAAGAACGATAAATTCAAATTCCCTTTGTCTATGTAATTAAATACTTCAAGTGTTTTGATCTTTTCAAATCGGGTCAATTAGAGTTAGAGAAATAAAAACTCAAGTGTAGGGATGCTCCTATAAATCCTTTATATTTTGATGTTATCGTAGAGGATGGTTGAGTAAAACGGTAAAAATAAAATAAATAAATAAAAATTGAAAAAAAAGAGAGTGTTCAAAAAAATGATAAAAAATGAAGAAAAACATACGGGCTTGTTAGGTCACCATATTGTAACATAAGCATCAATATGTTAGAAATATAGATAAGGTGATCGGATGAACATTTAACAACACACACGATATGATAATAGAGAAAGGATATGCGTAGATGATATTGCAAAGTGAACAACCAACCTTCAAGTGAAGGTTTACAAGATTATTTATAAGGGAAGGAACTAGGGCAACACACAAGTTCCCTTCCTTTCCTTATTGGCCTTGGGCCAAGTCTCATGGGCTTTCTACATAAGCCTTGCCATTAATACTAACTTAAAAGCCTAATTAGGCAACCTATTACATGTTAATTACAAACACTTGAAATATAGTTTAGGAGTGATTCCAACAATCTCCCCCTAAGTGTTGGTAATTAATATCTTCAGTAATCATGAAACGTTGTTGGTGCTGATGTAATAGATGCTTTGACGTCTTCTGACATTCTTCTTTCTTGTGAGAAGAACTGCCTTGATTCTAACAATCTCCCCAGTGTGAAGATCTTGTTTTCTTTGAAGTTTTCAGCTTTGACGTCTTCATTTATCTTTGTTCTTTGTTCTGGTGTGGATATGGTGATGTTATGTTGTGGTAATCTGCATCAAGTCCGCTTCGTTGCTCAGGTGTCTCCACGTCCTTCTCCAACATGCTCACACGCTCTTTAACGTTGGATATCAGTGTGGTCGTTTCTTAGAGAATTGACCACTACAATTGTTCTTCTGATGAATGTCTTGATTTTATTCACCTTGGTCGGGCGAATCACCCATCCGAATCCCATCAGGGACAGTTGGCATTACATTGAACAAGTTCAAGTAATGACCCACATCTTCAAGACTCAATTCTTGAAAGGAATCTCCTTAGCGGGATTTCCAGCACTTACAAGTTCGAACTTCGAGCGTGTTAACAGCATAGTGTGAAAACACATCACTAATTCTCGCAAAGGATGTTCCTGAACTGGAGTCCCTCAAGTAGGATAACATGATGTATGATATGTGTCTAAAAACACATATATTTATGCTATATAAACCCACAAAAAACAACCAAAAACACACAAATGACTCTCAAAATGATACAAATTCATAAAAATGTGTTTTTATTTGATTCAGGTACAAAAGATTGAAAAACAAGTGAAAATTGATCAATTTCACAACAATTGTCGTTTTCAGTCCCTGGAGTTACATAAATTGTCAAAACTAGTCCCTAAATGTTTTAAATGAATGAAAAGTCAACTTAAGTCCTTGGGAAACCAAAAATATTCACAAATGATCCCTGGATAAAAGTTTACACATATTGGCAATTTTTACCCCTCAAGTTACAAAATTGGCAAAATAGGTCCCTGGGTATTCAAAAGTGGAAATTTTACAAAATATACCCTTGTACTATTCATGAACTTACAAAATGGAACAATTTGATAACTTTTGGGAAATTACAAAACAAGTCCCTCAAATATCCAAATTTACAACTTTGGTCCTTTAACTTTCAAAAATGACAAGTTAGGTCCCTAAACTTTCAAAGCTTGTCAATAATGGTCCCTTGAAGCTAGTTTGGAAAATTACAGGTTTGGTCCTTGGAGATTTCAGATTTACATAACAAGTCCTTATCAATACTTATCAAAGACTTGTCAAAATGAGAATAGACCCCTGCCATTTAAACCTTTTTTGGACCCCCTGTCACTTTTCTGTTTTTGGACCCCTGGTCAGTCAACCAAAGTCAAACAAGCAGGATATGGCGCCCACTGGCTTATCTTCTTCTCCACTTGCCTCTGCACCTCTGCAACCTCACCAATTCACACTCACCAATGCCTTATCTCTTCAAAATCACCAACCTCATCATTATAAACCCACCCCCCCCCTAGTTCCTAGCTCAGAAGTCAACAGAAGTCAAAAACCACTTTTCCCGCCAAATTGGAAAAGTGGCCAAAATCCACAGAACTCACTCATTGGCTAAATTGGGTGGTGGGATTTGATCTAAAGGACACGTGGAGAGTTTTGAGGTATAAAAGAAGGAAGAGAGACAGAGAAGACTTCACCTTTGGATTAGCCATTGGTCTCGTAGTGTACTTTTTTAAATGCTTTCTTTAATTTCTTGTCATTTTAAAGTTTCAATGTTGTAGTTTTCATCAAATTAGTGTAATGAAATGTTATTGCCAGTTTAATGTTAGCTTAATTTCATTTTCAAGATTTTGCTTAATTTCCTTTCATTTTCAAGTCATCTGAATTTCATGTTATCTAGATGTTTATTGGTTTCTATAGCTTTCCTAAGCTCTTGACAAAAGCTCACAAAGCTTTTAGAACCATGAAACAAGCTAGACTTTTTGAATTAAGAAAAGTACTAAAAAAAGCTAAAAAAGTCAATGATAGTCAACTTGGGATCTCAATAAGCAGTTCTGGGGTAGGGAAGCTAAACTAGATGGACTTCTGGTTTTTAGCTTATTGACAGTAAGCTAGAAGTGGTCTCTTTACCTTGGTACTCAGTTTTCACTTTGAGCATTTGTAAGTTCCATTTTTACCATTTTTACCCTTTTACTGTTTTAATACTTCTAGTGTTTTGATTTTCTTGTTTTCCTGTTTCTTTGTTGTTGTTTGATGTTATTATAACATAATATTAGCAGTTTGTTCATTGTAATTCACTTGTGCTTAAAATTGAAAAGTACTCAATTGAAATTCAAATTTGACAAGTTTGTATTTTTGGTCTGAGTTCTTGATGTTTATTGCTCAAATGGTCTTAATATGTGATAATATTATGTATGGAATCTGGTTTAGACTCAAATTCAGTTAAACCTTTGAAGTTCATGTTACAAATGAAAGTTAAAGGGTTGTTTGGAATTGTTGATTAACTAGACCTCCAGTGTTTGCTTGTTGTTGTTTATTGTTGTTTTACATCACAATAGTACCTAATAGCTTAGATATGTCATAATATTCAGTTCTTGTTTCAATAAAGTCAAATTTCCTTTTAATTTGTTCTTATAGTTTACTGTCATAGATTTAGGTTGCCAAATTCATAGTTTTAGCTTATAAGTATGTTATCTAGCTTACTTTAGTTTCAATATAGCTTAATACATCATGTTTAATCAGTACTTTAAGTTTTAAATTCATAATAGTCAACTTTTCAGTCTTTGTAAAAAGTCAAATTTTCATTTGGGTCATTTTTGATTAAAATAGATCTTTTTAGTGTGAGCTTAATATTGTGTTTTAGCTTAAAATCTCTTAGGGTATTAAAATTTGGTTGCCAAACAAAAATACAAAAATATTAATTCTCTGTTAATCAGCTTTCTAAGTGCTTATTTTCCATCTTATTTTGAGTACCTAGTCTGTTTGCATGCCCTGCACCACAGTTATGGTGTCAAGTTCACAAGCTTGCATAAGCTTGTGAACTTGACCCTAGCTTGTGCATTTGGCTTCTTTATGTAGCCTTTGTGGTCTAGTTTTTATATGTTTGCTTATTTTTCAGTTTTCAATTTATTTGCCTAGCTTAATCAAACCCATCTTTTTGTCCCATCTCACTCCCTCCACTGAAGCAAACAGTGGAGGTGGAGTGGTTTCATTAAGCTCTTAACAAGCTCCTTAATGGGCTTGAGCTTGTGACTCTTGGCTTTTCAAAAAGCCAAGCAGTCCATTTCAAGGCCTCAAAATAAGTTGAGCTTGTTGAGGCTTGTTTGATAGGTTAAAATGAGGTTTCCTGTTTGCTCACTCACAACAAATAACTGTGAACACAGTTATTTTACACCATTTCCTTGAAACCTTTTATAAGCTCATTTGTGATCTTAAGCCTGTGTGGCTTGGCTTTTTAGGAAGCCTAGCAACCAAACTTCATGATCATGTGCTTAAATTTTAGTTTGTAGCTTATCTTCTTGGGCTGCATACAGCTTTTATCTTGTCCCAAAACTCAGCATTCACTGACTCAGTGAATGCTGAGTCAGTGATATGGACCCATCTTCATAAGCCTCTCCAAAGCTCATCAGTGGGTCCCACTTGATGAGCTTTGGCTTTTTGGAAACCCAACCAGCTTAGCTTGCTTCCCCAATTCCTATTTTGGCATGATAAGCTTATTCTCTTAGCTTATTTTGGCATTCAAATGGTTTGCTTGTCTGTTGGTACTTCTGTGCACAGGAATAGCTTATTAGCTTATTTGAGCTTATAAGTTAATTCTTGTGCACATGTCTGTTTATACTTGGTCTTTTGGTTTGTACTCATGTTCCTTTTCCTTTCTTTTGCTTAGTACAGTTTTGTTTTAAGCTTGTTTATAGCTTATGACTTCACTGTGAGCATCAAGCTCAACTGAATGAGTCATAAGCTCTTATACAGCTTATTCCTTGGTTTGTAAAGTTTCATTTTCATTATAAATGTATAATATCAGTAGTACATTAAGCCAGAAAACAGAAAAGCCCAGAAAATAGCTTTTGCACAAGTTTTAGCTCCTAATGGAAGCTTTTGGCTTTTTAAGCCTACTGTCATGGAAATAAGCTCCCACAGAGCTTATTTCCAAGTTTTGAAAAAGTTGTTTTTATAAAAGTTAGTTATTTTAGCTTATTATAGAGTTTTGCAAAAAGAAAAATCAAAAATAAAAATGTTTTGCAAAAAGGGTGGAGGCAGGCTCGAACCTGAGACCTCCACCCCTTTGAGAGTGATAGGAGTGTGTACCTGTACCAAATGCGCCCTTGGGTCTTTCTCGTCATAACCTTGCACTCTTTTCCTCTTATATACATTTTGGGCAGTAAGCTTATTAAGCTTACTTAGCTTATTTGTAGCTTATTTAGTATAGCTTTTTCCAGTTTTTTATTTTTAATAAATTTGTATTAGTATAAAGTATTTTCTATAAAAGTTTCAGATTTTTCTCTTTTGTCTTAGTATTTTTAAATAATTAATTAGTGTTTAAACTTATTTAATTCATAATAAAAAATATAAAAGTCAAAAAAATATAAATCTTTTTTCTAAAATTTTCTTTTGTCTTATATTTTGTAAAAATATTATTTTTACACTTGTAGGCCTTTTATTTCTTAAATTTTACGTTTTGTCTTGCGCTCCAGCGCCGTTTTTGTAAATAACGCTCGTTTTAGTTTTAAGTTACGTTTTTAAATAATTTGAGTCTACGTTTTAGTTAAGATAGTTTATTTGAGTGATTTTATTTTATATTTCATAAACGTTCATCATTGTAAATATAGTGATAGCGTTTATTTAATATCTTTTATCTTTTTACCTTTTTTAATTTGCATTTAAGTCGCTAAGACATGCAAATCCCTACTATAGTTATAATCGTTTTTAGGTTTCTGATTGTACGTTTCTTAATTGAAATAGCTGTGACAGAGCTATTACTATTCACATTCAGTGTTAGTCAATCAGATTCCTGTTTTTGTACATTCTATATCATTTCAGCATTCACAAGTCATTGTATGTGGAACATCTTGCCTCACCAGGACATAAACGATCCAAGGATATTTTAATCCTTGGTAAACTTGCATTTTTCTCCCGGGCTGTCTAGCTTTTAGTATCAGCCATTCACAAGTGGCTGGGAAATAAAGTTAGTTAGTTCGGGATAAAATGTACCATTTTAGTCCCTTTTTCCCCCAAAATGGCCAAAATTTAAAAATTTTTTTTTTTTTTTTTTTTTTTTTTTTTTTTTTTAAGTGGAAGTACTATGTACTAAACACAACAAATGGTAATCAGTCCACCATGTCTAACCCACATAAGGATTGGCTAATCCAGGAGCAAACGGCTCTTGGTAAAGATATCTCAAATCCGTTGACGGCTTACAATTTGCCCAAAATTGTATGGTATTCAGCTCACCATATCCTTAAAAGTGAAGAGTTGGCTAGCCCGCAAGTTTATGGCTTGTGGTAAAGGCAGTGGAAAAACCATAATTGGTAATCAGCTCACCAAAGATAATATTTATAATTTATCTAAGAGTTGGCTAGTCCAGAAGGGTACGGCTTCTGGTAAAGACTAATCAAATCCGTTTACAGCTTATGATTTGCTCAAAATCATTTGGTTATCAGTGTACCAAAGTTCTTACTTGAACTGAAACATTTGGCTACTCCAGAAGTGATGGCTTTTGGTAAAGAGTTTTTCAAATCCATTAAGTTTTAAATAAAAGATTGCTAGGGACTAGCAATAGTCAGTGTGGGGGATTTGATATGTGTCTAAAAACACATATATTTATGCTATATAAACCCACAAAAAACAACCAAAAACACACAAATGACTCTCAAAATGATACAAATTCATAAAAATGTGTTTTTATTTGATTCAGGTACAAAAGATTGAAAAACAAGTGAAAATTGATCAATTTCACAACAATTGTCGTTTTCAGTCCCTGGAGTTACATAAATTGTCAAAACTAGTCCCTAAATGTTTTAAATGAATGAAAAGTCAACTTAAGTCCTTGGGAAACCAAAAATATTCACAAATGATCCCTGGATAAAAGTTTACACATATTGGCAATTTTTACCCCTCAAGTTACAAAATTGGCAAAATAGGTCCCTGGGTATTCAAAAGTGGAAATTTTACAAAATATACCCTTGTACTATTCATGAACTTACAAAATGGAACAATTTGATAACTTTTGGGAAATTACAAAACAAGTCCCTCAAATATCCAAATTTACAACTTTGGTCCTTTAACTTTCAAAAATGACAAGTTAGGTCCCTAAACTTTCAAAGCTTGTCAATAATGGTCCCTTGAAGCTAGTTTGGAAAATTACAGGTTTGGTCCTTGGAGATTTCAGATTTACATAACAAGTCCTTATCAATACTTATCAAAGACTTGTCAAAATGAGAATAGACCCCTGCCATTTAAACCTTTTTTGGACCCCCTGTCACTTTTCTGTTTTTGGACCCCTGGTCAGTCAACCAAAGTCAAACAAGCAGGATATGGCGCCCACTGGCTTATCTTCTTCTCCACTTGCCTCTGCACCTCTGCAACCTCACCAATTCACACTCACCAATGCCTTATCTCTTCAAAATCACCAACCTCATCATTATAAACCCACCCCCCCCCTAGTTCCTAGCTCAGAAGTCAACAGAAGTCAAAAACCACTTTTCCCGCCAAATTGGAAAAGTGGCCAAAATCCACAGAACTCACTCATTGGCTAAATTGGGTGGTGGGATTTGATCTAAAGGACACGTGGAGAGTTTTGAGGTATAAAAGAAGGAAGAGAGACAGAGAAGACTTCACCTTTGGATTAGCCATTGGTCTCGTAGTGTACTTTTTTAAATGCTTTCTTTAATTTCTTGTCATTTTAAAGTTTCAATGTTGTAGTTTTCATCAAATTAGTGTAATGAAATGTTATTGCCAGTTTAATGTTAGCTTAATTTCATTTTCAAGATTTTGCTTAATTTCCTTTCATTTTCAAGTCATCTGAATTTCATGTTATCTAGATGTTTATTGGTTTCTATAGCTTTCCTAAGCTCTTGACAAAAGCTCACAAAGCTTTTAGAACCATGAAACAAGCTAGACTTTTTGAATTAAGAAAAGTACTAAAAAAAGCTAAAAAAGTCAATGATAGTCAACTTGGGATCTCAATAAGCAGTTCTGGGGTAGGGAAGCTAAACTAGATGGACTTCTGGTTTTTAGCTTATTGACAGTAAGCTAGAAGTGGTCTCTTTACCTTGGTACTCAGTTTTCACTTTGAGCATTTGTAAGTTCCATTTTTACCATTTTTACCCTTTTACTGTTTTAATACTTCTAGTGTTTTGATTTTCTTGTTTTCCTGTTTCTTTGTTGTTGTTTGATGTTATTATAACATAATATTAGCAGTTTGTTCATTGTAATTCACTTGTGCTTAAAATTGAAAAGTACTCAATTGAAATTCAAATTTGACAAGTTTGTATTTTTGGTCTGAGTTCTTGATGTTTATTGCTCAAATGGTCTTAATATGTGATAATATTATGTATGGAATCTGGTTTAGACTCAAATTCAGTTAAACCTTTGAAGTTCATGTTACAAATGAAAGTTAAAGGGTTGTTTGGAATTGCTGATTAACTAGACCTCCAGTGTTTGCTTGTTGTTGTTTATTGTTGTTTTACATCACAATAGTACCTAATAGCTTAGATATGTCATAATATTCAGTTCTTGTTTCAATAAAGTCAAATTTCCTTTTAATTTGTTCTTACAGTTTACTGTCATAGATTTAGGTTGCCAAATTCATAGTTTTAGCTTATAAGTATGTTATCTAGCTTACTTTAGTTTCAATATAGCTTAATACATCATGTTTAATCAGTACTTTAAGTTTTAAATTCATAATAGTCAACTTTTCAGTCTTTGTAAAAAGTCAAATTTTCATTTGGGTCATTTTTGATTAAAATAGATCTTTTTAGTGTGAGCTTAATATTGTGTTTTAGCTTAAAATCTCTTAGGGTATTAAAATTTGGTTGCCAAACAAAAATACAAAAATATTAATTCTCTGTTAATCAGCTTTCTAAGTGCTTATTTTCCATCTTATTTTGAGTACCTAGTCTGTTTGCATGCCCTGCACCACAGTTATGGTGTCAAGTTCACAAGCTTGCATAAGCTTGTGAACTTGACCCTAGCTTGTGCATTTGGCTTCTTTATGTAGCCTTTGTGGTCTAGTTTTTATATGTTTGCTTATTTTTCAGTTTTCAATTTATTTGCCTAGCTTAATCAAACCCATCTTTTTGTCCCATCTCACTCCCTCCACTGAAGCAAACAGTGGAGGTGGAGTGGTTTCATTAAGCTCTTAACAAGCTCCTTAATGGGCTTGAGCTTGTGACTCTTGGCTTTTCAAAAAGCCAAGCAGTCCATTTCAAGGCCTCAAAATAAGTTGAGCTTGTTGAGGCTTGTTTGATAGGTTAAAATGAGGTTTCCTGTTTGCTCACTCACAACAAATAACTGTGAACACAGTTATTTTACACCATTTCCTTGAAACCTTTTATAAGCTCATTTGTGATCTTAAGCCTGTGTGGCTTGGCTTTTTAGGAAGCCTAGCAACCAAACTTCATGATCATGTGCTTAAATTTTAGTTTGTAGCTTATCTTCTTGGGCTGCATACAGCTTTTATCTTGTCCCAAAACTCAGCATTCACTGACTCAGTGAATGCTGAGTCAGTGATATGGACCCATCTTCATAAGCCTCTCCAAAGCTCATCAGTGGGTCCCACTTGATGAGCTTTGGCTTTTTGGAAACCCAACCAGCTTAGCTTGCTTCCCCAATTCCTATTTTGGCATGATAAGCTTATTCTCTTAGCTTATTTTGGCATTCAAATGGTTTGCTTGTCTGTTGGTACTTCTGTGCACAGGAATAGCTTATTAGCTTATTTGAGCTTATAAGTTAATTCTTGTGCACATGTCTGTTTATACTTGGTCTTTTGGTTTGTACTCATGTTCCTTTTCCTTTCTTTTGCTTAGTACAGTTTTGTTTTAAGCTTGTTTATAGCTTATGACTTCACTGTGAGCATCAAGCTCAACTGAATGAGTCATAAGCTCTTATACAGCTTATTCCTTGGTTTGTAAAGTTTCATTTTCATTATAAATGTATAATATCAGTAGTACATTAAGCCAGAAAACAGAAAAGCCCAGAAAATAGCTTTTGCACAAGTTTTAGCTCCTAATGGAAGCTTTTGGCTTTTTAAGCCTACTGTCATGGAAATAAGCTCCCACAGAGCTTATTTCCAAGTTTTGAAAAAGTTGTTTTTATAAAAGTTAGTTATTTTAGCTTATTATAGAGTTTTGCAAAAAGAAAAATCAAAAATAAAAATGTTTTGCAAAAAGGGTGGAGGCAGGCTCGAACCTGAGACCTCCACCCCTTTGAGAGTGATAGGAGTGTGTACCTGTACCAAATGCGCCCTTGGGTCTTTCTCGTCATAACCTTGCACTCTTTTCCTCTTATATACATTTTGGGCAGTAAGCTTATTAAGCTTACTTAGCTTATTTGTAGCTTATTTAGTATAGCTTTTTCCAGTTTTTTATTTTTAATAAATTTGTATTAGTATAAAGTATTTTCTATAAAAGTTTCAGATTTTTCTCTTTTGTCTTAGTATTTTTAAATAATTAATTAGTGTTTAAACTTATTTAATTCATAATAAAAAATATAAAAGTCAAAAAAATATAAATCTTTTTTCTAAAATTTTCTTTTGTCTTATATTTTGTAAAAATATTATTTTTACACTTGTAGGCCTTTTATTTCTTAAATTTTACGTTTTGTCTTGCGCTCCAGCGCCGTTTTTGTAAATAACGCTCGTTTTAGTTTTAAGTTACGTTTTTAAATAATTTGAGTCTACGTTTTAGTTAAGATAGTTTATTTGAGTGATTTTATTTTATATTTCATAAACGTTCATCATTGTAAATATAGTGATAGCGTTTATTTAATATCTTTTATCTTTTTACCTTTTTTAATTTGCATTTAAGTCGCTAAGACATGCAAATCCCTACTATAGTTATAATCGTTTTTAGGTTTCTGATTGTACGTTTCTTAATTGAAATAGCTGTGACAGAGCTATTACTATTCACATTCAGTGTTAGTCAATCAGATTCCTGTTTTTGTACATTCTATATCATTTCAGCATTCACAAGTCATTGTATGTGGAACATCTTGCCTCACCAGGACATAAACGATCCAAGGATATTTTAATCCTTGGTAAACTTGCATTTTTCTCCCGGGCTGTCTAGCTTTTAGTATCAGCCATTCACAAGTGGCTGGGAAATAAAGTTAGTTAGTTCGGGAGGAATCAATGTACCGAAGTACACCTACAGTTCAGGTGAGTCGCTGAGGTACACCGAAGCATCACCTCACGACTGTAGACCGTTTGAGACAACACTAAGCGTAACCCACAAGGAGTTACCGAAGTGACCTGCTATCAGGGCTGTTTGATGTTTACCCTGGCAGGAGTTTCCATTCAATCAATGAGGATCACAGTTGTAAACCCCTTATAAATGTTCTCGACAGATTACTAAGATCTGTGTAGGACTCTAGAATAGTATCACTTGCGTCCTTATTTTTGAATGACAAGTGATGTGTAGGACCTTACTTTTATCAACCTTATCACAAACCCAACACGTATACAAGTATAACCACGTGAAACCAAACACAAACATAGAAAGATAAAGAAGGAAAGATGGTGACTTGAATGATATGAAAACCATGTATGTGAGAGGATAAATATAAACACAATATGTTGTATATTCCAAAGAAAACACACACACACACACTTTCAAGCACACCCCTCAAATGACCATTTGAGGGGTATTTATAGTACAAGTGACTTGATGCCCTAAAAGGCTTTCTATGGGCCGTGGATATGGACTTGGATTGGATTGGGTTACTTGGACTTATAGAAGGTAAGCTTATCATAACGCCTAGACATTTAGCTTAGTTCAATCCACGATCCCGTTGACTATTCTATCACGATATCTAACACACGATATAAAGTTCCTAAATGTGAATGACCATCACTTCTAATAAAAATTATTAAGGCTAAAATTCTCCCCCTAAGGGGTGGTCATTCAAAATGATGCTCCACTTGATTAGATCTTTACTTTTCTCGAGCTTGAACTTTGTGTGTAGATATTGAATAGTCTTGATTCTTTGTTCCTTCATGCTTTGTGATCAGATAATGTGGTTGTCTGCCATTGTCAACTTCGTTGGTTAGGTGTCTCCACGCCTTTCTCCACCATGCTCACACTTCTATTTGTCTTTTGGTTACCAATGATGTAGTTCTCGAGTCTTTAAACTTTGTTGATCCTTTGATTTTGATGAGAACTATCATGTGTTGTTGGTATGAGCATGTGGAGAATCTGCACGATCAATCCGCTCCGGAGCTTCCATAAGAAGAAAACATAAAAACAGGTTAGTAATAAGCAGATTCCGGCACTTACAAGTTTGAATTTCGAGGGTGTTAACAACATAGTGTGAAAACACGTCTCTAATTCTCATAGAGGCCGTTCCTGAACTGGAGTCCCACAAGTGAGATAACGCGATGTACCGAAATACACCTACAGTTCAGATGAGTCGCTGAGGTACACCGAAGCATCACCCCACGACTGTAGACCATTTGAGACACACTAAGCGTAATCCACAGGGAGTTACCGAAGTGACCTGCTGTCAGGGCTGCTTGATGTTGACCCTGGCAGGAGTTTCCATTCAATCACTGAAGATCACAGATGTGAAACTTCTCATAAATGTTCTGGTAGATTGCTAAGATCTGCGTAGGACTCTAGAATATATCACTTGTGCCCTTAATGATGAACAGCAAGCGATGTCATGTCAAGTGTTCCTATGAGATCTTTTGATGAATCTTGTGGCTCTAGACTCAATAGTGCATTTTGGTTTTCCTGAGCGGAGACTAGGGAGAGGGTCTCCTTCTTCAATACCAACGATCTCTAAGAGAAAGTCGATAGATTATGTAGGGTTCCCAGTGAGAATGAAACAAATCCTTTTAAAAGGAATTGAGTGGCTAGAAGGTTTAGTGCAGTGCGTCACTGGGTTCATGACGTCTTGGTCTTCAATACCAGTGTCATCTAGTGACAACCAGTAGCAGATGAATTGAACCCGGTTTCTGCCCTAAGGTTGAATATGGAGGGCTATTTCTTTTCACCCTTTTTCATTACTTTTTCTTTTTAATTCTTCAACCCCTTCTTTCTCCTTTCTCACATTACTCCTTTTTTCAATCATACCTAAGGACTTCTAATACTAACTATGGGTATTGTCCTTGGGTAGATCCCTCCGGTTCTGGCGGATCATAGGACGGATTTCCTATCCTTAGTCACCTTATAACTCCATGACTGTCCTATTGTTGCCATAAAACCATTTTTCTTGAAAATCTCTCAGAGTGTTTATGATAGAAAACATGTTTGAGACACTCTGAGAGTTGTTATATTTTCATAAACACTCCCCCTTCACATGTGCTTATAAGTTTTGACAGAAATCTGCACATAGAGGGTAGAGTTCGCACTTTTTGAATTGATCGACTTTAAATGAACAAGACCGATTCGAGACACGTTTACATCACTAGAGAACTAGCTTGAAATTATTACCCGTCCTGGTCAAGTCCATAGAAATTTTCTCGAGATGGTACATGATTCCTCGTCAATTCATTGGTTTCAACTGAGTCGAGCTCATTTTGAGATTCAAACAACGATCATTAAACTTTTTGATCACATTTTAATCACGTCTCCTCCCCCTCAAAAATAGCATAATCGTGATATTTTTGATATCCACGGATTAAAAATCATTTTTAGAATCTTTTAGGGAGACAAACGGATATGATTTAAGCATGAATTTGGAACATTTTTGTTTTATACTCCCCCTTTAATAAAGCATAATCAATTAAAGGGTTTAGAGGAAGTTATCTTGAGCACAAAATATTTGAAAGATTTTGAAAATCTTTTTGAACAATCTTGAAAAGGTGCTCAAGATGATGATGATTTCTTACCATTTTTAAATGTAGTGCACTGAAGCGTACACTTGATTTTTCTTTAAAAGCACGAGTTTTGATTTGAACAATAATCAAAAGTCATCATTTTTGTCCGGGTTTCGTATTGAAGTATACGAAAGCCATCTTATGAAGAAATTTTGAGAAACGACATGTTTTGGAAAACATTAAAGAACTCTCGCTCAAGCATCTGTACATACCCGTATCATTGTTGAATGACATTTCTAGAAACGTACAGAATATCGATTATACAAGAGACATGTCGTGAGAAGAATATTTTTGGATTTTTGATTTTCTATTGTTTTTGAATTTTTGAAAGTTTTATATTTTTATATTTTTCTTTTGTTGGTTTTTCAAATTTTTATTTTGTTTTTCAAAAATATTTACAGCGAAGCTTTTTGGAAAAAAAAATTTCAAGAAGATTCGAGAAGACATTCTAACTCCTCAGGGGTTAGGCTTCGCATTCCAATTCGTCGAACTAAATAGTCAAACCTTTCTTTTGGAAGGGCTTTAGTTAATAGATCGGCGAGTTGGTAATCAGTCTTCACGAAGAATAATTCAACAGTACCATTTTTGACGTACTCTTTGATGAAGTGATAGCGGACACGGATATGCTTAGTCTTTGAGTGATGAACAGGATTGCATGATATGGCTATGGAACTTTTCGAGTCACAATACATAGGTATTTTATCGAAAGTAAAGCCATAATCTGTGAGTTGTGTTCTCATCCATAGAACTTGAGCACAACACGCAGATAGAGACACATACTCAGCTTCAGCGGTTGAAAGTGCAGTGCAATCTTGTTTCTTTGAAGACCAGCTGACTAACTTTTCACCCAAAAATTGTGCTCCTCCAGATGTACTATTTGCTGTAAATTGATCACCTGCGTGGTCCGCATCTGAAAAGACAATTAGATCAAATCCGGATTCCTTCGGATACCAAAGTCCCATGTGAATGGATGTCTTCAGGTACCGAAAGATCCGTTTAACCTCTTTGAGGTGCAGTTCGGTAGGCTTTGCCTGAAACCGTGCTAATAAGCAAACAGCAAAATGAATATCTGGTCGACTAGCAGTGAGGTACATGAGAGAACCAATCATGCTCCGATATTTCTTCGGATCAATAGGTTTCCCAAACAAATCGGCTCCAATTTTTGGTGAAGTTACCATTGGTGTTCCGACCGAGTCACAATTATCCATACCATGATTTTTCAAAATCTCAGTTGTGTATTTAGCTTGATTTATAAAAATTCCACGAGGGGACTGATGTATTTGTAAACCGAGAAAGAATTTTAGTTCCCCCATCATGGACATTTCAAATTTGCTTTTCATGAGATTTTCAAAGTGTTTTGAAAGATTCGGATTAGTGGACCCAAAGATGATGTCGTCCACATAAATCTGAACAATCAAAATGTCGGTTTTGCATTTTTGAGTAAACAAGGTAGGATCAACTGTGCCTTTGGTGAAATTGTTTTGGATAAGGAAAGAGGACAGTTCGTCATACCACGCTCTCGGAGCTTGTTTCAAACCATAGATTGCCTTTTTGAGTTTGTAGACATAGTCTGGATGTTCCAAGTCGATGAAGCCTTCTGGCTGACTCACATACACTTCTTCTTTCAGAGTTCCATTCAAGAACGCCGTCTTAATGTCCATCTGATAAACCATGATGTTTTTGTGAGCTGCATAGGCTAAGAATATCCTGACTGCTTCAAGTCTAGCTACCGGCGCGAATGACTCTTCAAAGTCTATCCCTTCCTCTTGTCTGTATCATTTGGCCACAAGACGAGCTTTGTTGCGTATTACAGTCATCTCTTCGTCCCTTTTGTTCTTCCATAACCATTTGAGATCAATGACTCGAATGTCAATTGGTCTTGGAACCATTTCCCAAGAGTCATGAAGACGGTATTGGAGAAGTTCCTCCTGCATCGCTTCTATCCATGCGGGTTCTGCCATTGCCTCGCGAATGTTCTTTGGCTCTATATTGCTAATTGAGCAAAGGTAAATGCATAAGTCGCAATCGGTGGCAAGTTGACGTCTCGTCTGAATTGGCCTTGAAGGTTCACCAATAACTTGTTCAATTGGGTGGTCTTTTGTCCACTTCAGAGTAGAAGGATACCGTTGGTTATACGTATGCGAGTTAGATGGTTCTCGTAAGCTTGAGGATGATTTAGCTGATTCCGTAGCAAACGGGTTTTCAAATAACTCTTCATCTAACGTTGCATCATTCTGGTTTTGGTTTTGCTCATCAACTGCTGGTATAACGGGTGCAATAACTGTAGTAGATGTAGATGATGTAGATGGAGTTGGTGCATTGGTTTCGACCGTTGTAGATGCATCTTCTGTTGGTGGTGGTGGATGATTTTGAGCTGGTGCAGCGGAATGATGGTTTGATGCATTTGTCGAAGTTCCACCATAGTATTCATCGAACATTAACTCGAAGAAATTCTCCCATTCTTGTTCTTTAGGATTATCAAACGAAGTTGATTGAGCTCTTTGAGGTACGAGTCCTGAACTGATGTGTCCAGAAGTCTGTCTGTTTAGTGCGGGTTCTAGAGCGAGTCTCTCAGAAGCCATATGTGAAAGTTCATCAAATTTCACATTCATCGTCTCCATGATCCTCCTAGTTCTTCTGTTATACACCCTGAATGCCCTCGAGTTATCTGAATACCCAATGAAGATTCCAATATCACCTTTAGCTTTCAATTTACCTAGATCTTCTCTGTCGTTCGTCGGATAGCACAAAGCGCCAAACACGAGAAAGTAAGAGATATCAGGTTTTTTGTTGTTCACAAGCTCATACGGGGTTTTATTGAATCTAGGATGGATTAGGGATCGGTTCTGAGTGAAACAAGCAGTGGCAACAGCATCAGCCCATAGAAATAATGGTGCACTGGAATAAATTAGCATTCTGCGAGCAGCTTCCACAAGAGTTCTATTTCTTCTTTCAACTACCCCATTCTGTTGTGGATTTCTAACAACTGATGTCTGATGTGTAATTCCAACATCTTCAAAATAAGCTCTTAACTCTTGATTTGTAAATTCTGTGCCGTTGTCTGTTCTTACAACTCTTACTGGAGTTTGAAGAAGTACTTGAATACGTTTCAGAAAGGTGATGATGATGCCTGGTGCTTCGTCTTTTGATCTCAGAAACTTAACCCATGTATATCTCGAATAATCATCGACGATAACAAGAATATACTTTTACCCATTAATGCTTTCAACTCTCATTGGGCCACATAAGTCCATGTGCAACATATGCAACTTAGCTTCCGAACTAGGTACGGTTTTGGGTTTATATGATGCTCTTTTGCTTTTTCCTTGTTCGCATGATGGACATAAGTGATCCTTGGTGTATTTGAACTTTGGAAGTCCGTTGACGATGTTATCTTTGGCAAGATTGTTGATGGTGTCAAAATTGAGATGGGATAACCGTCTGTGCCACAACCAGGACTGTGTTCCAGATGCTCGTATCATAAGACATATTGGTGATGAAGAGGCCATTTGATTGATGTCGATAGCATACAAGTTTGTATCACGATTCCCAGTTAAGAGATCAGTGCCATTCAAGTTTCTAACGAAGCAAGCATTTTTCCTAAAAGCAACCTCTAAATCTGCATCACAGAACTGCCCGACTGAAAACAAATTATGTCCCAACCCTTCGACATAGTACACCCGAGTGATCAAATAATTTCCAAAAGGTAGATCTCCATAACCCATGATAGCTGCTACATGATCATTTCTGAAACGTACGGTTCCCATGAATTTCCAGACGAAATTGATCAGCAGCTTCAAATTCTCGGTCATGTGCTTGGAGCAACCCGAGTCGAAGATCCAAAGACAAATTTCGATAACCTGCCAGTGACATAAAAAGAATATTGTGGAAACCGTTTTGATTTTGGTTCCTTTGGGTTAGAGGTAAAATCCTGATCACACTCAAAGAGGTTTTCTACAGGGAATACTGGTTTAGCACTCATTGTACCATTCTGGAGTGTGAAAGTTCTACCTGTGGGTTTCCAAATATCATCCCTAAAGTAAACACTATGGTTCTTGTCAGTAGTGAAAAGCTTAAGTTTTGCAACTAGTCTTCCTACTTGTTTAGCGTAAGATCTTTTTGGAATGTTCTTCTTAACAGGCTTATCATTCACATTCTTAGAAACACAATCATCTTGAACATTAATTAAAGATTTCTTGCAAGTTAAACAAAGAGATTCAACACATTCACTAGACTTAGCAAGTTTCATAGGTTCAATACATTCAGATGAAATGTCTTTCTTATTCAAAAGCGGTAAATTCCTAGGGTGTTCTTCTACTTTCTTCTCTTTATTCAAGCTACTACTCCTAGAGGCAGTCGAGACTCTATTGTTCCTTGTATTGCTCTTAGGCTTTAGTCTGCTACTCCTAGAGGTGCTTTCTAGTCCTGTAGAAGGTAAGGCACACGCATTAGGATTCACATTTTTATGAAGGGAGGTGGTTTCAGCTTTCCTAGTCTCTTTAGAGTGCTTTTCTAAACTAATGTCGTTTGTTCCATATGTTTTAGATGTGGAGGCAGACGCATCAGTGGTACTCATCTTAAAAAGGCCAGGTGCTAAAACTTTTGGTTTCTCGATAACCGCTTTTCCTTTATCAACATTTTGTTTAGGTAAGGCAGGTGGAGTGACTAGTTTTGATGAAACATTTTTCTCTTTGACTTTTGGAGGAGGCATAGAAACAGACATTTTTGGTTTGGAAACCGGTTTGGGAACATTTACTTTCTCCGCAGTCAATGGTTTTGTAATCACAGTTTCCACTACCTTTCCTTTTTGACTTTCCAGCTGAGCCCTCAAAAGATCATTTTTTGCTTTCATGTCATTGTAGGCACGCTCATACGACAGTTTGTCATACTTGCATTCCTCACTTTTTCGATCAAGTTGTTTAAAATATGAGACATTTTCTTTTTCAAGTTTTTCAAGAGCTTTTTCATATTTTGAAACAGTTGCGGAGGTCTCAGACTGGAGTCTTTCATGATCTTCAACAGAATATGTTTGCAAAATGATGGACATAATATCAGTAGTCAGAACATCTTCAAAGAGAGAATCATTTAACTTTTCCAAAACTTTGATTTGTTCAATACTTTCATTAGCTTGCTTTACCAGGGATTTATGGTCCTTGACAAAGTCAACTGTTTCTTTCAAAAAGGCTTGTTCAAAATAAATTACCCTGGAGTTGATGTTATTCAGCTGAGGGGCAATTTCAGTTTCAAAAAACTTTTTTTGTTCAATATCAAAACTATTAAACCAGATGTTGGTTGTAATATGAGTTTTAGTTTTAATAGTCTCTTGAAGTCTCCCAATTCTAGTTTTAACATCGTCTAAAATGCTTCTGGCATCACTTGTGTTAAAAGGATTGTTTGAAGACATTTGTTCGATTTTCGAAAAGGATTTTGAGACAACAACTGGTTTTGAAACTGATTTTGAAACAGGTGTTGACTTTGTTTGAAACACTTGGCTTGGTGGAAAACGTTGATTGAGAAACAAACGAAATACCATTAATTTTGTTCCATTTGTTATAATCAATAGGTTTGATTTCCGGATGTTTTTGTTTCATTTTTGATCTACTCTCCTCAGATAGTTCCAACGTTGCAAGAGAATCATGCACAATTATGGGTTCATGCAAAGGTTTTCCATTGTTCAACACATTCTGAGATTTCTGAGCTTTCTTGAGGAAACAAGGAGGTGAGTTACCAAAAGCCATTTTATGTGTCGTATGAAAAATCAGATTTACTTGATTAGAAAGCATTTTGTTTGTTTTAGCGGAATGACCCGTTGTAAGAAGTAAATTATCCAATCTTTTGATAGTTTCATTTTTATCCAAAATTTCATCAAGAAGAGAATCTTCTCGTTTTGAAAAATCAGCAATCAACTGTTTCTTCTCTTTTTCAAGATCAAAAAGCAGTGTTTTTTGTTTAGAAAGTTGGTCATTTAGTTCAGAAATTTCCTTGTTTAAAGATTTTATTTTCAAGTTCAGATTCACATCAAGTGTATCATACTTGATTTGCAATTGTTTTTCTCTTAAAACAGAATCTCGGTAACCAATTTCTAATTCTGATATTTTGTTTGTATGAAATTCATTGGCTCTGGCGTTCTCTTTGTAACTCTCAAGCTCAGTGGTCAATTTAACATTCGCGGCCTTAACTTCGCGATTGACCTTACTAACTTTCTCAATTTCAATGCCACAGTTATTGATTAATGATTCAAAATAAGCACGTGTTTCCTCATCAGTCTCAGTATTTTGTGCCACACAGCCTCCACTAGGATCCACATCTGGAGTTTCGGAGTTAGTATTGCTACAACTCGGATTGTCCAGGTATGTATCATAAGTAGGTGCTGGCGTCACAGAATGTTGTTCGTCATGAGTAAACACATCAAATATGACATTGTTATAGCATGGATCAATGATTGGTACCTCAGATACTGCGTTGGCGTCATAGACAGGAGGTGCGTCAGAGTCAGTGTCGTACTTAGTCTCCTGAAGATTTGCCATGAAGATGCAGTTTGCATTGAGTTCCTCGAGGTCTTCCAAATCATCCACAATAGCGAAGAAATCATTTTCCTCAGCACTTAACTGCATCCCTGCTTCTTGCTTCTGTGCTAACAGCATAGCTTTCCGAAGAAACTCAGCATTCTTCTTGTGCGGCTTAGTGGGACAGTTTCGTGCCATGTGACCCATTCCTTGACAGTTATAACACTTAACCTAATTACCCTGATTCACATTTCCATAATTCCCAACGACTGGAGCTGCAACATTCCCATTCTGATTACCCACTGCTCTATTCCCAACATTCTGTCCCATCTGATTTCCAACATTCTGACCCAACTGATTACCCTGATACGGAACCGCCTGATTACCCATGCGAAATCCAGTAGCATATCCCTGCTGATTCCCAATAACTCCAACCATTTGTCCTTGATTACCCATATTTACACTCGGCTGTGCAATTTGCCTATTTCGAGTGTTTGATGAAATCCTTTGGTTGTTGTTAGTTGGTGTGGAATAGCGACTGCTGAATGCTTTACCCAATAAAGAAAATACTTGTCGCAAAGCTTCTTCTTGTTCAGTTTCAGGATTAGGGATTCCTTGTTCCTGGTATTGTGGATACGGTTGTTGAATGACTTGTTGTTCTGGTGGATAGAATTGTTGTTGTGGTTGTGGAATGTATTGCTGCAAGTTGTTGTTGTTGGAAGATGATGAAGCTTGTTGTTGTGTATTCACTGAAGTCTTTGCAATAAGTGCCAATGGATCATGATTCTTTGCCAATCTTTCTTTCCTGACTTCATTCACTTCAGCTTGGTTTTGTTTCAGAAAATCGTTTAGTTGATCAAAGTTCACCTGATGTAAGTCTTTTGTTTGGTTGACAATAGTGACATATCGTCCCCATTCTTCTGGAAGATTGTTCAGGAACTTGATATTTTGCACAATAGTTCTGGGTGCCAACTTGTTTCTGATAAGCTCATTCATCAAAGTGCAAAACCTTCCATAGTAGGATTCAATGGATTCTCCTGGAGTTGAAGTGAACTTTTCCCATTCAGTTAGCAGCTTGTTCTCCATGTCTTGTTGACCAATTTCTGTTCCATGACAAAGCCGTCTAACACGTTCCCACATATCGAAAGCAGTTTCACAACTGTCTACCGCAGCAAATATGTTTATTGGTAAACCCAGTTGGACAATATGAATTGCCATGTCATCTGCATCGACTTACTTCTGATCCTCTTCAGTGTATTCTGATTCAGTTTGAGTATGATAAGATGGTGGGACGTCAGGAGTTCCAGGGTCTAGGATTTGTCGAGGCTTGAAGGGTCCATTCGTAATGGAGTTAATCATGAGTTTTCCATTAGGTTTGGTCTTGATGTAGCGAAGCATACGACTTTTCCATTGAAGATAACCACCTTTTGCCAACATAGGAGGACGGTTTTCGGCACCGGCTGCATGAATGTCTTGTTGAGTTGCCATTGATGAAGGTATGATCTGATAAAGTTGATGTAGGATCGATTCAACGATAAAGGAGTTGAGGTTGATGAAGATTAAGCTCGGTTTGAAGTTTTTTCTGAAAGTCGTACTCGTAACCTTGGTTCTTAGGCGTAAAACATTTTCTCCCAAAATTTTAAATTCACTTAAAAAACAATTCTAAGGTCGTATGAAAAATTTGAGTTGTGACAATTTTGACGCCAAATTTGACCCGAAAATTTTGAATTTAGGCCCAAAAATTTGAATTTTTGACCAAAATTTTCACAGTTAAACCAAAATTTGAATCTCGCGTAAAAATTGAACGTTTAGTCTCCTCAAAAATTTAAATTTTACTCAAGTTTTCCCGCCAAAAATAGCTTAGGCGTAGAAAACAGAAGTTACGAGTAGGATATGGTTACGAGTAGGATAGCTTAGGCGTAGGATTCCTTAGGCGTAGGAAATGCTTATGCGTAAGTTTAATGTTAGGCGTAGAAAAACTTATGCGTAAGATTTAGTTATGCGTAAGACAAGCTTAGGCGTAAGAAAATACTTAAGCGTAAAGTGTTCTACGCGTAAGTCTAAGCTTATGCGTAAGATTAGGGTTTTGCCCAAAAATCCTTTACACTATCACAGTGTAAAAGATATCCAAAAGTAGAAGTGTTCCACAAACTTATCCAAGTGAGGGAAGCACTGAGTAATCGTTATAGCTCGAAGAATCTGCACCAAAAGCTTATGCGTAGAAAGTTATGCGTAGTTTGACTTTCTTACGCGTAGAACTAGGGTTTTGACCTACGTGTAAAAAATTTCCAATGATTCAAACGATTTCTCTTGCACAGATATCCTTAAAAACACTCGAATAACACAAAAATGTTGACCTTTTTCACCCAAAGTGCTTAGATAGCTTACGAGTAGAAATGACCAACGAACCAAAAACGAGCTTAAAAATGATTTAAAACACGTAAAGCTTCGAACTTTTTGCAAAAAACTGAAACTTTAGCACCAAATAAACCTTAAACCACAAGAATCTTGAATTTTTAAGTGCAAAAATTAAAGCTTTAAGCGTGACAACTTTGATAACGAAGCTACGCGTAACACTACAAAAGAAACTTCAACCAAAACACTCCTAAACCATTGTTAGGCGATTGATACCAATTGTAGGACCTTACTTTTATCAACCTTATCACAAACCCAACACGTATACAAGTATAACCACGTGAAACCAAACACAAACGTAGAAAGATAAAGAAGGAAAGATGGTGACTTGAATGATATGAAAACCGTGTATGTGAGAGGATAAAGATAAACACAATATGTTGTATATTCCAAAGAAAACACACACACACACACTTTCAAGCACACCCCTCAAATGACCATTTGAGGGGTATTTATAGTACAAGTGACTTGATGCCCTAAAAGGCTTTCTATGGGCCGTGGATATGGACTTGGATTGGATTGGGTTACTTGGACTTATACAAGGTAAGCTTATCATAACGCCTAGACATTTAGCTTAGTCCAATCCACGATCCCGTTGACTATTCTATCACGATATCTAACACACGATATAAAGTTCCTAAATGTGAATGACCATCACTTCTAATAAAAATTATTAAGGCTAACATGATGAAATGTCGAGTGGTCCTAAGAGATCTTTTGATGAATCTCGAGGCTCTAGACTCAGTAGTGCGCTTTGGTTTTTCCTAAGCGGAGAGTAGGGAGAGGGTCTCCTTCTTCAATACCAGTAATCTCTAAGAGAAAGCCGATAGTTTACGTAGGGTTCCCTGTGAGAATGAAACAAACTTCTGTTGAGAGAAACTTGAGTGGCTAAGAAGGTTTAGTATATCTATCACTGGGTCCATGACGACTTTGATCTTCAATACCAGTGTCATCTAGTGACAGCCAGTAGCATATGTATTGAACCCGGTGTCTGCCCTAAGTTGAATAATTTGGAGGGCTATTTCTTTTCACCCTTTTCTTTACATTTCTTTTTAATTCTTCAACTCCTTCTTTCTCCGATTCTCATTTTCTCCTTGTTATAATCATACCTAAGGACTTCTAAGTTCTAACTATTTGTTGTGTCCTTGGGTAGATCCATCCGGCTCTGGCGGATCATATGACGGTTATTCCTAACCTTAGTCACCTTATAACTCCATGACTAACCTATGTTGCCATAAAAACCATTTTCTTGAAAATCTCTTAAAGTGGTTATGAGTAAAAACCATTTTGTACCACTGTGAGAGTTTTGTTATTAGCAGAAATACTCCCCCTCCATAGGTGCTTAAGTGTTTTGACAGAAATTTTCACGGAGAAAAAAGAGTGTGCACTTTTGAATTGATCGACTCAAGATAGACAATTCCTCGCGAGACACGGTTACATTGCATAGTTAAAGAGTTACATTGTCAGCTTTCAGGTGACAACTAGCTCTAATAACTACCTTGAAGGTGTGGACAAACCTCGAAAGGTTGTCAAACCCGTCAAAGTTCATGTCTATCAAGAGCTTCTCGAATAGGTACAATCTACTTGGATAAGTCTTGAAAGACAAATCTTTTTGATGTATGACAGTTCAGATCTCGTCAATTCATGGGTTAAATCTTTAGCACGAAGATTCAATCACAATTTTTACAACATATTTGTATCACACAATTTTTCTCCCCCTCAAAAATGGCATATAAATGTTATTTTTGATGAAATTTTGATATCGAATATGACCATTTTGAGTTTTGTGGGAAGTTTCCATGAAGAACAATTTGTGAACAAAGATTAGTTAGCAAATACTCCCTCTCAACAAGTAATATTAACAATTGAGGTTTTTTAAAACATAAGGGGAAGTACTTGTTCTTTTGAGCAAAACTTTTAAAAAATGAAAGTTTTGATAAGTTTTACTCAAAAGTAAGAAGCTTTCGCTCCTTGTATAAGGATTGTGGCACTGATACGTACCACAGGGTCCTTTCATTACAAGTACGGGTTGTAAACTGTTATGTGTGCACAAGCCATTGTTAATGATAAAGATCAACACATCCAAATATTAATCAAGAAAGTAATCAAGGAGTACCAGACAGTTCGTCAATAACGCCGGGAGTTCTTTCTGGACGTTGATAGCCCGTAAGAGAGATACTCAGTCGTCCACCCACGAAACTCTCCAAAGTCCTTATCTGATCGCGACAAAACAACCTTTCATCAATCCTTGTGATGATTTTCTTCACATCCCTCTTTTCCCTAGAATTCCACCGTTTCTTTTACCCAATGCCTTCATGAATCTCTTTTAACTGATATACTAACCCGTCACGAACCTTCTTCAAAGTGTGATCACCAAACTTGTGGAGCTCATTGCACCCCATGAAGCAATTATGGTGAAGTTCACTGCGGTAAACTACTCCAAACTTTGGTTTCTTGTGGATGGTGTACTGAGCGAGTTGGTTGATGTCGGGAAGGTTTAGCAGTGGTTTGGTGAGATTGACACGTTTTTGGTATGATTCCACGGCAAGTTGATGGTCTTCAACATGTTCCTGGATAACGATGCATCTGATGAATATCAGCAATGACTTGATGTACTGAAGCTGGATGTTGGTGGAGAAATATCGCGTTCGACCTTGTACCTTTGCAAGATACATGTCTTCAATGTCATTGAGTGACAATCTTTGAAAATCCGCTTCAGAAAAGTCATATTCCTGTTCGTCTTGGCGTTTGACTACGATTTTCTTCAGGAATGAGTAGTCCCACTTAGTAGACACGCTGACATGCATTATAGCAACGATCCGTTGGTCACTGTACACCTCTTTCTTAGATTTGAGTACCTGGAAGCTTTTGTAGTAGATTCTTCTTCGTTCAGGCCAGTGATGAATTCCATAAAGTGCATCGAGGTCATAATTAACCACATTATCAACGAACATATGTGTGGCTTCTTCCTCGATGGCCACATTGTTGGAGAAGATTGCTGCCGGGATCGGGAAGGTGAGTGAGGTAGCGTATTTCTTGCTTACATCGCTACCGTGTTGAACAAATTCTATGTCATTATTGAAGAAATACCGGTAGGGAATCTTTGGTTGATCAGGTCGACCAATGGTGGGTAGTGCCTTTGTCCAGTCGGTGTAGTATGGAGCCTTGTCAGGTCTGGTGAAGTCGATGTTGGATTCAGGGTTGAGCCAATCAATATTGTTGGACATGGCTCGTTCTATGTTGTCGACATGATATTCGAATTCAATGGCACTATCAGAGTTGTCCTTAAGCAGTTGAAAGGCATCGTTCTTGATTCATCGTAACTCTGCTTTCGTCATCTTCTTCACCTTAAACTTTTCTTATATGATCTTGACATGCTCCATGGTTCGACCATCTACCGGTTCTTGGCTTTCCGGTAATTGAGGAGTGGCATCAACAAGCTTAGAAAACCATTCATATTCGTCAATTTCATCTTCATCTAGCCATGATACAACAGAGGTTTATTTTTTCTTCTGTGGCTTCGAGGATGATGCTGGTTGCTTAGTTGATGTAGAAGAAGGAGGTTGTTTTTGGGGCTCAGGAATCTCCTCGTCGTCACCACCAGTGTATTCAAAATGATCACCAGTTTTCTCCGTTGGTGGTGAAGACTCAGAGTCCTGAGGTTTGTCACTAGCAGAAGGTCGTTGTGGAGATCTTGTGGCGGTGGTCCTTGGGGGTGGTGGAGGCATAGATGATGATTCGCCAGTTTTCTTTTTGGGTTTTGGCTCAGAATCTTTGTCCGCATCATCGTCGTCTCTTGGTCGCTTAGCCCTTTCAGCTGACTCTTTACACGATGTCTTGAGTTGATATTCTAGCAATGCCTCAAATAGTTTAGCTTCGTCAGAAGTGAAAGTCGCAGATCTTTGAGACATTTGGATAACCAGCTTAGATATCAATTTTGCATCACTGATAGTAGGAGGCTGAACTGGTTTGATTTGCATGACCAAAGGGGTTTTATTCATTGTCTTCTTGACCAATGACATGAGATAAGGATAGACTTGTCTGGCGAACATCTCTCTTGTGATTCCAGGGATGGTGTCAAGAAGGAACCTTTGAGTGTAGTCCCTTAGTGTCTTATCCATTTCCCCTTGGATATATCGATTGAGAAACTGTTGGATCTGTTCTCTTTCCTCCGAAAACTCGTTCATCACATCTTGGAGTAAATTTAGTATGTCGGCCAGTTGATTGAATTTCTTGTTGACTACGTTTCGTTTCCTTACTTGCCTGACAGCTTTGACAATCTTTGTTTTGGCACGTGATGCCCAAGTATCGGTTGGTTTCTTGATCGATTTGGATGTGGATCTGGTGGTAGCATCTTTGGATGGTGGTGGTGGTGATGAATGAGATAACGAATCAGAAGATGATGAGTCATGAGATGGCTCCGGGTCTTTTGGTGGCTCAGAAGTCCCTTTAGGGTTGTGTTCAGGATTATCTAGAATGTAACTGTCAGTTTCTTTTCGAATCCTTTCTTCTTCATCTGCTTTAGCCTTGGCTTCTGCCTTTACCCTGGCCTCTTCTTCTGCTTTGGCTCGAGCTTCCTCTTCAGCTTTTTCCTTAGCAGCTTCCTCCATGTCTTTATCCGTAATCATCTCATCCTGTTCTTGTTCCTCTTCTTCCTCAAAGGTAAACGGAACTTCATAGTTTTGCTGCTGCTGTTCTGTAGATTCCTTAGCAATGGCACCAGTTCGCTTATCGGGTTGATTAACCGCATCACAAACTGGTGTGGTTAGTTCACCACCACTGGAATCTCCAGGGCCTATGGTTTGTTGAAGGTTAAATTCTTTAGCAGCATGTTGAAGCCTCAGATGCTTCAGTGTCTTATGGTAGTCTTTCTCCTCATCCTTTGGTTCTTCATCTGAACTCTCTTCTTCTTCCTGCTCTTCCACTGGAGTTTTACCCTTGTCAGTTTTGGGACTAGATAGTTTTTCAACTGTTGTCGTATCATCTGTAACAGACTCAGAATAGTAAACCTCTTCTTCAGACTCAGTAGCTTCAGAATCTTCGTCCTGTAATTTAGCTGCCGGTTTAGGAGTAGGAATGGCACCCTTAGATGAAACTTTTCTTTTGCGGGGAGGATTCCTCTTGGGATACTTAAGGGCACTCCCATTGCTTGCAACACTTCCTGCACTACCTGATCTCCTGGTCTTCTTGACTGGTATGGCTGAAAACTTTTCATCCATGAAGCCGACTTTTCCTAAGGCCACTGCTTCTTGATATCGAGAATACGATTGAAGACTTTTAATATCATCAGTGAGAAGTCAGTCTGTGAATACTTGATTGGGTCCCGAAAACAGTCAAGCTATATCACACAAGCTAGCCACTTGTGAATGGCTAACCGTAATAAACTTAAAACTGCTCAGAAACCAATACAATGAAGATCAGGAGAATATAATGAATTCCCGGGTCGTTAAGTCCCACGGAGACTCAATGGTGTGTAAACACTAATTCAGTTGATAGAATGATCACTAAGGATAGTGATCAGTAAAGATTTGGATTGGAAATTACACTACTGATTGATTGGAATGTATTTTGGAAACAGAATTGGAAAGCACAACAATCAGATAAGACAAACGTAAAACTTACGTTTAAAAACTACGCAAACGTACAAAATAAAAAGTGAAATCTAAGAAATAAAAGACCTAAAAATATGAAAATGACATTTTTGAAATCCTAAAAATAAAAGAAAAATATTAGAAAAAGAAAATTATTTTTATAACTATTTATTTAATTATTATTAATTAAAAACTATTTTAAACTATTTAATACTACTCTAAAATAGGATAAAATATGAAATAAAACTAGAAAAATAAAATTATGATTCAGAAAAATCTAAAATATTATAAAACTTATTTTAAAACTAAAAATATATTTTTTTACACTTTTTATCTATTTATTATTAATTAATTACTATTTAAAATACACTTAAATACTAGAAAATATAAAATAAACCTGGAAAAATAAAATTATAACTTAGAAAAATCTAAAATATGATAAAACTAATTTTAAAACTGAAAAGATATTTTTTATGCTTTTTAATTATTTATTACTAATTATTTAATACTTTTAACTATTAAAAATTATAATAAATACTAAACAGATAGAGAAATTTATGAAACTTTTTCTAAAAATAACTTAAGGTGACAGAAAACTAAGAAAAATATAAAAACTAGATTTGCTTATTAATAAGCTGAAAAGAAAAATCAAAAAGCTAATTCTAATTAAATAAACGCTATCACTATATTTAAATTGATGTTTTTCTGGTTTTTCTTTTTGAAAACTACTTAAATACTTAAAATATGAAACTTTAATGAACACACAAATTTTACAAATCAAAAATAAGCTATTTGCTAAGCTTATGAGCTTAACAGATTTGCTTATGAGCTTATTTTGGAGAAATAAGCTCAAACAAGCTCACAAGCTGAAACAAAAGCTCAAATAAGATGTAAATAAGCTAGTACTACTCAAATTAAGCTAAAAGACACAAACAAGCATACTGATAAGCTACTAAAAAGATAATAAGCACTTATGATCAACACAGAAATGGGACAAGGTTGAGGCTTATTGCAGCCCTACCAAACAAGCTTCAAAATAAAAACTTAAGCTTGGCACCTCTAGATGGCTTGGTTGGCTTTCCAAAGAACCAAGGATCACAAGCTGAGGCCAACTAATAAGCTATTTGTGAGCTTATCAAATTGGACCACTCACTGTGCACAGGGCACCATTTTCAAACAGGTACTCAAAAGAAGTTGGACAAAAAGCACTTAATAAGCTGATTAAAAGTAAACTAGTATTTTTCTAATTAAGTTTAGCAACTAAACTTTAATACCCCAAAAGATTTTAAGCTAAAACTCAATATTAAACTCACACTAAAATTATCTATTTAATTCAAAAACGACCAAAAGGAAAATTTTGACTTTTATAAAAACTAGTTAAGTTGACTTTTATGAACTTTAAATCACTACTACTTACTGATTATGTTATGATAAGCTATAATAAGGCTAATTTAAGCTAGGTTAACAGATTTTAAGCTACTTTGATGATTTTGACACTAAAACTCTTAACAGTTAATGATTTAAATGAGATTAAGAGTGATTTTGACTAATACACTAACAAGGACTTGTTTTTCTTGTACCTTATAGCTATTTAGAACAAATGTGACACAAAACAATCAAGAACACTATCTTGAATAACCTTTGGTACAGTTAAACAAATGCAACCAAACAACCTTTATCTTGACTGTATTAAAACTTTTCAAAGGATTTCAAAGATTAAAAACATACCACTAATTACAGACCTTGTAGTATCCTTTTAATAAGACTAATGAAGCATAAAACAACAATACTAACAACAAGAAATTAAGAAATGACCATGATGCTATTTTAACTGTCAAAATTAGATTTCTAACAACTACAAATTTAAATGAACAAACAACTGATTTTAATGGTTAATTATCCTTATCTAAAGCTAATGATCATGAAAACACAGAGATTCAAGCTAATAAATAATTAAAACAGTGAAATGCAAAAATGAACAAAAGGCTTACAAATGGCTATCCAACTGAAATCACAGAACCAAGATCACAAGACCACTCCTATAGGCTTACCACTAAGCCACTAACCCAAGGCCAACCACAATCTACCCTGCTCCAGCTGTGAACACCATTTTTTATGATTTTTGATTTTTCAACTAATTATTTGGTATTTTTGGTGATTTTTCCTTTTTGATTCTAAACTGAATTTTAATGTTTCTAAAAGCTTTAATAAGCTTTCTGGGAGCTTATGTGGCTTATTTAGTCCTTAATAACAATCAACTAACAACATTAGAACATTCATGAGATTTTTGAAATTTGAAAATATGCATAAACTGGAAACTTGAATTGAAACTGAAATTGATGACTTCAAAAGATTTATTACACACTAAATACTTGAAATACAAAGCTTTTAAGTTAAAACATACACTGAAAATTGAGTTTAAGCTAAAACGACATTAAGTAAACTAAAAAATTCTAGATATCTTGATACAATGCTTCTCCTCCTCTTTATAATGACATTTGTGACTCTATGTTGACCTCTGAATGTATCCCACCTCATCTGAGCCATTGAAATCATCCAACTCATCATATCCGTCCATTTGGATTTTTTGGCGCCAATTTTTTCTTGAGCAAGTTTTTGATATTAATGGGGTGGTTTGAATCAATTAAAGATCTTTGGGTGTTAGTGAAGGTGGAGGGGGACAAGGTAAGGTGGGGGGATGGAGCAAATCATGGAAACCACCATGGTTTCTGGGTTTACAGTGTTTGTGAGAGAGAGGATGAATAGTGCCTGGTTTTGGGCGCGTTTTTGACTTTTTGACTGGGTATTAGTAATAACGGGGTTGAGCTGGTTTTGTTTTGGGCCAAAGGATTTAGTGGATTGGATTTGGACTTGGTATTAATAACATAAGGGTCCGGTTTGGTATAGATTAAACACAAGGACCAAAAATGTAATTCGGCCAAACATGAGGGACCAAACTTGACTTTTTCCAATGTTATCAAAAGGACCAAACTTGACAACCTTTGATAGTACAAGGATAATATTTGATCATTTTCCATTTTAAAATATCCAAGGACTAATTTTGACATTTTTCAAAGTTTAGGGACCTTTTCTGCCATTTGACCAAAGAATCATTCAAGGACCATTTTTAACAACTTAGAATATTTCAGGGACCTTGAATGATAAAATTCCACATTTTGATTTACCAGGGACTGTTTTTGACAACTTTTTAAACTTGGGGGACTAAAACTGCCAATTTTGCAAACTTGAATCATTTTTCATCTGATTTTGATATTTTTGTATTTAAAACACATAAAACACTTGTTTGTGATATTTTCATCATTTTGATGCATTTTTGAGTGTTTTCAGATGATTTTGCAGTTTAGATGGTACAAAAATGATGAGTATTTAGACACTCATCAATCCCCCACACTAAGATATTGCTAGTCCCTAGCAATGTTTTGAGAAAAATTTAATGGATTTTAAAAACTCTTTACCAAAAGCCATCACTTCTGGAGTAGCCAATTGTTTCAGTTCAAGTAAGAACCTTGGTACAACGATAACCAAATGATTTTGAGCAAATCATAAGCTGTAAACGGATTTGATTTGTCTTTACCAGAAGCCGTTTGCTCTGGACTAGCCAACTCTTAGATAAATTATCAGTATTATTTTTGGTGAGCTGATTACCAATTATGGTTTTTCCACTGCCTTTACCACAAGCCATAAACTTGCGGGCTAGCCAACTCTTCACTTTTTAGGATATGGTGAGTTGAATACCATACAATTTTGGGCAAATTGCAAGCCATAGACGGATTTGAGAAATCTTTACCAAGAGTCGTTTGCTCCTGGATTAGCCAATCCTTTTGTTTTTTAGACATGGCGGACTGATTACCATTTGCTGAGTAAGTGAAAAACACTTACTCCAAAAAAAAATTTTGGCCAAAAACGGGGGAATTGGGTGGATTATTACATGATAAAATTCGTGAGAATTCCCCCCCCCCCCCACACTAGAAATGAATATTGCCCTCAATATTCAAAGTACCGGCGGTTATGCCGAAACTGAGAACGTAAAAGGGAAATACTACGACCATTATTTAATTTTTTTTTTTTTTTTTTTTTTAAACTTATATATATACATAACATGTGGGGCAACTCCCCCACACTAGGGTGGTACACACGGGTGAAAACCCATGTTAAACTACTGTTTTTGATTACCGAGTCACTAGCTTGACTCGATCCCCGCATTCATTGGTTCATGGGGAAAGTTTGTAAATCCGGGACAACCACAGGAGGAATGTCCTCTCCAAAGTAGTGCTTTAATCGATGACCATTCACTTTAAAATTAGGACCATCGGGCTGAGATAACTCAATGGTACCATAAGGATAAACTTTAGCAATGGTGAATGGACCAGACCAACGGGACTTAAGCTTTCCCGAGAAAATCTTCAATCTTGAATTGAAAAGAAGGACTCGATCACCAACGTTGAAAACGCGGTTCTTGATTTTAGAGTCATGAATCTTCTTTGTCTTTTGTTTGTAGATCAAAGAGTTCTCGTATGCTTGATCACGGAGTTCATTTAATTCATTCATTTGAACTTTTCTGTGATCACCAGATGTCTGAATATCGAAATTTGCATGTTTTAAGGCCCAGTATGCCTTGTGCTCTAGCTCAATCGGAAGATGACATGCCTTTCCGTACACTAGCTTGTATGGAGTACACCCGATGGGTGTTTTGTAAGCTGTACGGAAGGCCCAGAGTGCGTCATCCAGTTTATCCGACCAGGATGCACGATTTTCGCCTACTGTCCTTTCAAGAATTCTTTTAATACCACGGTTGGAAACTTCCACCTGCCCACTTGTTTGGGGGTGGTATGCAGTAGAGAGACGGTGGGTATCACCATACTTTTGCATGACACGATCAAATTGGTCATTGCAGAAATGTGTGCCACGATCACTGATTATCGCTCTCGGAGTTCCAAACCTGGCAAAAAGAGATTTCAAAAACTTCACAACAACTCGGGCATCATTGGTAGGTAAAGCTTTTGCTTCAACTCATTTTGACAAATAGTCAACGGCCACGAGTATGTATTTATTACCGCGAGAAGAAGGAAATGGCCCCATAAAGTCAATACCCCAGATCTCAAATATCTCACAAACTTGAATGGCATTTTGTGGCATTTCATTTCTTTGAGAGATATTTCCATGACATTGACAAGCGTCACAGGTTTTGACAAAATCGTGGGCATCCTTATAGATAGTGGGCCAATAAAACCCGGAATCAAACACCTTTTTGGCAGTGTAGTTTGGACTATGATGGCCCCCGGTGGGTCCAGCATGGCAAGCTGTGAGAATGTCAATAGCTTCCTGTCCATAAACACACCTTCGGATGACTTGATCCGCACAGATTTTGAATAAGTAGGGGTCGTCCCAGAAATAATGTTTAACATCCTTGAAGAATTTGTTCTTCTGTTGGGTCGACATCCCTTTCACTATGAACTTACCCGCATGGTAATTTGCGAAGTCAGCAAACCATGGGGTGGTAGAATTTCCACGAAAAGAAACCGCATTGAGTGTCTCGAGAGGAAATGTTTCATTTATTTCCTTTTTCTCGAAAACATCTTGGTGAGGGTTTTCTAAACGGGACAGATGATCAGCAGCTAGATTCTCAGCTCCTTTTTTATCACGTATAATGATATCAAATTCTTGCAGGAGGAGAATCCAACGGAGCAATCTCGGCTTTGCATCTTGTTTTGCAAAGAGATATTTGAGAGCCGAGTGATCCGTATACACTACGCATTTGGTCAAGATTAAGTATGGCCGAAACTTCTCAAATGCATACACCACGGCTAATAGCTCTTTTTCTGTGGTAGTGTAATGAGTTTGAGCTTCAGTCATAGTCTTACTTGCGTAGTGGATAGGCTGAAAATGCTTAGCTCTACGTTGCCCTAAGACTGCACCGATAGCAAAATCACTTGCATCGCACATGAGCTCAAAAGGCAAGTCCCAGTCGGGAGCAACGAGAATGGGTGCTTCAGTAAGCTTTTTCTTTAATGTTTCAAAAGCTTCGATGCACTCGGGTGAGAAGATAAAAGGAGCATCTTTTTCAAGAAGATGAGTCATAGGCCGGGCGATTTTAGAAAAATCTTGTATGAATCTGCGATAGAAACCGGCATGACCTAAAAAACTCCTAATACCTTTGACGGTAGTAGGATGAGGCAGTTTAGCAATAACATCGACTTTTGCTCTATCGACCTCAATCCCATTTTTTGAAATCTTATGGCCAAGGACTATGCCTTCTTTGACCATAAAGTGGCTCTTCTCCTAATTTAGACAAAGATTGGTGTCTTCACACCTTTGAAGCATTTTTTCTAAATGGGAGAGACATGTTTGAAATGAATCCCCAATGACCGAGAAGTCATCCATAAACACCTCCATTGTTTCCCCGATCATGTCGTGGAAAATGGCCATCATACATCGTTGGAACGTGCCAGGAGCATTACATAGGCCAAAAGGCATACGTCTATAGGCAAAAGTTCCGTATGGGCAGGTGAATGTGGTTTTTTCTTGATCCTGTGGATCAATGGGAATCTGAAAGTAACCCGAGAAACCATCAAGGAAACAATAGTATTCATTCCCTGCTAATCTCTCAAGCATTTGGTCCATGAAGGGTAGAGGAAAATGGTCTTTTCGGGTAGCGTCATTCAACTTACGATAGTCAATACACACACGCCATCCCGTAACCAGCCGAGTTGGAATTAACTCGTTATCTTCATTTGTGACAACAGTAATGCCACCCTTTTTCGGAACACAATGAATTGGGCTAACCCAAGGACTATCTGAGATTGGGTAAATTAATCCTGCATCAAGAAGTTTGATAACCTCTTGTTTGATAACATCATGGATTTTTGGATTTACTCTTCTCTGATGTTGAACTGCTGGCTTGAAGTCATCCTCCATCAAGATTTTGTGAGTACAAAACTCAGGGTTGATACCCTTAATGTCGGAGAGTTTCCAAGCAATTGCTTGCTTGTGCGACTTCAAGATCTTTATGAGAGCAGCTTTTTCATCTTTACTCAAATCTCGAGCAATAATGACTGGTAATTTATCATCACCCTCCAGAAATGCGTACTCGAGATGAGGCGGTAATTCCTTAAGTTCGACTTCAGGAAATTCTTCAGTTTTCTCAACTGACTTGACTTCCCTGTTCTGAAGCTTGACGGGGGGAAGAAGAGGAGAAGTGTCCTGATTTAACAACTTCTCAAGAAGAATATCCCCCTCCAGATTAATCTCATCAGGAATTGAATCACTAGTGTGAGGGGTTGACGATGGATCATCATTAAGCAACTTCTCAATGAGAAGTATGTCCCCCTCAATGTCAATTGGAGCGTGATCAATTTCCCATGGAACAGAATCACTAGCCAAGTATGCTTCAATCTCTTCCAAGATGAAGTCTCTTCCCTCAAAAGGAGTGATAGAAGGAGTAGAATTGGCTATGATAGGTTGAGAAGATGTGGTGGGATCCCCACTCACAGAATTATGAGAGTAACCAAGAACTTCTTGAGAGTACTCTTCAGAAGCAACATCAATGATATCTATTCGGTTAACCGATTCAGAATCATAGTTTGCGGAGTACCTCGAAGTTTGATCAAGGTTAAAGGTGACAGCTTCATTACCAACACGTAATGTGATTTCTTGCTCAAATACATCAATGAGAGCACGGCCCGTTCTCAGGAATCCTCGTCCAACGATGAGAGGAACCCGATGATCGGCATCGAAATCAACAACCACAAAGTCAGCTGGAAAATGGAACTTTCCTACTTTCACAAATACGTCCTCGGCAATGCCAAGAGGACGGGATATGGAACGATCTGCAAGCTCGAGAGTCATGCATGTAGGAGTGAGTTCCGGAAGAGAAAGTTTCTTCCATACTGAATAAGGCATCAGATTGATGCTTGCACCAAGATCGGCTAAGGCAAAGCATTCAACCATTCCTGGAAATACACAAGGTAAGAGAAATTTTCCAGGATCTCCAAGCTTTTCTGGAAGCTTCTTCAGGATAACTGCAGAGCAGTTCTCGTTAAGAGGAGTTTTTGCCATCTCAAACAGCTTTTCCTTGTTGCTTAACATGTGTTTGAGAGTTGATGCAAACTTGGGCATCAGCATGATAGCATCCGCAAAGCTTATGTCAAAATGTAACTCTTGGAAAATTTGGAAAAATTTGTCCATTTGATGACTGGCTTTTTCGCAGAGCTTTTGCTCATTCAAGCGTGATGGGTAAGGAATAGAAGATTTGGATTTGGTATTTTCAACGTGACCTACTGGAGGTTCAAAAACAACTCCTGGATTTGACTTGGGTTTCTGGACAACTTGAGGTTGGACTACCGAAGGTGGGACGTGTGCGGTACTTCGTGGGCTTGAAAAATGCACCTTGTCTGTTGTATCCTTGGTAACTTGACTCATTGCTCCTAGTGGAGGAGGCATTGGAGTCAAAGGTCCATTGTGTGTCTTAGGTTCACTTTCCACTACCTTTGGGAGAGAAGAAGAAGAGGTAGTAGGAATAGCAGGTCCATCATATGAAACACCACTTCTGGTTGTGATCGCTTTTGCATCGCCCCTCGGGTTAGCGATCGTGTTGCTCGGAAGTTTTCCTGAGCCCGAGGGTTGATCATTTAAAGACTTCTTGAGATCAGCGATCTGACTGACCAATAACCTGTTCATTTCATCTTGGGATTTCATGAATTGCTTCAACAACTCATCAGATGATGGTCCAGTTGGAACAATGGCGGGAGGTGGATTAGGAAAATTCTGGCCTCTAATGTTAGGATTAGGGCCTTGATTTTGAAAATTTCCTTGATTAGGATTCATATTCCCATGAAATTGATTCCCTCGATTGAAATTGTTTTGATTAAGGTTCCCTTGATGTTGGAAACCTTGATTTGGTGCAGGATAGAAATTACCTTGGTTTTGATAACCTTGGTTCATTCTAGGTTGGTTCTGATTCCGGTTTTGCATATTATGATTCTGGTTAAAACCGGGTGGTGCCTGATTAGTGTTAGCACGGTAGTGTGGTTCATTTTGAGGACGGTATTGATTACCTCCCTGATGTGAAGCACCGACTAGAGCATTGGCTTCAAATGGACTACCATCGGTGGCAGTACAATTGTAGTATGCATGAGGGCCACCACAGGTAACACAACTCTCGACTTTCTTCACTTCACCATGCGATGGTGTCTGTGTGAAGGTCACTTTCTTTTGATTAGCAAGAACCAAAGCCTGAACAATATCTGTGAGTTTGTCAATCTTAGCATCGGTGCTAGATGTACTCACAGGGGATGAAGAAGAAGGTCCAGCATGAGACTGATATGTCTTTGCTCGGAAAGGGCGGACCTGAGACTTGTTCTCAATGATTTGTAAGGCTTCTTTGGTGGTCTTGCTCAGGAAATTACCTCCCGCGGAGGCATTCAAAGAATCTTGATTGGTCTGGTTCAGACCATTGTAGAAAGTATCCATTTGCTTTAACTCGGTAAAACCATGATGCGGACACTTGCGAAGCAATTCTTTGTAACGATCCCATGCCTCCCCGAATGATTCATCAAATCTCTGAGAAAATTTCATTATCTCATTCTTAAGACTTGTAGTTCGGGATGGAGGATAGAACTCGTTAACGAACTTGGTGACTAGATCTTCCCATGTCTCAATAGAACGAGGGGGTTGTTTCTCAAGCCAATTCCGGGCTTGTCCCTCTAGAGAAAATGGGAACAGAAGAAGCTTGATGGCTTCATGTGGGACATTCTTGTACTTGATGGTAGATGCAATCTTGTTAAACCATCGAATGTGTGCATGAGGATCATCCCGCTCAAAACCATAGAATTGGCTTTGGGTTACTAGATTAAGCAACCCGGTTTTGAGCTCAAAGGTATCAGCCACGATGGCTGGGACAACAATAGCATCTCCGTAACCCTCGATGGGTGCTTGGAGAAGCTCATTCATGGGCTTATCTTCTGCCATTACGACAGGTGGTGGTGGTGGTAGACGTTCCTCAGTCACGGCTGAAGGAGCAGAACGTCCTCTACGTCTACGAGGAATATTTGCAAGCTCAGAAAGTGGACTTGTAGAACTGGAAGAACGAGTGCGCATGCACTAAGTATAAAAATCAGTTTTCAAAACAAATGCGAGGCAAAACGACAAGTGAACTTAACCAATAATCACAAATGAAATGGCTTCTTTGAAAAAGGTACACCAAATCACAAGGACACAAAGGCAAATTTTAAATCTGTTGTTCGAGAACTTATTATGGTCACACCCCCAGTTAGTAGGTGTACTGCCTTGATTTGCGGTGGTTGATTTTTATGTATTTGTTAAGTACCACTGAAAAGACGTAGGTATAGATTTGTGCAACGGGTTTAAAAACTTTTGGACAATATTTTTGGATCGTCTCGTTTAACCAAATCGTATCTCTTTAAGAATCACCTCAAAGAAAATACAAGATAGAAAACGTTCCGATTGTTTTGTTGTTTTATATTTTTTTTGGGTTTGTTAACACTTTAGGAAAAGTGCTAATGAACTTTTTTTTGAGATTTTATATCTTTACATAAAACTTTTTACAAACGGTGGTATATGTGCAAGAATGGGTCTGAAAAAGGTTTAACACACGCTAAAGCCTCCCCGGCAGCGGCGCCAAAATTTGATTGGGTCCCGAAAACAGTCAAGCTATATCACACAAGCTAGCCACTTGTGAATGGCTAACCGTAATAAACTTAAAACTGCTCAGAAACCAATACAATGAAGATCAGGAGAATATAATGAATTCCCGGGTCGTTAAGTCCCACGGAGACTCAATGGTGTGTAAACACTAATTCAGTTGATAGAATGATCACTAAGGATAGTGATCAGTAAAGATTTGGATTGGAAATTACACTACTGATTGATTGGAATGTATTTTGGAAACAGAATTGGAAAGCACAACAATCAGATAAGACAAACGTAAAACTTACGTTTAAAAACTACGCAAACGTACAAAATAAAAAGTGAAATCTAAGAAATAAAAGACCTAAAAATATGAAAATGACATTTTTGAAATCCTAAAAATAAAAGAAAAATATTAGAAAAAGAAAATTATTTTTATAACTATTTATTTAATTATTATTAATTAAAAACTATTTTAAACTATTTAATACTACTCTAAAATAGGATAAAATATGAAATAAAACTAGAAAAATAAAATTATGATTCAGAAAAATCTAAAATATTATAAAACTTATTTTAAAACTAAAAATATATTTTTTTACACTTTTTATCTATTTATTATTAATTAATTACTATTTAAAATACACTTAAATACTAGAAAATATAAAATAAACCTGGAAAAATAAAATTATAACTTAGAAAAATCTAAAATATGATAAAACTAATTTTAAAACTGAAAAGATATTTTTTATGCTTTTTAATTATTTATTACTAATTATTTAATACTTTTAACTATTAAAAATTATAATAAATACTAACCAGATAGAGAAATTTATGAAACTTTTTCTAAAAATAACTTAAGGTGACAGAAAACTAAGAAAAATATAAAAACTAGATTTGCTTATTAATAAGCTGAAAAGAAAAATCAAAAAGCTAATTCTAATTAAATAAACGCTATCACTATATTTAAATTGATGTTTTTCTGGTTTTTCTTTTTGAAAACAACTTAACTACTTAAAATATGAAACTTTAATGAACACAAAAATTTTACAAATCAAAAATAAGCTATTTGCTAAGCTTATGAGCTTAACAGATTTGCTTATGAGCTTATTTTGGAGAAATAAGCTCAAACAAGCTCACAAGCTGAAACAAAAGCTCAAATAAGATGTAAATAAGCTAGTACTACTCAAATTAAGCTAAAAGACACAAACAAGCATACTGATAAGCTACTAAAAAGATAATAAGCACTTATGATCAACACAGAAATGGGACAAGGTTGAGGCTTATTGCAGCCCTACCAAACAAGCTTCAAAATAAAAACTTAAGCTTGGCACCTCTAGATGGCTTGGTTGGCTTTCCAAAGAACCAAGGATCACAAGCTGAGGCCAACTAATAAGCTATTTGTGAGCTTATCAAATTGGACCACTCACTGTGCACAGGGCACCATTTTCAAACAGGTACTCAAAAGAAGTTGGACAAAAAGCATTTAATAAGCTGATTAAAAGTAAACTAGTATTTTTCTAATTAAGTTTAGCAACTAAACTTTAATACCCCAAAAGATTTTAAGCTAAAACTCAATATTAAACTCACACTAAAATTATCTATTTAATTCAAAAACGACCAAAAGGAAAATTTTGACTTTTATAAAAACTAGTTAAGTTGACTTTTATGAACTTTAAATCACTACTACTTACTGATTATGTTATGATAAGCTATAATAAGGCTAATTTAAGCTAGGTTAACAGATTTCAAGCTACTTTGATGATTTTGACACTAAAACTCTTAACAGTTAATGATTTAAATGAGATTAAGAGTGATTTTGACTAATACACTAACAAGGACTTGTTTTTCTTGTACCTTAGAGCTATTTAGAACAAATGTGACACAAAACAATCAAGAACACTATCTTGAATAACCTTTGGTACAGTTAAACAAATGCAACCAAACAACCTTTATCTTGACTGTATTAAAACTTTTCAAAGGATTTCAAAGATTAAAAACGTACCACTGATTACAGACCTTGTAGTATCCTTTTAATAAGACTAATGAAGCATAAAACAACAATACTAACAACAAGAAATTAAGAAATGACCATGATGCTATTTTAACTGTCAAAATTAGATTTCTAACAACTACAAATTTAAATGAACAAACAACTTATTTTAATGGTTAATTATCCTTATCTAAAGCTAATGATCATGAAAACACAGAGATTCAAGCTAATAAATAATTAAAACAGTGAAATGCAAAAATGAACAAAAGGCTTACAAATGGCTATCCAACTGAAATCACAGAACCAAGATCACAAGACCACTCCTATAGGCTTACCACTAAGGCACTAACCCAAGGCCATCCACAATCTACCCTGCTCCAGCTGTGAACACCATTTTTTATGATTTTTGATTTTTCAACTAATTATTTGGTATTTTTGGTGATTTTTCCTTTTTGATTCTAAACTAAATTTTAATGTTTCTAAAAGCTTTAATAAGCTTTCTGGGAGCTTATGTGGCTTATTTAGTCCTTAATAACAATAAACTAACAACATTAGAACATTCATGAGATTTTTGAAATTTGAAAATATGCATAAACTGGAAACTTGAATTGAAACTGAAATTGATGACTTCAAAAGATTTATTACACACTAAATACTTGAAATACAAAGCTTTTAAGTTAAAACATACACTGAAAATTGAGTTTAAGCTAAAACGACATTAAGTAAACTAAAAAATTCTAGATATCTTGATACAATGCTTCTCCTCCTCTTTATAATGACATTTGTGACTCTATGTTGACCTCTGAATGTATCCCACCTCATCTGAGCCATTGAAATCATCCAACTCATCATATCCGTCCATTTGGATTTTTTGGCGCCAATTTTTTCTTGAGCAGGTTTTTGATATTAATGGGGTGGTTTGAATCAATTAAAGATCTTTGGGTGTTAGTGAAGGTGGAGGGGGACAAGGTAAGGTGGGGGGATGGAGCAAATCATGGAAACCACCATGGTTTCTGGGTTTACAGTGTTTGTGAGAGAGAGGATGAATAGTGCCTGGTTTTGGGCGCGTTTTTGACTTTTTGACCGGGTATTAGTAATAACGGGGTTGGGCTGGTTTTGTTTTGGGCCAAAGGATTTAGTGGATTGGATTTGGACTTGGTATTAATAACATAAGGGTCCGGTTTGGTATAGATTAAACACAAGGACCAAAAATGTAATTCGGCCAAACATGAGGGACCAAACTTGACTTTTTCCAATGTTTTCAAAAGGACCAAACTTGACAACCTTTGATAGTACAAGGATAATATTTGATCATTTTCCATTTTAAAATATCCAAGGACTAATTTTGACATTTTCAAAGTTTAGGGACCTTTTCTGCCATTTGACCAAAGAATCATTCAAGGACCATTTTTAACAACTTAGAATATTTCAGGGACCTTGAATGATAAAATTCCACATTTTGATTTACCAGGGACTGTTTTTGACAACTTTTTAAACTTGGGGGACTAAAACTGCCAATTTAGCAAACTTGAATCATTTTTCATCTGATTTTGATATTTTTGCATTTAAAACACATAATACACTTTTTTGTGATATTTTCATCATTTTGATGCATTTTTGAGTGTTTTCAGATGATTTTGCAGTTTAGATAGTACAAAAATGATGAGTATTTAGACACTCATCAATACTACACCTTGTTTCTTTGTTGATGAGTCTTTGAATCTGACAACATTTAATGTAGGCTCAAACAACACAGAATGATGGTTGAGGTCATCTAGTCTCAAGGGAATGTCTTGATTATTCCCGAGTATCCTCTGGATCAACAACTTTGTGTATCTGATGAAAGGGAACTTTGTGCCAGGCCTCTTGAGGTAAGACATCATGTCTTCCCATATCATATTTGCATAATCAATGTGCATTTTGTTGACCATGCCCTAGAAGATTTGTATTTCCATTAGCTTAGGATGCTCATAACCGCTGTCTCTACCGGAAACAGACTTTGCGATCATGATGTATAAAGTTCTCCATGGCTGAGGGATGTTCTTTAAATCTACTGACGAGTGTTTGATAATGATTCCCGCAGCTTCATCATAGCCAATATCGACTATGAATTAGAGTGTAGCCTCTTCAGATGGAGTAGAAACATACTCAGCAGGCAGGATAGCAGGGAGCAGAAGAATTGCTCGTAAATCAGCAACAGTGACAGTGACTTGTTTATTGTTGAGAGTCACCGTGACAGCATCTTGACCATCAACTTTCTTTATTGTGTGCCAGAACTGATGAATATAGATCACTGGTACCGTTGCTGAGTTGGTGAGCATATTGTTGTAGGGATGAGTGTTAAGAATATCCACGGAAATTCGACATGAAGACTCAGAGCATGTGAAGTTCTCAAAGTCAACCTTAAGGTTGTTCTTTCCAATCTTCATACTAAAAACAGTAGGGAAAATGTCTTCAATTGTGAGCTCGTTTGGTGCGTTAACGTTTTCCATTGTGATGTCCATATCGTGATCTGAAAGATATTGAGCCAAAAGAACCAACATATCGAAAGACATTACGTTAGTCAAAAGTTGATTTTATTGTCCAATTATTGAATATGTTATGTTAATGAATGTTACGAGTCCAACGTCACTTGTTGTCTAACAGTCCAAAGTAGTCGTGATAAGTCTCGTGAGTATATAAATTTTGAATTTTAAAGTCCAACTTTTACTCATTCACACAACATTTTAACCATTATAGCTTATTAGTGACATTTTGGTCTTGTGACGTTATGAGTAACTTATATACAAGTTTGTACGCGTAACAATTCATTGGTAAAGTTAAAGTTTTGGCTTACGCGTAAGAATGTAAACTTATGCGTAAACAAAGTGTAACCATACGCGTAGACCTAAGCTTATGCGTAGGAGACTCTCTTACGCGTAAGAAATCTTACGCGTAGGAAAAAGCTCTTGGCATAAGGCTTACGCGTAAGCGTATGTTGGGAGCTTATGCTTAAGGTTTACTCGTAAGAGTGAACCTTATGCATAAGACTCCAAGTTTAGGCATATCCTTCATAGGATACGCGTAGTCCCTTTGTAGCCCTTACGCGTAAGATTTCTCTTACGTGTAACATCTACGCGTAAGGTATTCCTTAAGCGTAGAATTCCAATTTTAACCTTGATTCTGATTTTGAACGCGTAAAACCTGAAATAAATTCATCACAACATTTCAAATTAACATATTATTCAATCCTCTTTCAAAGAACACATGGTATCACACATTGAATATGGTTACGCGTAGATTAAGCTTAAGCGTAAGGTTTAAACCCTAAAGTCAAATCCTACGAGTAAACAATCTAGCCATGGGAAATGGTCCAATTGATTTCTAGTATGTCTTAGAAGCCTATAGAGTTGCTTTCAACTAGTTTTAACATCAAACACCTCAAGAATCAAAAGTACCCAATTCAACGAATAGTTAAACCCTAAATTTTAATTTAGCAAAATTAGAGTTTCTGGGTATGATTCAAGGTCGGTTTTGGTTGAATAAACATGTAACAAACATCATACAAGCAACTAATCAGACAGAAACACTCCCAAAAGAAAACACCCAAATCCCACGCATAAACCCTAAGTCACGATAATGATCAAAAACATTTTCTGGGTTGATATTTTTGATGAAAATGTTTATAAAACATGTTTTTAATCACTTTGACGTAACCTTTTTCATCAGAAACACCCAATGGTGATTTCATGTTCATACGCATAAGCGTAGAACACAAAATCATCATTTGTTTAAAATCCATCCGTTAACAATGAATAAGGTTTAAAACCAACGTTTGTATTCAATCAAAGAAGCTTTTAACACTTACAAATACGATGATTATAGCACGAATTTGAGGATTTGATTATAGGAGTGGATGTGGTGGGTGTATAATAAATGTATGTAATAAATGATAAGTATTTTAGGTGGAAGGGTTTTGTTAAAAATAAGTTTAAACATTTGACAAATATGGCCCCTCCACCTCAACCATTTTCATCCATAGCCCATAACTTCCATTTTGGTTAAGCACAAAGTGTAAGTTTGGAAACAAACCGACACTCCCCCTTTACTTTAGAAATTGAGAAAGTTTACAAATTTGAGTCTGGGGAGTGTTTTGAAGCAAGAAACATGTTCACCATTATTAAAGATACAACCAATACTGGGTAACATGCAAGTACAAGGTTTTATGAAAACATAAAATATTTACTTTCTCCCCCTCAACACTTGACCGTAAAAATATTGAAATGTTTAAAAGAGTAAAGTGTTGACGGAAGATTTATACTTGCCATGTTGAAAGAAATTAAGATAGAAGAATATTTTTGTATTTTATACATTTTATATTTTTGTATTTTGTTTTTGATAAATATTTACAAAAGAGGTTTTTGGTGTTTGTAACATATTTGATTTCACAAACACATCAAAACATGATCACAAGTAGGCGTATAACTTAAGGTTTTTAGAGAGAGAAAGAGTTAGAGGTTTGGGAATTTAGTGAGAGAAAATGAAAGTATTATTATGAGCTCCAACTCTCTACCTTGGGAGGTAGAGAGTATTTATAGTCTTACACAAATCGCCACCTACGGGATGTGGATCAGGCATACAGTGGGTAAAGACCCGTCCGTCCTCCACAGTGTTACTTAACTAAATACTACTTAACATTAAATAACTACGACTATGAGCTTTCTAACGATTACATATACATGAGGTGACCGACACTTTAATAACTGGATTTACTAAATCCTAACAATCTCCCCCTAAGGGAGGTCACCTCAAATTTCATTGAATACAAACAGATATTATATTTAGATTGTTCTTGGATTCTTGATCTTGTTCTTTGCTCAGTAGCTCGTAGTATTTGATTCTTCATCTTTGCATGTTTGGATAATCCAAGTGGAGGTCTTTAACTGATCCACGTGATAATGAGTTTTGAGCCAGCTTTGAGATCATCAGCTAACATAAATCTCTGACTCATCCGTTGTAGTGTTGGGATTATATTTTGGACCGACATGCTCACATTCTGGATCATGATTTCTTCTTATCAGAGTAGCGGAAGTAGTTGATTCATGATATTTGCAGCAGCGTAGCAGAAGCATGGAGTGAAAATATCAGAGTCGATGATGCACTTCATCATGATTTCTTTAGAAATGAATGTGTTGTGTGAGCATGCGGCTATGGATTGAACTCTCCATTCTAATCAGCTGCAAACGTCGGGTGTAATACCTGGAATTTCTAAAGTTTACAAAAAGACCAAAATAACCCTACAATTAAAAGTATGAAAAATTAATTCAAAAGAATACCAAGTAAGCTATGTAAATTCAGAGAATTTTAAGAAATATCCCACATGACCTAAATAAATATTAAACACTTTGTAAAGGTAATTTTTATAGTTTATGATTTTGTAAAAATTAGTTTTGTATTTTTATAAATACCGAATATATTTAATTAACTTTATAAAAGGAATAAAACTAAATAAAAGCCCAATATAATTTATATTATTAAAAGACCATTTAATTTAAGTCCAATGCATTATAAAGCCCACAAGAAAAATAATAGCTCAAGTATATATACAAATATTCGGTTCCTATAATCCCTTATTGCCGATAACCCTAAAACCGACCTAAAAACCCCTCACAAATCGAATTCTAGTTTCCAGAGCTTGAGACCATTTTTCTTGGACGAGATTCAAGGTATAGAAGGTGGGAAAAATAGTGTTTGAGTTCCAGAGTTGCTGTGGTGATCGTTGTGAGTTTTTGAGAGAATTAGGGTTTCGACAAAGAGAGGTTTTGTGCTTCTTTTGTTCCAACGATTCAAGCTCATCAAGGGTATGTTTCTAATGATGAATTCAGTCCTATAAGTCGTATATAACACATAAAAATTAGCCATGCATGATTTATATGTCGTATGAAATTATTTGAAACCTAAAACCCTAAAAAGCGTATATAATTAACGAATGAGCTTATAATATTTTTAGAGATCATGAATCTATTTTTCCAGAAGCTATTACATGTTATAAGACCTGAATAAAATGCATAATCATGAATTCGAAGCTTGTGTGGATTGTCTTGGGTTTTTCTTGATTCGAAACACATAAAAAGGAAAGGTTTTTAAAAGGGGCGATTAGGGTTTTGTATAAACTAGGGTTTCCTTATAATCATGGAAGGTAATTAATGAAGAAGTAATGATAAGCTAATGATTGGTGTAACCTAGGTTTAGGGCTTGTACTTAAATTCTACATTATTCGGTTCTTAATTAAAAGGTTTGGGTTGGTTGTGTAAATATTGAAACTTAAAGGTTATTTTTGAAAAACAGTAAAAGACATGTACTAAACGTATAAAATAAGTTTGGGGGTTAAACGTGTGATTTTGGATATTTAGAGGGCTATTCGAATTTTATTTAATTAAAGGGTATGTTTTGTAAATTCTAAAACCTTTGGGCTAAAAGTGTAAAATATGAAAATAGAAGGTTAGATCGTATAATTAAAGATGTTAAAGGTGCAACATGTAATTTTGGGTAACAATGGGTCAACATGTGTAAATGAATTTCGTAAGGATATGCATGAGTTTTGAGGTAACTTCGGTTTGTTTCCATATACGTTCTAGGTCAAAGTGGAAGTCATTAAAAGGAGTAACATGTTAATTGAATGCGTAATAGGTAATATTGAAAGTACGGAAACCCTAGAACATAAATAGGAAGTGGGTTAGGGTTATAAGATAAGTGTGTAATTTCGTTATTTCATGTATGTTAAAGATTATGTAAACTACTTTGAAAGAGAGTCTTAAAATCCGTCTTTGACATTTGTAAACCCTATGCTATGAATGATGATCATATAAGCTCTTAAAGAAGATATTTATCATATTTAACCCATACGTTTGGCTAATTAATAATTGAAACCCTAAAACGTTGGAATTCCGTCTGTCACTAAAAATGAGAATAATCTGACAACCCTAAAAGTATTAATGAGATTTATCCGTTATACTAATAAGTATTAAATAATCATAATCCGTGTAGATTCGTTGGAGGAGACGCGACGTCACATCTTCGTATTCGTTCATTCGTTTGTTTTCTTCTCATTTGCTTTAAGGTACGGATATTCTGTCTTACTTTAAGACACTTGTGCTATCGTACAGATATTCTGACCTTTTCAGTAAAGGTTCCTTATGATGTTCTTTTCGTTCGCTTTCCTATTATGCTTATTAGGATTTCCAATGCCATTGCTATGAACCCTTTTCTGAATGTTTGATCTGTTACTTATCTGAACTTGTGTTCTAGTGAACTATGCAATATCTGATGTGAACTTATGTTAGGAAGACTTTGATATATACACATTTGTTGAACTTTGCTATGGTTGATTATGAACTTCTGATTATGAACTTCTGCTTATGAATGTATGATATGCCACTATGATATGAACCTCTGACTTCTGACTATCTGGATATGAACCTTATGATATGAACCATCTGATAAGTTATCTGTGACCTTTATGATGAATTATGATCTGTGTCATTTATGACAATCTGTTTGACCTAAGTTTAGTTTGACACCCGAGCCAAATATTTAACTAGTCATGGGGGTTCCATGTCCGTATCAGTGATGCACCTCTGATATGACTCTAGGGCAGTGGAGTGATGTTCTGCCACGTCTCTGGATGGTGTAAGGAAGGGGCGTATGGATGCATCCTAGATCTGTTATCTGTTATCTGATATGTTTTCTGGTGAATGATGCCGTGTGCAATACGCGTCTTCACAAATTCTGGGAGCTAGCTACTCCATTGGTTACTTGAGGTCTCCCCTCATATTATATATGGTATTCCGAGGTCACCCCTCCGAATAAAATGGTTACTTATGATATGTTATGATCTGATATGTTTCTGGGCTCGTGGTAGTTGACTAAATCTTTATCTGTTACTTCTGTGTTAAGTATTCTGTATGATTCGGTATTTCGAGTGTTTATATTATGTATTCTGATATGATATGTTAGTGAACGTGCTTATGACGTATTTGTTTAAGTAATTATTAGTTGCCACGCTAGATTTTAGGATTAATATGTTTAAACATGATTCGTATATCTGATATTATGATTTGTTATCATTATGTGAATGCGTTGAGCTGCGAGATGAATGTGCTAGTGTGTATTTGAGTGTTTTGAAGGTTAACATGTATGATGGTTCAGCTAAATTTGTAAACCTTGTCAATTGGTTAATTATCTGTCTGTACATGTGACCTGCCATGTTTAAACTCTGCTAAGGTTAGGATTGGATCTGAGAATTGGTTTAGCTATTATGTCTGCCATGACCTGTCTGCTGTTTCCGCTGCTATATTATGGAATTAAGTGCTATAAATGTTTCTTCATTGATTTGTATGAATGCCATGTTTATTTACTAGGAAGTGTTTTCCGTTAGTTTTTAGACTTTCCGTTTGGCTTATACATAATCTGTTATTTTGGTATGAAATGTGTTTGGTCGTTTTTGATACGTTTGTGTTTGTGTCATTGATGTGCTATGTGATGTCTAAACTGTTATGTGTTTGTTTGGATTTCTGTATATGTGTGCTTCCGCAGAATTCTAAAGATCCTTCGTCATTATTTCATTTTATTTTCGTTATTCGTATATTTGTTTTGTTTTAGCTTTTGTTTCTGTTATATCTGTTCACTGGGCTTTGTAAGCTCAGCCGCACTTTCTTTTCCTGCGGCAGGTATTTAGCATTTCAAGATGAGCTTATGGGATAGCTGATCTGGGTTTGAGAGTAGAGCTGAGAGCAAGACTTTACCATAGAGATCTTAGATTTATTTTGAAGTTTTAGCTATTTATGTTTTCTTTTTGAATATTTTGTAAAGGCTTCCGCTATTGTATAGTAATTAAAGTTCTGATATGAAACCGTATTGTGATATCTTTACCCTTGTCGGGTCGGGGTGTTACAATTTATGGTATCAGAGCTCTAGGTTTTAGGACCCTTAGAGCTTAGGCTATGACCTGTGAGAAGTGGGTAGACATTAGGTTTCCGTCTGTTCAGATATTTTTCGATTCCTTTTTGATGGTCGTTCAGATTTGACTTCGATATCCTTTTTGCCTTCACTGAATTGGCCCTCCTTTGTTCGCATCGAATTTTGTTATTTTGTTTTCGCTCGTCCGTTTGTCGATCATTAGATGGAGACTACCCGTGGAGCCGAAGAAGATGGTGCCGACCCTGCGTTGCTGCGACGGTTCCTGTGCTGGAGAGGTTCGTGAAGCAGAAGCCACACTCGACTGCCGTGCTGTTGGAGACATCAGGATGCTGTTGGAGGAAGTTGGATGGACCAACCAAAGGCGCAAGAGACGGAGACAAGATTCAACCGGTGGCTGAGAAGATTCATCTACTTCATATGATTTGGGCGCGACTTATGTCACTCTGATTCGTTTGTCATGCGTTTCAAGACGATTTGATATTCTGATAAGTGATTCTGATCTGTATTGCTTTTCTCTGATTTGTTCGGAACTCGATGTGAATCGTGAAGTTTTATCGTTTAGCATTTTGGTATATCCCAGCTTTTCCTTCTGGATCGTTAGTAATAAGTCATGAGGAAGAATACGAGGTGGATTCGGATTTGGAGTCTACGGCTACTAGTAGGTTTAATCCGACATAAGAATAGGAATTTGCGCTTCTGATTAGTTGTCCTCCTTATGAGAATTTTCTGACGTTTGATTTTGAGCTAGGTCCTTTTGTTTTCATTTGACGTTTGAATCTGGGATTATTAGGTTTTGTTTTGGAAGTCTCATCTTAAGACGATTCTGCAAAATTTTGTTTGGTTAATGGAAATAAAACGAAATTTTGAAAGTATAGTTTCTGTCTGTTGCTTCTTTCTGCTAACGTCGTTAAGTTTCCGTCCGCTATTTATTTTTCTCCATGATGTTATTTCCGTTTGAATGAAGTATGGCCATCATGATGGTATACTCATGTGTATCTGGTTTGTTATAGTATGTTACTTGCTATCTGTGTATTATCCGTATATGGTATGTTTTGTTATGATATTAGTTATGTGTTTTGTCATGACCCGAGACTGAATATAATGACAATAAGAACTTATTATGTGATGCAAGTATTATGACGCCTGATCAACGTAATAATACCGAGATCATATAATCTGAACTTATTGAAGGTATACGAAGTCTGGGAAATGCCTGTGATTGATGTGTGTATAGACTTTGACTTGTATCTGTTATTTGGTGCTCCTCATGTTCGTTTGAATTCCGTACCTATTTGTGAGATTTTGTTGATATTTGTTACGTATAAGTTTTGTACGTTTAGAATCCGAAGATGTTATGATCCGTACGAACCTCTAGATTGCTATGATCACCTTAACCTTATATGTCTCCCCATATTTCTGCGACTATTGAGGCCGATAGGATTTATTTCGTCTATGCATATGATGTCCTCAGCATTAGATATCTGAATAAGTTAGAATTTGTCGTTTGATTTTCTGCGTCTCATCTATTCTCCGCCATTATTCTAAAGAGTATATAATTATCTATTATAAGTATTTGACTATCGAATTAGTTTCTGAATAAGTATGAGATTGAATATTCTGATAAGAAATCCATTTATTCCAAGATAAGATTAACGTTCGATATATTCCTAGAAATTCTGAAATCTGATTCGTTTTCTGCTCTGTTCCGTCTTGTCCAATTTCGAGGACGAAATTTTCTTTTAGAGGGGAAGAATTGTAATACCTGGAATTTCTAAAGTTTACAAAAAGACCAAAATAACCCTACAATTAAAAGTATGAAAAATTAATTCAAAAGAATACCAAGTAAGCTATGTAAATTCAGAGAATTTTAAGAAATATCCCACATGACCTAAATAAATATTAAACACTTTGTAAAGGTAATTTTTATAGTTTATGATTTTGTAAAAATTAGTTTTGTATTTTTATAAATACCGAATATATTTAATTAACTTTATAAAAGGAATAAAACTAAATAAAAGCCCAATATAATTTATATTATTAAAAGACCATTTAATTTAAGTCCAATGCATTATAAAGCCCACAAGAAAAATAATAGCTCAAGTATATATACAAATATTCGGTTCCTATAATCCCTTATTGCCGATAACCCTAAAACCGACCTAAAAACCCCTCACAAATCGAATTCTAGTTTCCAGAGCTTGAGACCATTTTTCTTGGACGAGATTCAAGGTATAGAAGGTGGGAAAAATAGTGTTTGAGTTCCAGAGTTGCTGTGGTGATCGTTGTGAGTTTTTGAGAGAATTAGGGTTTCGACAAAGAGAGGTTTTGTGCTTCTTTTGTTCCAACGATTCAAGCTCATCAAGGGTATGTTTCTAATGATGAATTCAGTCCTATAAGTCGTATATAACACATAAAAATTAGCCATGCATGATTTATATGTCGTATGAAATTATTTGAAACCTAAAACCCTAAAAAGCGTATATAATTAACGAATGAGCTTATAATATTTTTAGAGATCATGAATCTATTTTTCCAGAAGCTATTACATGTTATAAGACCTGAATAAAATGCATAATCATGAATTCGAAGCTTGTGTGGATTGTCTTCTGTTAGGTGTGTTCGAAGCTTAAGTACTAATACGTAAAATAAGTCCAGAATATTGTACATTATCGAAGACCTTTTTATCTAAGTACTAGAGATTTTTATAATATTCGAGTAAGCAATT